>SJYX01005156.1:273981-310679 GCA_006410675.1 Oreotragus oreotragus
CATCCACAAATGGTTACAGAGAAGTGGACACCTGTTTTGTCTCAGTTCTCTCCTGGGATAAGATTTTTAAGAAAGAAACCTTAAATAAAACCATAATGTTGTATGTGTGACGTGTGTGTGTGTGTGTTTGTGCATATTTACATACAGCTGCATCTGGGAGTCTTTCTCAAAACTGTGGTTTTTTTATTTACAGTTTGATTATGTGCTCGATGTGTTTATACATCATGAGGGAAAGCGCAGAGATGCCCCGAGTTGTTTGAGTCTCCTTTCTTCTTGACCAGCTCCCATGCTGCATAGCTCTTCCCATCACATACGCCCTCAGATCTTTTCTAGGTCCTTCCCCACTCTCCCCTTTGCAGTTGAGTCTCTGCTGCCAGGTGCTTGCTCATCCTTTTGCAGGGAAAATGGAGTGGAGTGCAAAGCTATCACTGTGAAAAATCCCCCTTAATGATGAGCATCACTTCTGCGGCTTTGTAGCATCAGATGGCAGTATTGTCATCCACAGCCCAGCAGCTATTTCACCTCGGGAATTAGTATTTCTATTCAGCATGGAGAAGGTCTAATGTGCTGAGATTATTATCATATATATGGCTTTCGTATACTGTTTACCAAAAAAAAAAATGCTTCTGAAAGGAAGATAACTGCTGAGGTTAATGCATCTGTTTAGCATGTTCTCCACATGCCTGAATACTAGATCTTTGCAACTTACTGAGTTCTCTCTCTTGGGTCTGATATGGAATTGTTCACTTGCATCCTTGCAATAAACGTTATCTTATTCCTTTTAAAAGGCCATTTGTTTCACCAGAAGGCAGAGTTCTCTTAGTCTGCAAGAGTCACTTTGACTTCTTTAAGAGAGCACTTGTATTGTCCTTAAAATTTCATCCAACAAAGTAAACAATTATTTGTGAGCAGACCTCATCTGTCTGTGGAAAGTCTGTCTCTCTCTTTTCTACTGTATTCCAAAGTCAAGCCGACAAGGAGAAGAGTTTAAATGTCACTTGTTAGCAGATAGCAAAAAGGAGAACTATGGAAAGGAGAGGACCAAAGCCTTTGTTGAAGCTATTTTTTTACAAAACAAAACTGAGGTCGAAATGCCGGGAGCCAGGGTGAGGAATCCCGCCCGTGACAAGGTCATGCAGAAGAAAGCCTGACATACGCAAGGACATGATCAAGCTTCAGGGCTTTCCCCTGGTATTTCCTGAGCATCCACCCCCCAAACAATAAGAATCTGCCGGCCTTTTACACTCTGCTTTTCCACGCTTCTGATATTCTCTGTGAAAAGTCAAATAAGGGCTTTAGCCTTCTGCATTTGAAAGGGATGTTTCAGTTGAACCCCCTCTGACAGCTCTCTAGCTTGCCTAACAGGTTCCCCAGACCTCTTACAGCTAGTGAGTGAATTGCTTACAGCCCCCAACCGCGAGAGGCACAAAGCTTAAAAGCATCTTAAAGATACAGAGTCTTTTCTAATGAGCTAAAAATCATATTGGTGTCGGGTTTTCACTGTTGACTCAATGACTGCTGCCAGGCCTCCATATTCTTTTATCTTTTAGCCACCTGGAAGGATGTTAATCAATGTAATCAGGACATGGAAAAGATATATAGTAGTTTTGATGTTAGCAACACTAGACTTTTGAGTTAATTACTTTTCTTTTGTAGTAAATCACTGTACTCCTTTTACTTGTTATAAACTGCTGTATCTTTGCTATGTAAGAATGTAACTTTATTTAGTGCTTTTCTGAGAGTGGCACCAGACTTTGGGAAGATCAACACAAATAAGTCTTCTGATTGATAAACCCTTATTGGAAAAGGGCTGTAAAATGTTGATTGGCCCTATTGGCCAGAAGATGATGTAAATCACCTAAGACTTGTGTATACAATTAGGTATGCAGAGAAAAAAGCCTGGTTTTGATAAAAGTCAGGGCTGCTAACGCTGCATAGTTTTGTATTACCCATTGATTTCTATGTACAATCAAAAGTATAAAAGGCCTTCTGAACAATAGAGGCCAGAACCAGTCGCTGGACTGGTTTCCCCCGTGTCTCTCTCTCTTTCTCCTCTTTACTCTAATTTCTGGCTCACCAAGTCTACTTACTTGTCCTGGCTTCTAAGACCCACCCGAAAGGAAGCCTAAGGTGGGGCACCCTTTGATATTCAAACGGGTGCCGGTGGTCCAACGTAGATGGTGCAAATCTCTTGTCCTGAGATTTTATTGGTCTTCCCCACAAGCCAAGTTATTCAGCCTCTTTTCTCCACTTAATTTTCCCACTACACTATTTCTTCCTAATATAATCTTATATTAATAAATAAATAAGTCTTTCCTCGCCAACACCGTCCCTGCTTCGAATTCCCTGGATCCACTGGGGCTGGACCCCAGCACCGAAACTGTGGAATGAAGACTTTTATACAGAAGGATGAATTTAGCCCCATGTTGCTATTTGAGTATTGTTCAGTGTGTGTGCTGTACTGCCTGGCACACAGTAAGAGCATAATTAATGCATGCTAAGGGACTGGACTGATAAATGTTCACAGCTGAGATGGAGCTCTTAAATGGTTAAGATCTTACATGTGAAATGTATTCTTAAATGTTATGGAAATTGAAAATTTTAATTTGGTGCCAGAAGATACTCCTCTTAGGATTATATTGCAAATATTCTTCAAAAATAGTGATAGTTGGGAGTTCCCTGACAGTCTAGTGGTTAGGACTTGGTGTTTACACAGCTGTGGCCTGGGTTCCATCGCTGGTGGGAGAACTAAGATTCCTGAGTTCAGTTCAATTCAGTTCAGTTCAGTTGTTCAGTCGTGTCTGACTCTTTGTGACCCCATGGACTGCAGTACGCCAGGCCTCCCTGTCCATCACCACCTCTTGGAGTCTACTTAAACTCATGTCCATTGAGTCGGTAATGCCATCCAGCCATCTCATCCTCAGTCGTCCCTTTCTCTTCCTGCCCCCAATCACTCCCAGCATCAGGATCTTTTCTAATGAGTCAACTCTTCTCATGAGGTGGCCAAAGTACTGGAGTTTAAGCTTTAGCATCAGTCCTTCCAGTGAACACACAGGACTGATCTCCTTTAGGATGGACTTGGACTTCCTTGCAGTCCAAGGGATTCTCAAGAGTCTTCTCCAACACCACAGTTCAAAATCATCAATTCTTTGGCGCTCAGCTTTCTTCACAGTCCAACTCTCACATCCATTCGTGACCACTGGAAAAACCATAGCCTTGACTAGACAGACATTTGTTGGCAAAGTAATGTCTCTGCTTTTGAATATGCTGTCTACGTTGGTCATAACTTTCCTTCTAAGGAGTAAGCATCTTTTAATTTCATGGCTGCAATCACCGTCAGCAGTGATTTTGGAGCCCCCAAAATAAAGTCTGACACTGTTTCCACTGTTTCCCCATCTATCTGCCATGAAGTGATGGGACCAGATCCCATGATCTTTGTTTTCTGAATGTTGAGCTTTAAGCCAACTTTTTACTCTCCTCTTTCACTTTCATCAAGAGGCTTTTTAGTTCTTCTTCACTTTCTGCCATAAGGGTGGTGTCATCTGCATATCTGAGGTTATTGATATTTCTCCCAGCAATCTTGATTCCAGCTTGTGCTTCTTCCAGCCCAGCACTTGTCATGATGTGCTCTGCATATAAGTTAAATAAGCAGGGTGACAATATACAGCCTTGACATACTCCTTTTCCTATTTGGAACCAGTCTGTTGTTCCATGTCCAGTTCTAACTGTTGCTTCCTGACCTGCATATAGGTTTCTCACTATAGAAATCCTTCACTAACTCCCAAAAATTTAAAAAAAAAAAAAAAAAACGAGTGCTAAGGACTCTGTTCTCTAATAAGCCCAATTTCCTTTTACATTGTAGGGATCCCTGTTGCTGTAAATGAACATAATGGGAGGATGCTTTCCCTAACAAAGCCTTGGGTAGACTTTGGTTCCAAGATTCAGAGCTTCGAGGGCATGCACTGATGCTTACTGATGAAAACCAAATGTCCAGTGAGGGGGGTGTGGCAGGAACTGTGGACCCCTTGCTGGACTTTTGTTATAGCTTTGCTTGTTAATTTTTGAAATGATAGTCTTGAAAGATAAACTGAAGCCTCTGAAAAATTTTAAGAGTTTTTTTTTTTTTTGAGCAAACCTTGATTTTAACTGGGCAGTGCCAAACCGGAAGTGGTTCAGCCACTCTGCGACGGGGAGGTAGGGGCAAGACTTTTATAGAAAAGAGGCGGAAGGAAGTCCAGGAAGTGTTTGATTGGCCACAGCTTTAGCAGTTGCATTCTTTGAGAAAGGCTGGTTGGCTGTTTGTGACTGGTCGTCCTTTGGTTTCCAGTCCTTTTTTTTTTTCCTTAAAAAAATTTTCTTTTAAATTTATTTATTTTAATTGGAGGCTAATTACTTTACAATATTGTAGTGGTTTTGCCATACATTGACATGAATCAGCCATGGGTGTACATGTGTTCCCTATCCTGAACCCCCTCCCACCTCCCTCCCCATCTCATCCCTCTGGGTCATCCCAGTGATGCAGTTTGGGCTTAGGTTTCATTTGTTTAGTTAGGCTTCTAAGGTATGAGAACCACCTCACGCTGATGACCTCCTTCTTTAATTAATTTAGCAATGCTAAAGCCAGTATTCTTGTCTGGAGAACCCCATGGACAGAGGAGCCTGGCAGGCTACAGTCCATGGGGTCGCAAGATGCAAACATGACTGACTGAGCATACAACCCTGCAGAAATTTTGGAAATATAGAAAAATATAATGCCATCACCTTAACCTAATAATGGATGCCTCTTTTCACTTATTTCTCTTTGGCCTTTTTTCCACAGCCTTAGAGAGTTTTTGATAAATCCTGTTATCGTTTATATCCACTCAGCATCTTGCTTTCTTTTTTTAAGACAATATTCCATCATAAGCATTTTATGTTGCTGCATAATCGGCACAGTTGTAGATAATTCCGGTATAATCACATTAAGTGATGTCATTTTTAACTTCAGCTATATACATGTATAGGACTTCCCTGGTGGCTCAGATGGTAAAGCGTCTTGTTTACAATGCGGGAGACCTGGGTTCAATCCCTGAGTCAGGAAGATCCTCTGGTGAGGGAAATAGCAACCCACTCCAGTACTCTTGCCTGGAAAATCCCATGGACAGAGGAGCATGGTGGGCTACAGTCCACTGGGTCGCAAAGATATATGTGTGTATATTAACAAATATAGATAAAGAGCTATGAAAAAATAATAGCCCCTCAACAGTTTGGAAATCAAACACTCAGCAACCTCATCTATGACAAATTGATGAGTCAAAAACCAAGAAAAGAGTAAAGAGCTTTTAATAGCCACACTTGATAACACGAAGCTCATGTATCTTAGTAATAGTAAGTACTCAGTACTCCATCATGATATATTACTCTTATTTTATGTACAGTTCTAACATGCTTGGTTGACTCATTGGAAAAGACTCTGATGCTGGGAGGGATTGGAGGCAGGAGGAAAAGGGGACGACAGAGAATGAGATGGCTGGATGGCATCACCGACTCGATGGACATGAGTTTGAGTGAACTCTGGGAGATGGTGATGGACAGGGAGGCCTGGCGTGCTGCGATTCATGGGGTTGCAAAGAGTCGGACACGACTGAGCGACTGAACTGAACTGAACATACTTGGTTATTGGTATCAGTGTTAGTGTTAATAGAAACAGTAAAATGATGGAAATAAGCATAAAACCTCAAGGAGAACATCAATCTGAGAGCATTTAGTACAAGAGGAAAAATTACGAAGTCTGTCCCAAGATGTTTCATTGGCAGATTATCAGGGTAAGAAACTGTTTTTAAGGCACTACTTTATATTCAGGATGTGTATTCTGGTTTCAAAGGCAGGGAAATAGCTAATATATTTGGAGATATTTCCTTCTAAAATTGATTTTAAATAATTGAAGTGAGGATTTGAAGGAACAAAGTTACATTCTTCAATATTCTTCTATGACAACATTTATCTGAGGTTTTGAAAATAGTATTCACTATTTTCTATATATCACGTTTTATTTGAACTTTGATACATCTTCTCATCCTAATGGGGATAGGAGAACACTTCCCAGGAACAGCAGCTAATCATTGGGTGATGCTATTATACATACACTATATACAAAAGAAAGAAAAGTACAATAAATTATCCTTAATAATTATTATCCTTGAAGCAGCACACCTGTATTTTCATTAATCCACTCATAACTTTAAGCTGGGCTTCCCTTGTGGCTCAGCTGGTAGAGAATCCACCTGCAATGCAGGAGACCTGGGTTCGATCCCTGGGTTGGGAAGATACCCTGGAGAAGGGAAAGGTTACCCACTCCAGTATTCTGGCCTGGAGAATTCCATGGACTGTATAGTCCATGGGGTCACAAACAGCCAGCTGGGTGACTTTCACTTTCACGTTCAACTTTAAGCTAAACCAATAGCACATATTGGTTATAAACAGTGTAGAGCTACCCACTCACACAGATATCAGGCTTGTGTGTTCACATGTTTGTCTATAACTGTGGTCACTCACTGGTGAAGATAATGCTGTGTCCATTTTCTGTGTGTGGTCTTATACACAGATGTACATACATGTGTCTTAAATACGTAAGGTTTTGTTGTTGTTCACTCAGTAAGTCGTGTCCAACTCGTTGTGACCCCATGGGCTGCAGCACACCATGCTTCCCTGTCCTTCACCATCTCCCAGAGTTTGCTCAGATTCATGTCCATTGAGTCAGTGATGCTATCTAACTGTCTCATATAAAATTTTGAAAGTGAAAGTCACTCAGTCATGTCCGACTCTTTGCAACCCCATGAACTATATAGTCCATGGAATTCTTCAGGCCAGAAGACTGGAGTGGGTAGCTGTTTCCCGCTCCAGGGGATCTTCCAACCCAGAAACTGAACCGAGGTCTCCTGCATTGCCAGCGGATTCTTTACCAGCTGAGCTACCATGCAAATATGCCTAAGAGCAGTAGTCTCATTTTCCTTCTGCCATCTCCTTTCCCCAAGCTAGTTCAGGCTGCAGTGGACTGAATCAAGGCGTCAGTTCATTTCCATTAAAAATGTAATGCAACTGGTAGAGACATTGATTTGGAAATTTAATAGCAGTTCATTTAGAAAGGAGAGTGATGGTGGAGTTTAATAAAAGGTCTCTTAAGACAATTGGTTTGCCACACGCCTGAGGATTATCTCACTTTAAATGACATTTAATAGCTTTCTTTTCCACATCCTTATAAACATTTCAGTGTAACTGATCACTCTGAAAACGAGACCTGTGAAGTTCAGCAGAAATGAGGAAAATAGCTAGATTTCTGCTTCCAAACTTATTTTCAAATGGCTTTCTATCAGAAAACACTTATATGAACTCTCCTGAGAAAGAAATCCACCTCAATTTAAAGGAAGCAAAAAAAAAAAAAAAGTGTTTTGTAGAGAAAGTGCAATAAGATTCTGGATTAATAACTAAAGGAAAAGTCAAAAGGCATTCACTAAAACCACTAAGATGCCAAGGAAATGGAGATTTTTTTTAATGTCTCAAAGCACATTTAATCTGACTGCCCCCCCAATTATCAGTGATTGTTCTGGCTAGGATTTCCAAGACAGGGGCTATGCTTCTTTACTACAACTCACATCACTTTGCAGACGGTGCCTACAATGTTCAGTTCAGTTCAATCACTCAGTCATGTTCAACTCTTTGTGACCCCATGGACTGCAGCACGCCAGGCCTCCCTGTCCATCACCAACTCTCAGAGTTTACCCAAACTCATGTTGATTGAGTTGCTGATGCCATCCAACCATCTCATCCTCTGTCATCCACTTCTCCTCCTGCCTTCAACGTTTCCCAGCATTAGGGTCTTTTCAAATGAGTCAGCTCTTCGCATCAGGTGGCCAAAATATTGGAGTTTCAGCTTCAACATCAGTCCTTCCAATGAATACTCAGGACTGATTTCCTGTAGGAGGGTCTGGTTGGATTTCCTTGCAGTCCAAGGGACTCTCAAGAGTCTTCTCCAACACCACAGTTCAAAAGCATCAATTCTTCAACACTCAGCTTTCTTTATAGTCCAACTCTCACATCCATACATGACTACTGGAAAACCCATAGCTTTGACTAGACAGACATTTGTTGGCAAAGTAATGTCTCTGCTTTTTAATATGCTGTCTAGGTTGGTCATAACTTTTCTTCCAATGAGCAAGCGTCTTTTAATTTCATGGCTACAGTCACCGTCTGCAGTGATTCTGGAGTCCAGAAAAATAAAGTCAGCCACTGTTTCCACTGTTTCTCCATCTATTTGCCATGAAGTGATGGGACCAGATGCCATGATCTTAGTTTTTTGAATGTTGAGCTTTAAGCCAACTTTTTTTACCCTCCTCTTTCACTTTCATCAAGAAGCATTTTAGTTCCTCTTCACTTTCTGCCATAAGGGTGGTGTCATCTGCATATCTGAGATTATTGATACTTCCCTTGGCAATCCTGATTCCAGCAGTGCTTCCTCCAGCCCAGCATTTCTCATGATGTACTCTGCTTATAAGTTATCCTACAATGTAATCCTCTGTAAAGTGAGGTGGATGCTGCTTCTTCCAGCAGGAAGTGCATTTTAGTTCCTCTTCACTTTCTGCCATAAGGGTGGTGTCATCTGCATATCTGAGATTATTGATACTTCCCTTGGCAATCCTGATTCCAGCAGTGCTTCCTCCAGCCCAGCATTTCTCATGATGTACTCTGCTTATAAGTTATCCTACAATGTAATCCTCTGTAAAGTGAGGTGGATGCTGCTTCTTCCAGCAGGAAGTCCCGGGTGTGGCAGAGGAGACTGCTGAGTTACATGCTACAGTTCCTCCAGCCTGTGGGCAACAGACGCTCCTTGGGAGTGTGTGAGAGGATGAACCAGTTAGGAGGGCCCCGCTCCATTGTTGGTGGTTCTGTAAGACTCAACAACAAGCCCCTATGGACTTAGGTTTAGCTGTAGTGAGGTCCCATGTAGGTGACGTAGTCAGCCAGACCGACAGGCATGTTTCTGTAAGGGCACAGACCCCTACCTGCCAGGAAGAGGAGGTACCCTGAGATTGGGGTTGGGGGGGTGTTGAAAATAATGATAGATGGTCTGTGATCCCCTGTGGAGAAGGGCTGCAGGCAAAACCCAGTGGAGATATGGATTATAGATAAGATCTGAAGAGAAAGAATATAGGAGAGTCTGTTCAGTTCAGTTCAGTCGCTCAGTCGTGTCTGACTCTGTGACCCCATGGACTGCAGCACTCCAGGCTTCCCTGTCCATCACCAACTCCTGGAGTTTACTCAAACTCATGTCCATTGAGTCAGTGATGCCATCCAACCATCTCATCCTCTGTTGTCCCCTTCTCCTCCTGCCTTCAGTCCTTCCCAGCATCAGGGTCTTTTCCAAGGAGTTAGTTCTTTGCATCAGATAGACAAAGTATTGGAGCTTCAGCTTCAACATCAGTCCTTCCAATGAATATTCAGGACTGATTTCCTTTAGAATTGGCTGGTTTTATCTCCTTGCAGTCCAAGGGAGAGTCTGTGGGTTCCTAGAAATAACATGGTAAAGCTCAAGTGGCCAGAAGCTCCATGTGAGAAGGAAGGATAAGAGCTGGGGAATTTTGAATTGCTGCTGTTGCTATGTTCCCAGGGCTGCACTGGAGCTGGTGAGAGGTCAGATTTCAGCAGCTCTGACACCAACATTGTGTTCATAAATATTATAGTCTGCGCAATATTTAATGATTTTCCGAAACTCTAGAAATCATTGACTCTTTGATGCGAAAAGAGATGACTAAGTATATCACCTTGCTTCAACGAAACTGGAAGTAAAGCATCCTGCATAAAAGGGTTGTAACCTGTGTCCTGAAATCTCTAGGCAGGAAATCCTTGGCATCTATCAGAAACCTTTCTATCTTATTACAACCTGAATAGCCAACAATCTATCCTTGCTTCCAGCCTGAATACAGCATTTCTCCTTGCAATGCAGTTTATCCAAAGAGCATACCTTAAGCACCTACTAAATATAGAGAAGCAAGGCATTGTAGAGCATACAGGGTCAGATAAGAAATAACACCAACATCTCTAAGTGTAGTCTGTTGCAGAAATGGCTAGACTATGGCTGCCCTGCTCCAGTGTCCCTTGCAGAAATTATTAATTAATCACTAACTTTGTGTTTTTTTCCCACTGGTGGGCAGTTTCAGAATCCCCAGCACAACATCTAGGCAGGCAAAAGACATTGATAGGTTTGCCGTAGGAGATAAGGTCTACTTATTAACTGCTGTTGGGTGTCACCAGTAATGACTCATGATGCCTTCTTTTTTGATATTTACCTAGTTTTCTCGGGTCTTAGTTGCAGCACACAGGATCTTTGATCTTCGTTGCTGCATGTGGCATCTTTAGATGAGGCATGTGAACTCTTAGTTGTGGCATGCGGGATCCAATTCCCCGACCAGGAATCAAACCCCAGGCCCCTTGCATTCGGAGGGTGGAGTCTTAGCCACTGAACCATCAGGGAAGTCCCCATGATGGCTTTTTTTTAATGCTGAATTGAGACTCATTTCAAATAAGAGGAAGTGTTTAAGTAAGACTTTCCAGAATGAATATGATGTCAGTGGACAGATGTTTGGTACAGGAACATTCAAGCTTGGGACGACGTCAAGAACCAAAGCTTATAGGGCATGTGTATGGAACTAGGTGCACGGACTTCTCCGTAAGCCTGGGGTATATAAACATATGTTGTTGTCGTTTACACGTTAAGTCATGTCCAGCTTGTTGTGGACCCGGAGACTGTAGCCTGCCAAGCTCCTCTGTCCATGGGATTTTCTAGGCAAGAATACCGTAGAGGGTTGCTATTTCCTTCTCCAATATAAAGATATAGTAGAAACCCAACAGTAACTTAGAGTCATGCCATGGAAGACCTTTAGTATCTTAGGAGATTTAACTTTTTTTTTTTTTCTGAAATAATGGAAGTGTTTTGAGGGAAAATAACAGCATATTACTTTAATCAATTCATTTTAAATAGGACCATAAACCCATTTCTCCAAAGAGCAGCCAAATGCCAGGATCCTCCAAAATCTATGTAAAGGTTTGCCGTGGAAGAGTGCATGCTTCTTTTTTTTTTATTTCATTTCCGCATTTGTAGGGTAGTAGGTCAGGCTAGTAGGATGTATTTTGGGTTGACCTGTTTGTCTCAAAGGATATTTGTACCTTGTTATCATTTTCCTGGTTTCTATCAAATCATGATAGAGCACTTTGTTGTGTGCCTATGGAAGTGTCACTCTGATGGATGGCATCTGTCCAAGGGCTTCCTGAATACCTAATTTTTTAAAGTTTGGCTTGGAATCTGAAAGTGACACGAGAACAATGGTGACGTGATGATGAAGACACAAGTTACACATTTATCACTTTGGCTGCTTCCTGGCAGAATGGTTTACGGTAGATTCTTGATTTCTCCAAATTCCAGAGCCTTACAGACCACACTTAGTAAAGCTTTTTTTTTTTTTTTGAGCAAACCTTGATTTTAACTGGGCAGTGCCAAACCGGAAGTGGTTCAGCCACTCTGCGACGGGGAGGTAGGGGCAAGACTTTTATAGAAAAGAGGCGGAAGGAAGTCCAGGAAGTGTTTGATTGGCCACAGCTTTAGCAGTTGCATTCTTTGAGAAAGGCTGGTTGGCTGTTTGTGACTGGTCGTCCTTTGGTTTCCAGTCCTTTTTTTTTTTCCTTAAAAAAATTTTCTTTTAAATTTATTTATTTTAATTGGAGGCTAATTACTTTACAATATTGTAGTGGTTTTGCCATACATTGACATGAATCAGCCATGGGTGTACATGTGTTCCCTATCCTGAACCCCCTCCCACCTCCCTCCCCATCTCATCCCTCTGGGTCATCCCAGTGATGCAGTTTGGGCTTAGGTTTCATTTGTTTAGTTAGGCTTCTAAGGTATGAGAACCACCTCACGCTGATGACCTCCTTCTTTAATTAATTTAGCAATGCTAAAGCCAGTATTCTTGTCTGGAGAACCCCATGGACAGAGGAGCCTGGCAGGCTACAGTCCATGGGGTCGCAAGATGCAAACATGACTGACTGAGCATACAACCCTGCAGAAATTTTGGAAATATAGAAAAATATAATGCCATCACCTTAACCTAATAATGGATGCCTCTTTTCACTTATTTCTCTTTGGCCTTTTTTCCACAGCCTTAGAGAGTTTTTGATAAATCCTGTTATCGTTTATATCCACTCAGCATCTTGCTTTCTTTTTTTAAGACAATATTCCATCATAAGCATTTTATGTTGCTGCATAATCGGCACAGTTGTAGATAATTCCGGTATAATCACATTAAGTGATGTCATTTTTAACTTCAGCTATATACATGTATAGGACTTCCCTGGTGGCTCAGATGGTAAAGCGTCTTGTTTACAATGCGGGAGACCTGGGTTCAATCCCTGAGTCAGGAAGATCCTCTGGTGAGGGAAATAGCAACCCACTCCAGTACTCTTGCCTGGAAAATCCCATGGACAGAGGAGCATGGTGGGCTACAGCCCACTGGGTCGCAAAGATATATGTGTGTATATTAACAAATATAGATAAAGAGCTATGAAAAAATAATAGCCCCTCAACAGTTTGGAAATCAAACACTCAGCAACCTCATCTATGACAAATTGATGAGTCAAAAACCAAGAAAAGAGTAAAGAGCTTTTAATAGCCACACTTGATAACACGAAGCTCATGTATCTTAGTAATAGTAAGTACTCAGTACTCCATCATGATATATTACTCTTATTTTATGTACAGTTCTAACATGCTTGGTTGACTCATTGGAAAAGACTCTGATGCTGGGAGGGATTGGAGGCAGGAG
This sequence comes from Oreotragus oreotragus, assembly GCA_006410675.1. Lineage (NCBI taxonomy): Eukaryota > Metazoa > Chordata > Mammalia > Artiodactyla > Bovidae > Oreotragus > Oreotragus oreotragus. Next base: position 286,833 of record SJYX01005156.1, read on the forward strand.
GAAAAGGGGACGACAGAGAATGAGATGGCTGGATGGCATCACCGACTCGATGGACATGAGTTTGAGTGAACTCTGGGAGATGGTGATGGACAGGGAGGCCTGGCGTGCTGCGATTCATGAGGTTGCAAAGAGTCGGACACGACTGAGCGACTGAACTGAACTGAACATACTTGGTTATTGGTATCAGTGTTAGTGTTAATAGAAACAGTAAAATGATGGAAATAAGCATAAAACCTCAAGGAGAACATCAATCTGAGAGCATTTAGTACAAGAGGAAAAATTACGAAGTCTGTCCCAAGATGTTTCATTGGCAGATTATCAGGGTAAGAAACTGTTTTTAAGGCACTACTTTATATTCAGGATGTGTATTCTGGTTTCAAAGGCAGGGAAATAGCTAATATATTTGGAGATATTTCCTTCTAAAATTGATTTTAAATAATTGAAGTGAGGATTTGAAGGAACAAAGTTACATTCTTCAATATTCTTCTATGACAACATTTATCTGAGGTTTTGAAAATAGTATTCACTATTTTCTATATATCACGTTTTATTTGAACTTTGATACATCTTCTCATCCTAATGGGGATAGGAGAACACTTCCCAGGAACAGCAGCTAATCATTGGGTGATGCTATTATACATACACTATATACAAAAGAAAGAAAAGTACAATAAATTATCCTTAATAATTATTATCCTTGAAGCAGCACACCTGTATTTTCATTAATCCACTCATAACTTTAAGCTGGGCTTCCCTTGTGGCTCAGCTGGTAGAGAATCCACCTGCAATGCAGGAGACCTGGGTTCGATCCCTGGGTTGGGAAGATACCCTGGAGAAGGGAAAGGTTACCCACTCCAGTATTCTGGCCTGGAGAATTCCATGGACTGTATAGTCCATGGGGTCACAAACAGCCAGCTGGGTGACTTTCACTTTCACGTTCAACTTTAAGCTAAACCAATAGCACATATTGGTTATAAACAGTGTAGAGCTACCCACTCACACAGATATCAGGCTTGTGTGTTCACATGTTTGTCTATAACTGTGGTCACTCACTGGTGAAGATAATGCTGTGTCCATTTTCTGTGTGTGGTCTTATACACAGATGTACGTACATGTGTCTTAAATACGTAAGGTTTTGTTGTTGTTCACTCAGTAAGTCGTGTCCAACTCGTTGTGACCCCATGGGCTGCAGCACACCATGCTTCCCTGTCCTTCACCATCTCCCAGAGTTTGCTCAGATTCATGTCCATTGAGTCAGTGATGCTATCTAACTGTCTCATATAAAATTTTGAAAGTGAAAGTCACTCAGTCATGTCCGACTCTTTGCAACCCCATGAACTATATAGTCCATGGAATTCTTCAGGCCAGAAGACTGGAGTGGGTAGCTGTTTCCCGCTCCAGGGGATCTTCCAACCCAGAAACTGAACCGAGGTCTCCTGCATTGCCAGCGGATTCTTTACCAGCTGAGCTACCATGCAAATATGCCTAAGAGCAGTAGTCTCATTTTCCTTCTGCCATCTCCTTTCCCCAAGCTAGTTCAGGCTGCAGTGGACTGAATCAAGGCGTCAGTTCATTTCCATTAAAAATGTAATGCAACTGGTAGAGACATTGATTTGGAAATTTAATAGCAGTTCATTTAGAAAGGAGAGTGATGGTGGAGTTTAATAAAAGGTCTCTTAAGACAATTGGTTTGCCACACGCCTGAGGATTATCTCACTTTAAATGACATTTAATAGCTTTCTTTTCCACATCCTTATAAACATTTCAGTGTAACTGATCACTCTGAAAACGAGACCTGTGAAGTTCAGCAGAAATGAGGAAAATAGCTAGATTTCTGCTTCCAAACTTATTTTCAAATGGCTTTCTATCAGAAAACACTTATATGAACTCTCCTGAGAAAGAAATCCACCTCAATTTAAAGGAAGCAAAAAAAAAAAAAAAGTGTTTTGTAGAGAAAGTGCAATAAGATTCTGGATTAATAACTAAAGGAAAAGTCAAAAGGCATTCACTAAAACCACTAAGATGCCAAGGAAATGGAGATTTTTTTTAATGTCTCAAAGCACATTTAATCTGACTGCCCCCCCAATTATCAGTGATTGTTCTGGCTAGGATTTCCAAGACAGGGGCTATGCTTCTTTACTACAACTCACATCACTTTGCAGACGGTGCCTACAATGTTCAGTTCAGTTCAATCACTCAGTCATGTTCAACTCTTTGTGACCCCATGGACTGCAGCACGCCAGGCCTCCCTGTCCATCACCAACTCTCAGAGTTTACCCAAACTCATGTTGATTGAGTTGCTGATGCCATCCAACCATCTCATCCTCTGTCATCCACTTCTCCTCCTGCCTTCAACGTTTCCCAGCATTAGGGTCTTTTCAAATGAGTCAGCTCTTCGCATCAGGTGGCCAAAATATTGGAGTTTCAGCTTCAACATCAGTCCTTCCAATGAATACTCAGGACTGATTTCCTGTAGGAGGGTCTGGTTGGATTTCCTTGCAGTCCAAGGGACTCTCAAGAGTCTTCTCCAACACCACAGTTCAAAAGCATCAATTCTTCAACACTCAGCTTTCTTTATAGTCCAACTCTCACATCCATACATGACTACTGGAAAACCCATAGCTTTGACTAGACAGACATTTGTTGGCAAAGTAATGTCTCTGCTTTTTAATATGCTGTCTAGGTTGGTCATAACTTTTCTTCCAATGAGCAAGCGTCTTTTAATTTCATGGCTACAGTCACCGTCTGCAGTGATTCTGGAGTCCAGAAAAATAAAGTCAGCCACTGTTTCCACTGTTTCTCCATCTATTTGCCATGAAGTGATGGGACCAGATGCCATGATCTTAGTTTTTTGAATGTTGAGCTTTAAGCCAACTTTTTTTACCCTCCTCTTTCACTTTCATCAAGAAGCATTTTAGTTCCTCTTCACTTTCTGCCATAAGGGTGGTGTCATCTGCATATCTGAGATTATTGATACTTCCCTTGGCAATCCTGATTCCAGCAGTGCTTCCTCCAGCCCAGCATTTCTCATGATGTACTCTGCTTATAAGTTATCCTACAATGTAATCCTCTGTAAAGTGAGGTGGATGCTGCTTCTTCCAGCAGGAAGTCCCGGGTGTGGCAGAGGAGACTGCTGAGTTACATGCTACAGTTCCTCCAGCCTGTGGGCAACAGACGCTCCTTGGGAGTGTGTGAGAGGATGAACCAGTTAGGAGGGCCCCGCTCCATTGTTGGTGGTTCTGTAAGACTCAACAACAAGCCCCTATGGACTTAGGTTTAGCTGTAGTGAGGTCCCATGTAGGTGACGTAGTCAGCCAGACCGACAGGCATGTTTCTGTAAGGGCACAGACCCCTACCTGCCAGGAAGAGGAGGTACCCTGAGATTGGGGTTGGGGGGGTGTTGAAAATAATGATAGATGGTCTGTGATCCCCTGTGGAGAAGGGCTGCAGGCAAAACCCAGTGGAGATATGGATTATAGATAAGATCTGAAGAGAAAGAATATAGGAGAGTCTGTTCAGTTCAGTTCAGTCGCTCAGTCGTGTCTGACTCTGTGACCCCATGGACTGCAGCACTCCAGGCTTCCCTGTCCATCACCAACTCCTGGAGTTTACTCAAACTCATGTCCATTGAGTCAGTGATGCCATCCAACCATCTCATCCTCTGTTGTCCCCTTCTCCTCCTGCCTTCAGTCCTTCCCAGCATCAGGGTCTTTTCCAAGGAGTTAGTTCTTTGCATCAGATAGACAAAGTATTGGAGCTTCAGCTTCAACATCAGTCCTTCCAATGAATATTCAGGACTGATTTCCTTTAGAATTGGCTGGTTTTATCTCCTTGCAGTCCAAGGGAGAGTCTGTGGGTTCCTAGAAATAACATGGTAAAGCTCAAGTGGCCAGAAGCTCCATGTGAGAAGGAAGGATAAGAGCTGGGGAATTTTGAATTGCTGCTGTTGCTATGTTCCCAGGGCTGCACTGGAGCTGGTGAGAGGTCAGATTTCAGCAGCTCTGACACCAACATTGTGTTCATAAATATTATAGTCTGCGCAATATTTAATGATTTTCCGAAACTCTAGAAATCATTGACTCTTTGATGCGAAAAGAGATGACTAAGTATATCACCTTGCTTCAACGAAACTGGAAGTAAAGCATCCTGCATAAAAGGGTTGTAACCTGTGTCCTGAAATCTCTAGGCAGGAAATCCTTGGCATCTATCAGAAACCTTTCTATCTTATTACAACCTGAATAGCCAACAATCTATCCTTGCTTCCAGCCTGAATACAGCATTTCTCCTTGCAATGCAGTTTATCCAAAGAGCATACCTTAAGCACCTACTAAATATAGAGAAGCAAGGCATTGTAGAGCATACAGGGTCAGATAAGAAATAACACCAACATCTCTAAGTGTAGTCTGTTGCAGAAATGGCTAGACTATGGCTGCCCTGCTCCAGTGTCCCTTGCAGAAATTATTAATTAATCACTAACTTTGTGTTTTTTTCCCACTGGTGGGCAGTTTCAGAATCCCCAGCACAACATCTAGGCAGGCAAAAGACATTGATAGGTTTGCCGTAGGAGATAAGGTCTACTTGTTAACTGCTGTTGGGTGTCACCAGTAATGACTCATGATGCCTTCTTTTTTGATATTTACCTAGTTTTCTCGGGTCTTAGTTGCAGCACACAGGATCTTTGATCTTCGTTGCTGCATGTGGCATCTTTAGATGAGGCATGTGAACTCTTAGTTGTGGCATGCGGGATCCAATTCCCCGACCAGGAATCAAACCCCAGGCCCCTTGCATTCGGAGGGTGGAGTCTTAGCCACTGAACCATCAGGGAAGTCCCCATGATGGCTTTTTTTTAATGCTGAATTGAGACTCATTTCAAATAAGAGGAAGTGTTTAAGTAAGACTTTCCAGAATGAATATGATGTCAGTGGACAGATGTTTGGTACAGGAACATTCGAGCTTGGGACGACGTCAAGAACCAAAGCTTATAGGGCATGTGTATGGAACTAGGTGCACGGACTTCTCCGTAAGCCTGGGGTATATAAACATATGTTGTTGTCGTTTACACGTTAAGTCATGTCCAGCTTGTTGTGGACCCGGAGACTGTAGCCTGCCAAGCTCCTCTGTCCATGGGATTTTCTAGGCAAGAATACCGTAGAGGGTTGCTATTTCCTTCTCCAATATAAAGATATAGTAGAAACCCAACAGTAACTTAGAGTCATGCCATGGAAGACCTTTAGTATCTTAGGAGATTTAACTTTTTTTTTTTTTCTGAAATAATGGAAGTGTTTTGAGGGAAAATAACAGCATATTACTTTAATCAATTCATTTTAAATAGGACCATAAACCCATTTCTCCAAAGAGCAGCCAAATGCCAGGATCCTCCAAAATCTATGTAAAGGTTTGCCGTGGAAGAGTGCATGCTTCTTTTTTTTTAATTTCATTTCCGCATTTGTAGGGTAGTAGGTCAGGCTAGTAGGATGTATTTTGGGTTGACCTGTTTGTCTCAAAGGATATTTGTACCTTGTTATCATTTTCCTGGTTTCTATCAAATCATGATAGAGCACTTTGTTGTGTGCCTATGGAAGTGTCACTCTGATGGATGGCATCTGTCCAAGGGCTTCCTGAATACCTAATTTTTTAAAGTTTGGCTTGGAATCTGAAAGTGACACGAGAACAATGGTGACGTGATGATGAAGACACAAGTTACACATTTATCACTTTGGCTGCTTCCTGGCAGAATGGTTTACGGTAGATTCTTGATTTCTCCAAATTCCAGAGCCTTACAGACCACACTTAGTAAAGCTTGGAATGAATAGTCACAATCAAAAGCTGCTAAACTGGATTAAGAGTGTGACTAAAGGTAATATATATTTTTAATGATGAGGGTTTGATGTGAAGCTAATTTAGTGGGAAAGCTCAGCTAATCTGAGTTCAACTACTGCCCTATCTTCTCAGATCCCCAGGGGAGTATCACTGCTCTGTATTTTCAACTCATTAAGTCGCCATCTACTTAGGTTTGATTCAAAAGTTCACTCATTCTTGAATTATCTTAAAAAGAAACCTGCACAAATGCAAGTCTTCCTTTCTGATTGACCAGATATGCAAGAGATGTTCCTGTGATTACCACGAATCCCGTCTCCTGCTGGATTTTTATTGTATTGGCCCCACCTTCCACCTGCTTTGGCTGTTTGCCTCAACCAGTTCATGGGAACATCTAGGAAACAGCAGGGCGCGCGGTTGGATAAGCTCTCACCAGAATGCTGTGTTTATATGAGAAATAAGCCCGAGGGCCCAGAGCAGTCTCGTCTTCACTAGTGACCAGAGTACTTGCTCTCCTGAGCAGTGGGACCACAGGAAAGGGCCTGGGGGAGTAATGAAGCCTCACAGTCCTTCTCAGCCTATGAAAATGGAGCCGTTTTCATTCTCTGCTGAAACTGAGAATTAGTCGGTTTGAGGAATATTGTTTCTCAGACAGACTTAGGAGCCAACTGAGAAAAGTATGCTTCTGAAACACAGAACCTGGCAACCATCTCCTGCTCTCGTAGGTGGTTCTGTGTATAAGGAGGACCAAGTGCTGATTCTATTCAAAAAACGTGTTTCTTTGCTCTGTTAGCTATTCCCTGCCTATAGGGCCACTGTTAGTTGAGAGTTTTTTGCTTAGATAAAAATTAGGTCAAATGTTATCATAAGAGAAAGAACTATAAGTTACACTTAAAGCGCTTAGAGCCAGATTAATGTAGTTGCATATGTGCACGTACGAGAGCACGTACACACACGCACGTGTGCGCACACACACACACACACACACTTACACACTGGCATTTTCCTAGGCAAGAATAGTACTCAGCTGGTGATATAAAAAAAAATCATACTGAATCTGCTAACAATATGAGTCTGTAGTTTTGAGTTTTTAATATTGTCCAGCCTAGGCTGTATCTTTCTGTCCTTTACTGGGATTAATCTCTATGAGGAGTTGGTAGAATCTCCCACTCTTGAGACATGAGACTCAATCACCCTGCTTTGGCTAAAGTCTATGGAAGCAACATAAGCGATCTGTAGTCTCAAGATACAGGTTTAAGTCCTGAACTCATCGTTTATTCTCTGTAATCTTGGTCAGGTCGTTTCAATCATTTGACAGACAAGTATTGAGTGTTTCTTCCATGCTAGCTGCTGTTCGAGGCATTTGAGAGGCAAAGATGAAAAGATATGGGCTCTTCTCAATACATATACAGTAGAGCAAAGATGCAGATACGCGATTCCCCTGCAATATGAGAGTTAAAATAATAGAGTTAAAATAATAATAAAATAGAAGTTGGCATGGGAGGCACACAGTGAGCTTGGGAAGCCTGGGAGGAGTTTCTAAAGGGGCTTAGAAGGCAACACTAGTACTGATAAATTCTCCAACAACCTGCATGTCACTGTTATCATTACAGGCTTAGAAATTCTCTCTGAGAAGGCTGAAGTATATAAATCACAAAAACTATGTGTTAATTTACGCATAAACCAGTAACTGCCTAGAGAATTGGATAATCGCCCCGGACACCTAATTTCTTATCCATCAGCATAGCAATAATAATAATGACAATACAGCCCCTCTATGCCTCTTAAGTATGCGGCTAGGTTTGGAAATCCAAGTGTAGCTATCAAGATTTGAACTCAGTGCTTGTCATGCATCCTTTTTTAAAAGAGTTTTGGGCCACAGTGCAAGGTACGTGGGATTGTAGTTTCCTGACCAGGGATCGAACGCATGCCCCTTGCACTGGAAGCGAGCCATCTTAACCACGGGACTGACAGGAAGTCCTAACATGCATCCTTCTGTTCAGTGTCTTCATGTAGTTCGTTCGTTTTTTCTATGTTAAAATGCAGATATTATTTTGGCAGTTTTATAAAAGAGGGAACCGAGGCATAGAAAATTTAAATAACTTATTCAAGATCACACAACAAATCACCTTCACAGACAACTTTTTTGGGGTGGCTACTCTAAAACCAGTGGTGTTAGAGACAAAGTGTACAATGGCCCAGGAAATAATAAAAACACACTGCAAGAACTTTATTAACTGCAAACACCTTTACAAGAATGACTTAATAGGATGTGGCAAGAAACAGGAAAAGCTGAGGAAAATAATTGCTGGTTTTAGACACTACTCTCACAGTTCAGTTCAGTCGCTCAGTCGTGTCCAACTTTTTGCGACCCCATGAATCGCAGCACGCCAGGCCTCCCTGTCCATCACCAACTCCCGGAGTCCACTCAAACCCATGTCCATCGAGTTGGTGATGCCATCCAGCCATCTCATCCTCTGTCATCCCCTTCTCCTTCTGCCCTCAATCTTTCGCAGCATTAGGGACTTTTCAAATGAGTCAGCTCTTTGCATCAGGTGGCCAAAGGATTGGAGTTTCAGCTTCAATATCAGTCCTTCCAGTGAACACCCAGGACTGATCTCCTTTAGGATGGACTGATCTCCTTTAGAGTGGACTGGTTGGATCTCCTTGCAGTCCAAGGGACTCTCAAGAGTCTTCTCTAACACCATGGTTGAAAAGCATCAATTCTTCAGCACTCAGCTTTCTTCATAGTCTAATTCTCACATCCATACATGACCACTGGAAAAACCATAGCCTTGACTAGACGGACCTTTGTTGGCAAAGTAATGTCTCTGCTTTTCAATATGCTGTCTAGGTTGCTCATAATTTTCCTTCCAAGGAGTAAGTNTCAACTGGAATTCCATCACCTCCACTAGCTTTGTTCATAGTGATGCTTTCTAAGGCCCACTTGACTTCACATTCCAAGATGTCTGGCTCTGGGTAAGTGATTACACCATCATGATTATCTGGGTTGTGAAGATCTTTTTTGTACAGTTCTTCTGTGTATTCTTGCCACCGCTTCTTATTCTTATTCAGATCATGAACTCCTTATTGCCAAATTCAGACTGAAATTGAAGACAGTGGAGAAAGTGAAGACAGCTAGACCATTCAGGTATGACCTAAATCAAATCCCTATGACTATACAGTGGAAGTGAGAAGTAGATTTAAGGGACTAGATCTGATAGACAGAGTGCCTGATGAACTATGGATGGAGGTTCGTGACACTGTACAGGAGACAGGAATCAAGACCATCCCCAAGAAAAAGAAATGCAAAAAAGCAAAATGACTGTCTGAGGAGGCCTTACAGATAGCTGTGAAAAGAAGGGAAGCAAAAAGCAAAGGAGAAAAGGAAAGATATACCCATTTGAATGCAGAGTTCCAAAGAATAGCAAGGAGAGATAAGAAAGCCTTCCTCGGTGATCAATGCAAAGAAATAGAGGAAAACAATAGAATGGGAAAGACTAGAGATCTCTTTAAGAAAATGAGAGATACCAAGGGAACATTTCATGCAAAGATGGGCTCAATAAAGGACAGAAATGGTAGGGACTTAACAGAAGCAGAAGATACTAAGAAGAGGTGGCAAGAATACTGTCACAAGTTATTGGCTATTATTTTTTTGGCTCTTCAACCTACTTTTTGGCCTATGGAAATATATAGCACTTGAGATATGAGCATTAAAACGCTGTCTCATGCCTGCTTTCCATTAGTGAATAATATCTACAGCCAATATATGTATTATATATGGTGGATCTACACTGTTGATATTGAAGAAGGAAATGGCAACCCACTCCAGTATTCTTGCCTGGAGAATCCCATGGATAGAAGAGCCTGGCAGGCCACAGTCCATGGGGTCCCGAAGAGTCGGACACGACTGAATACACACACACACACACACACACACACACACACACACACACACACTGTTTATGTAGTGATTTAGAGCTTTTCCTTCCTGTTTGATATGTATTGGTGAGGCATTGCCATGGCTTGTATATTTCAAGTATACTTTACGAATTGTACTCAGTGGTATCTAAATCCAGTGCTATGGTGGGTTTTATGTAGGCATAAAAGTCCAGGGGCAGTGAGACAATAGCAATCTAGGGTTTATGGCAGCCACAATCACACTTTAAGAACCACAGGTGCCGAGTTCATTCTTAGGGAGCAGGGCTTTGAATTAGAGCATCACCCAAGTAGCCTGCTTATCCCATCAATGCTGGTTGAGCTCTCCTCTTGGTTATGGATGGTGGCCCCGTCAACCATTTCTCTGTACCCTTGCCCAGAACCAATGTGTTCACCATTATTAACTAACACAGAGTCTAGTACATGAGGACAACAGATGGTAATTCTGGACAGACCCTTTTAAAAGTTGCCAGTATTATTAGATCCAGCTTTGAGAGCTAGGAGATATCAACAATCACTAAGGCACCACTGAGTTTTCTATAAAAATTCTTGACTGTGGGTTAGGAATGGTATCTTAAGTGCACCATTCTCCCAAGGTTATGATATAAGGACTGCTTGACAATCACAAGATCAGATGTTGGTGTATTACATAATCGATACCAGTTTTGTTGGACAAGGAAGGTAGCATGATAAAGTACTTTTACAGTTCCAGGTCACAACCAAAAAGAGTTGCCTTGCACATGTGGTCCACAGAAGCCCATCACAGGGGGCCGTGCCTCTCTTCCCCAAACATGACGCATACTTTTGACATGCTGGTGACTAAAAACTACCTCCTCAACTTATTAGAAATGAATTTTCAAAACATCAACATTTCTGATCGTGTCAAGTCAAAGCCATGGCTTTTCCAGGAGTCATGCACAGATGTGAGAGTTGGACCATAAAGAAGACTGAGCGCCAAAGAATTGATGCGTTCAAATTGCGGTGCCGGAGAAGACTCTTGAGAGTCCCGTGGACAGCAAGGAGATCAAACTCATCAAAACAAAAGGAAATTAGCCCTGAGTATTCATTGGACGGACTGATGCTGAAGCTGAAGCTCCAGTTCTTTGGCCACCTGATGCGAAGAGCTGACTCGTTGGAAAAGACCCTGATGCTGGGAAAGATTGGGGGCAGGAGAAGGGGGTGACAGAGGATGAGATAGTTGTGGCATCACCGAGTCAATGAACATGAGTTTGAGCAAACTCCAGGAGATGGTGAAGGACAGGGAAGTCTAGTGTGCTATAGTCCATGGGGTCACAGACTAAACAGCAACAAGGAGTTTAAAAATAAAGTTGGTGGGCACAGTCTGTCTCACATTGAACTTCTTGAGCCTCAGGAACCTGCCCATTGAGTAAATATTGTAGCTCTGACTTCTTGAGAGACGGGTCCCTCATGTAGAGCTGAAAAATGGTCACCGAACTCTCATGTGCAGGAGAAGAAAGGCAGCATGCTTTGTGACCTGCTGATGGGGATCTCATTTGGACTGCTCATGGCTCCTGTTAAACCAACACAGGAAAACAATGATAATAAGGCCAGTTCCCAGTCTTCCTGAGCCTAGAACAGCTGATGCACGAACCTCAAGTTGAAAGAAGCATTTTAGCCATTTGTAGTAAAATATACATGGAGATGAAATGAAAAAGCAGAGAGGCTGAGCAAGCATTTTTCCCAGTGAGTTCCCATCGCTGCACTGTTCTAGACAAATGAGCTATTTTGCTGTGAAAGAAATAAGACTATTGAAAGAGTATAGGGGATCTGTGCTGTATGCAAAGAACATACATACAGTTGTCCTCTTTGTTTTATTAAAAGTGAAAGTGAAGTCACTCAGCTGTGTCCGACTCTTTGCGACTCCATGGACTATAGCCCACTAAGCTCCTCAGTCCATGGAATTCTCCAGGCAAGAGGACTGGAGTGGGTTGTCATTTCCTTCTCCAGAGGATCTTCCTGACCCAGGGATCGAACCCGAGTCTCGTGCATTGCAGGCAGACGTTTTACCATCTGAGCCACAGGGAAGCCCTTGTTTTATTAATTCAGTTATAAAAGTGTAATTTACATAAGTTTTCCTTCTCAGTTGTTTTCCTTACCTTGTCTTTAAACCTACAATTAACCATCCTCTTCCTGGAGAAGGCAATGGCACCCTACTCCAGTACTCTTGCCTGGAAAATCCCATGGAGGGAGGAGCCTGGTGGGCTGCAGTCCATGGGGTCGCTAAGAGTCGGACACGACTGAGCGACATCACTTGCACTTTTCACTTTCATGCTGGAGAAGGAAATGGCAACCCACTCCTGTGTTCTTGCCTGGAGAATCCCAGGGACGGGGGAGCCTCGTGGGCTGCTGTCTATGGGGTCACACAGAGTCGGAAACGACTGAAGTGACTTAGCAGCAGCAGCAACCATCCTCTTCAATGTACACATAATGAGAACTAACATCATCTTTTCTGGCAAGCCAGGATTCAGATGCATGTTTTGACCAGAGCCCAAAACTGGCCCTATACCATAATAGCTAACTTTGATTAAATCAATTTGAAATAAATATGTAATATGTACATACAAATACACATTTGTAAATATATATGAATGTATATATAATTATACTTCACACAAATGCTACACATATATATACATAGTATGTTACATGTTTGTATCAATACTAGTATATAATAGACATTAATATATATTTTATACCATATGCAACTGAAACAACTCTTGTGGTGGATGGAACAGTGACCTTTGCTTCTAAAGTCATGGGTTCCACCCTAGAGCTACCCCTTATCAGCTCTGTCCTTGATCAAGTCATTCAGCTCTAAGAACCCTGGTTTTTTTTATCATTAAATGGAGACTCCTAATAATCCATGAAAGGGCTTTATGAAGTCTAAAGTTTTAACGTTGTCAGCATCATTTACCAACAACCAGTGTAGACAGAGAAGTTATGAATGTGGAACCTATACCGTATGGGTTACCCAGCAAGGGCTTGCATTCAAATCACTTAGATGCCAACCCTATTGCATTGGCTTTTAGGAAAAGAAGGAATTTTATTGCAAGATCGCCTGGCAAGGAGGTAGGAGGCAGGGCTCAAATCTGTCTTTTGGATCTGGAATTCCATCACATATTTATGAGTTAGGGAGGACAGGCTGGTATGCAGAAATGCGGGGCAAGTTTTGAATGGAGGGCTTTAAACTTGGCCAGTGAGGTATGGGACGGTGGATTTCAGCCCTGGATCTTCTGGATATTAGAGCCTAGTTTCTAAAAGGGTTCAGGGTCATGCTCCAGTTTTCCTGGTTCCGTGGGCATGAACTGTGGATTGTGAGTGTTACTTGAAGCTTCCCTCCTCTGGCCATACCCCGCTTACCACTTGCAGTTTTGGCTCTGCTACATCTGCAAGACAGCTGGACATCCTGTTCTCCACAGAGGAGGACGAGGCTGAGCTGGTCTGGAGGCTGCACGTGTGTCCGTCAGCCCAGGGCTGTCACACAGATCAGTGCATCAAACAACAGACATTTGCTGCTTACAGTTCTGGAGGCTTTTCAGACTGCTCCCATCCCAGGAAACCCCTCAGCCCAGGCGGACTAGGACGGTTGGTCACACTAACAGAAACTTGCCAGTGACCTGGGGGAGGGTGGGGAGAAGGGAGGATAACGACGGCTGATCCCACCATTATACCGGATCGCTGCTGTGGACTGGTGAAACTCTTTGACGATGGTGTCATGGCAGCAGAACAATATCCTTCAGTACCGATGAACTGATGTGACAAATACCAGCAAGGTCTTGCCTGCTGCCTTCCGACTGGACTCCAGGGTGACGCTGTTGTTGAAATACCATGCAGTTGCTTAATGGGTCCACGTGTGAATAGACTGTCCCTCTTCTCCGGGTTTTTCTCACTTTCAGCCCCCTGGTTTTTACTGCCTCTACTGGGCACCTTTGCGTGCTGTTCTTGCAGGCAGTTGTTGCTTGGTAGTCTTAGCTGTTGTAAAGCGCCATTGTGAAAGCAGAGTCCTCGTTCTCTGATTATCAGTACAATTAAAATTTCATAGTTTGCAAAGATATAAAATTCAAGTTTTTGACTCCTTGACTTCCGAGGATGGTTCCACTTTCAGAGAGCTTGTTAAGTTGTCCCCACAAATAGCCTTTTGGGGTTAGATGATGGGGGAGCAATTTTGGATGTGGGAAGTTTGCTAGTTTGTTTTCCTGCAGCTATAAAACCTTATGCTCCTATTCCCTAAGGAATGCAAATGACCCAGTAATGAAGTTCAGTGGGAGAACTTGAACTCCGGGCCCTTCCTTCCATCCTTTAGTTTTTGCCCCTTCTCTCCTCTGCCGTCACCCTAAGAAAGGCACTCTCAGGAAAACTGAGGCAGGGCGGGGTGGGGAGCTCTGAGTTACTCTCTTTCCGATTGAATGAAGGAGATACACAGCTCTTTCAATTCTGCTTTATGTCACCTGTGGATAGGCACTGTACCCAGCAAGTTTCAGCCTAAACAACAGTTTGGGGGAGAAGCCTTGTGATAAATGCACCAGGAGTGTGTACCCTTGGTGCTGCTGCTAAGTCACTTCAGTCGTGTCCGACTCCATGCAACCCCATAGACGGCAGCCCACCAGGCTCCCCCATCCCTGGGATTCTCCAGGCAAGAACACTGGAGTACTCTTGCTATGCCTGAGTAATTCAAGCTGAAGGTGGGGTTCGTGACCACAGACTTCAAAGCTTTTCACTTCTTCTCATCTAGAACAAATGGCCAGCAGATTTCGTGTGTTGTAAAACCTGAGCTTTTCCTAGGAAGGAAAGAAATTAGAAAAATATTTTGCTTGCATTTCAGTGTTCTCTCATGGGCTATTTTAACCTCTCCCACTCTCCCTCACCCTCATCCTCCATGAAGGACTGGTTCCCTGCAACTCTGAAGTTCTCTCATCAGTTCCTTTCTCCCCAAGAGAAAGTGAAAAAGTTTCAAGAATTTTCCCCCTAAAGCCCAGGACTGCTATTCTTTCTTGCTGAAAGAATTGCTGCCTGAAAGGCTCAGCCTGTGCAGCTTCTCGCCTCCCACACACCTGCCACGTTTCTGCAGGTTGAGCTGGGGCAATTGAAAAGGCACATTCGGAGTGTTTCATTTGTGTTCACGAAGGTTAAGGAGCCCCCGCAGGGCACCCAACTTCCCTCTGCAAATAAAATATTCTGCAAGTTGCCTTGCTGAGAAGAGACTCTGAGCTTCGGTGACAGACACGAGCCACCAACAATAGATGGAGGTGTTTTCTGCAGCCTGGTGTGCTCGGGAGTCAAGCAGTCATGGGTACCGAACTGGTCTTTCTGCTTTTCATTGCTGTTGAGCTAAAACAGAGCTTTCAAAGGAAACATGTGGTCCCTCATGGGTTCCTGGGCTTCAGTCCCACTTTGCAGAAGGCTATTGTTTCTCCTCTCCCCACCACCCCCACCACTGCCTGTGGTGTTTAATGAATCTTGAGTGTAGCTAATGGTTAGGAACTGGTAGTGGAGAGAGAGAACATAGGAGACAAATACAGAGATATCTGGAAAAAGAGAGAGGAACACGGGAGGAGATACAGAGAGCGAGGGGAGAAACGCGGAGATACAGAGAGGGAAAACAGGGAAAGAGAAAGATACACAGAGAGAGAACGAAAAGGGGTAGAGACAGAGAGACAGGAAAAATAAAGATACAGAGGGTGATAAAGAGAAAGAAAGAGATGCAAAGATAGAGAAAAATAGAAGACAGAGAAGAAAGGAGAGTGAGTGAGACCTGGACACAAATGTCCTCTCTTCTGGGGATGACGGGTGACCTCTGTGGGGACAGCCCTTCTGGGCAGGGTAGACGGGCTGGGGGATCACAGAATATAAGGAAAAGGTAATCCGAAAGATCCCTGGGAGAGAATTCTGTAGGGGAGGGTTCTTGAAATGGCAACCTACCTGAATATTCTTGCCTGGAGAATCTCATGGACAGAGAAGCCTGGTGGCTACAGTCCATGGGGTCTGTAAAGACAGAGAGATGGACACATCTTAAACAACGATAATCTAGTTTAACCACCAGCTTTTATACGTGAAATGAGAGGAGAATCTAGGGATGATTTCACGGCTCGTCTGGATTCACACATTACCCACAGTGCAACTGCAAGGCTGCTAAGCTGCTTCAGGGACTGGTGGGAAAACAAAATCAAAATCAGACCCCCAGGAGGGGGACTTTGCAGCATGTTTGGTCCAGGGCTCCCTCTGACCATCAGTCTGGACATTTGCACTGGTGGCCCTCTGGTCTTCAGTCTGGAGGACAAGATCCAAATGTAGGTCACATATCCTGTGTGCACCTCTCCGGTCATATAGGTATGCTCTGCCCCATATGTCTGCTGGGGCCTATGGTGCTGGATTCTTCCAGGGGCCAGAGGAAAGCCAAATCGCCCCAGGCTCATTGCAAGCCAGAAATAACAATACCTAACAGGTCAGGCTCTTCCGAGGATTAAATGAAAAGTCATTTAGCAGATACTGACTGAGCCTTCCGTTTTGCCATGGTATCTTCTAAGTGCTTGTTTTTGTGTTCAGCCACTAAGTTGTGTCAGAATCTTTGCAGTCCCACGGACTGCAGCACGCCAGGCTCCGCTGTCCTTCAGTATCTCCAGGAGCTTGCTCAAACTCATGTCCATTGAGTCAGTGATGCTATCTAACCATCTTATCCTCTGCTGCCTGCTTTTCCTTTTTGCCTTCAATCTTTTCCAGAATCAGGGTTTTTTCCAATGAGTCAGTTCTTCACATCAGGTGGCCAAAGTATTGAAGCTTCAGCTTCAGCATCAGTCCTTCCAAAGAATATTCAGGGTTGATTTCCTTTAGGATTGGCTAATTTGATCTCCTTGCTGTCCAAGGGACTCTCAAGAGTCTTCTCCAGCACCACAATTTGAAAGCATCAATTCTAAGTGCCTAACATGCATTAAGTCACTTATCCTCACAGGAACAGTAATGATTCCAGCTCAGTCATTGTCCCCACTTCATAGATGAGGACACTGAGGTACAAAGAGGGCAACTGACCAGTACCAGAGGTTATTACTGTGTCATTGAACAAGCTACTAGGAAATGGAGGAGTGAGAGTTTTAACCGCAGCAAGATCCCTCAAGACGCCAGTCAGTTATCTCAGCCCTTTTCCAATGCCTGGCACAGAGGAGCGCCTTACAAAACTGGAATTCATGGACATTATCAACGGTAAAAGCTTTGGAGTCATAATGACCTGCATTGCAAAAGGGGAAAAACAGAGCTACAGGTTTGTTTTTTTTTTTNTCCGCTGTCCTTCACTATCTCCCGGAGCTTGCTCAAACTCATGTCCATTGAGTCAGTGATGCTATCTAACCATCTCATCCTCTGCTGCCTGCTTCTCCTTTTTTCCTTCAATCTTTTCCAGCATCAGGGTTTTTTCCAATGAGTCAGTTCTTCACATCAGGTGGCCAAAGTATTGAAGCTTCAGCTTTAGCATCAGTCCTTCCAAAGAATATTCAGGGTTGATTTCCTTTAGGATTGGCTAATTTGATCACCTTGCTGTCCAAGGGACTCTCAAGAGTCTTCTCCAGCACCACAATTTGAAAGCATCACTTCTAAGTGCCTAACATGCATTAAGTCACTTATCCTCACAGGAACAGTAATGATTCCAGCTCAGTCATTGTCCCCACTTCATAGATGAGGACACTGAGGTACAAAGAGGGCAACTGACCAGTACCAGAGGTTATTACTGTGTCATTGAACAAGCTACTAGGAAATGGAGGAGTGAGAGTTTTAACCGCAGCAAGATCCCTCAAGACGCCAGTCAGTTATCTCAGCCCTTTTCCAATGCCTGGCACAGAGGAGCGCCTTACAAAACTGGAATTCATGGACATTATCAACGGTAAAAGCTTTGGAGTCATAATGACCTGCATTGCAAAAGGGGAAAAACAGAGCTACAGGTTTGTTTTTTTTTTTTTCCACTCCTTTTGCTTCTTGTTTGATTTAGCTAGATTACTAGAGGAATTAAAGAAGGAGGAGGAGGAGGAACTGGCCCACGATTCACATGGAATTGAGGGCAAGGCAGAGTCTGTATGCCAGGCCCTCTTGTTTTCAGACTAACATTTCCACACAGCCCACAGCAGCGAATGCTCCCATCTCAGATGACAGATTTGGTGGAAATAAGTTTCTATGCTGACCACATACAAGAGAGAACCCCTGGAACATTTCTTCATCTCTATAATTCCTCAAAGAATGACAACCATCTTTTTTTTCTTATTTTTTCATGCTGCTATCAGAATCTACATTCTGAAGTTGTACTCTGTATGAAAAGACGTTTCTGGAGATGGCAAACTCAATAGCAAGGTGGAGGAGCGGGGCCATGAGACCCTGAGGCAGTGGGGGGAGTCTGTAGTCAACAAGACATGTGGGTGAGGACGTTCTCTCCAGTTTTCACCAACATAGCACCAGGGCAGATAGTGGATGCACGGAATAGAAATACAGCTTGAAAGAGAGAGAAAGAAGCAGGGGAGGAAAAAGAGAAGAAAGCTATCACGTTCTTTCCGCCATCCTAAAAATACCAAGAAGCACATGTCCTGATCTGTCCCCAGAGGACCATGCAGAGTTAGAAACGGTGGATGAAAACATGAGGACAGTGCAAGTCCAGACCCCAGGCAGGCATCCCGTCCATTTAGAACAGTGAGAAGTGAGCATCTCTCAGTGGCCCCTCACTGCAGGCCAGGCACCTCAATCCTGCCCACAGACTATCTAGAACCTCTCTCAAGTGAAAGGAGCCTAGAATGTGCCTCCTATTAAGATCCAGGTCTTGAGTAAAGTGTGCCATGAATTCATGATATAGAAGGGTCCAGCCTCCCGTCTTCTTCATGCAAGCCCCGTCCCAGGGCCACCCACATCTCCTTCAGATCCATATCCTCCTTCAGATCTGAAGGCATGACTGTGGTTCAGCTGTCATCACTCTGAGCCAGGAGAGAGACTCACAGGGTATGATCTAATCCCAGTCTGGAGCTGACAGCACTCCCCTAGGGCATCCAGAATGAGGAGCAAACTTACTGTGACCTTGGGACCTTCTCTTATCTGTCTCCACCTAATTTCCCAGCGGGCTTCCCTTGTGGCTCAGCTGGTAAAGAATCTGCCTGCACTGTGGGAGACCTGGGTTCGATCCCTGGTCTGGGAAGATCCCATGGAGAAGGGAAAGGCTACCCACTCCAGTATCCTGGCCTAGAGAATTCCATCGACTGTATAGTCCAGGGGGTCGCAAAGAGTCAGACAGGACTGAGCAACTTTCACTACTACTACTACTACTAATTTCCCAGCCCTGCGCCATATGCCTAATAGCCCAGGCCAGTCTCATATTCTCAGGACCTCTACCTAATCACCTAGTCCTGTTTCCCACCCCCGACACCTTTACCTTATCTCCTCCCCATAATGTCCCAGCCCCATCTCAAGCCCTTGTATCTCTCCCTGACGGTCCAGCGCTATTTCCATCCTTTGCACGTTTCTCTGATAATCCAGCCCTATCTGCAGCCTCCTGCACCTCTGCCCCAGAGCCCAGCCCACCTCCCACTCCTGTTCCTCTCTCTTCTCGTTTAGCCCCACCTCCTCCTCTTGTACCACAATGATGGTCCTACCACAATTCCACCGGTTGGTCCTAACTCCCATCCCCTGAAACTCTACTGAGTTTCAGCCCTATGCCTTCATGACAACTAAACTGGGCTCTTCGCTGTATAGCAAACCTGTCCTCCTCCTTCCTGCCAGCTGTGGTGCCTTTGTTAATAATGTTTACTCTGTTAAAATGCCCTTCATACCTTCTGTTCTTGAAATTTTACCACGTGCATGAGTTCTTTTGAATCAAAATTTCCCCTTTCACCTTCTCTATCTGTGGCTGTTCTTACTTACTTGCTTGGAGGATTTAGTATATTCTATTTTTCTAATTTTATGCATTCTTGTATCTCTTCCACACATACACAAGATTGGAAAGGGGAACATGACTGCAATGCCTCAGATTCATTTAACAAAAAGTCCCTCTGTGCTAAGGATTGTCCTAGGAGCTGGGACTGTGAGATGATGAAGACATGGCTATATATGACCTTATTTTATGGTCTGGTAATTTATATGCCCCTGGAGCATCTGGCCAAGTGCCAGTAACAGACCCTTAGAACATTTTGTTGGATAGAATGAAAGGGGGAAAGCAAATTAGCTGGCTGAATGATCACCGTAACTGAAGAGAGGCACAGCAAAAACTCCGACGCGTCCCATGCATCAACAGCATCCCTAATTGGCTCAAAGAATACATACACATTTTCTTCAATAAGATGTCAGAGACTGTGGCAGCATATGTAGGTGTAATAACACATTGCTCTATCAATTCAAAGGATTCGTTGACACACTGCCTTCAGAGAAATGTGTATCTTGTTTGGAATGCTTTGCGCTTTCTTTTTCCCCCTTTTTTATTCAGTGTGTTGTCATTTAGCCTGATTCAATTCATCTAAATGGAAGATTCGTTATTGTATGATTACATGTTTCGTCAATGGGGTTTTATCAATCCCCTTTTTGGAGAGGGAGTTGGTAGAATGATTTTTATTCGAAAATGTCAGCCTCTGAAAAGTTTAAACTGATCATCATCCAGAAAACACATTGGAGCCTGATTCCTTGGGAATTTTACTTGGAGGGTCTATAGCAGGTACCTCCGTAATTCACACACACACACACACATTCTTCTCTTTCTCCTTTTTTGCATGGGGAAGCACAAGGCCTCCCCTTCTGAGTACATCAGAGCTTCAGAACCCCATCCTCATAACACCCACAACCTCCTAACACACACATTCCTTTCCATCTGAAAGTAAAGAACAACTCGTGTTCATTTCATGATGGGAGAATTGGAAGGTGGCTTTTCTCAGCTTCTAAAGATCTTTATTGAAGTGATTTTCTTTACCAATTCACTATCAAACCCACTGCTAATATCTATACCGGATGAAAAGAAGTTCTTAGACCCAGGAAATAAAATTACCATCTTTGGAACAAAACTGTAATTATCATCCATAAGGAATGAACTTAGGTTTGTGAAGAGGTCCCAAAAGTCGCAGGAGACTGTCAGTAAATATGTGATGTGCAGAGACCCACATTGACTCAATCCAGAGAGGAGTCAAGGACACATGATAACCACCGCCAAAGCCGAAGCCTGGCAAAGAAGAACAGCCTCCTGCCAGAGGGAGGGAAGCCAGATTCAAGCGACCGGGGACAGCTGAAGAACTGGTCAGCACTCACGCAGCTCCGGGAGCCAGCGCACGTCTGCCGTGAGTCTATAGATCTGACACCCCTGGACTCCGGTATTTACATGCCTCGGGCCTCCCCCAGCCAAATGCCTCAGACTCTCCACTGTGTTTAAATGTCCTAACTGCCTTACAAATTTTGTTTTTGCTGTTGATGTTCTAAAAAAAAAAAAAACAACAACACCCCAAACAAACAAACAAAAAGATTTTTTAAAAATCTCACATTGCCTTTGGTGTATGAGTCCCATTTCATCCATAAGATCCCCTCTTTATCATTGCATTTATTGTGGAGCTAATCAGGTCATTTCATCTGTAGAATTCCCCACATGCTAGATTTAGATCATTTCAGCCNACCCCAAACAAACAAACAAAAAGATTTTTTAAAAATCTCACATTGCCTTTGGTGTATGAGTCCCATTTCATCCATAAGATCCCCTCTTTATCATTGCATTTATTGTGGAGCTAATCAGGTCATTTCATCTGTAGAATTCCCCACATGCTAGATTTAGATCATTTCAGCCCCATAGTATCATTTAACATGTTGCTTTGTTCCCCACATTTCCTGTAAACAGTCTCGATTAGATTTAGGCTCAGTCCTTTGCCAAAGAGTACTTCATGGGTAGTCATAGAATACTTGCTTGTCCCACTTCTAGTGATGTTAAGATTGATTAATCGGCTCAGGTATTGTCAGCCTGATGTTGTCAGGTGTTATTAGGTATTGTCATCCATTCTGAAGTTATTCATCAAACTTACATTTAAATATTTTAACAACCATTAATGATTCTTGATTCCTTATCAAACATTTGGTTACCCCAAAATATAGTTTCAGGATGTATAAAAGGCAGGTGATATGATTCATCATTTTTCATTTATGAAAGTGAAAGTTGCTCAGTCATGTCTGACTCTTTGCAACCCCATGGAATAGTCCATGGAATTCTCCAGGCCAGACACTGGAGTGGGTAGCCGTTCCCTTCTCTCATTTGGTTACCCCAAAATATAGTTTCAGGATGTATAAAAGGCAGGTGATATGATTCATCATTTTTCATTTATGAAAGTGAAAGTTGCTCAGTCATGTCTGACTCTTTGCAACCCCATGGAATAGTCCATGGAATTCTCCAGGCCAGACACTGGAGTGGGTAGCCGTTCCCTTCTCCAGGGGGATCTTCCCAACCCAGGGATCGAACCCAGATCTCCCACACTGCAGGCAGATTCTTTACCAGCTAAGCCACCAGGAAAGCCCAAGAATACTGGAGTGGGTAGCCTACCCCTTCTCCAGCAGATCTTCCCGACCCAGGAATCAAACCAGGGTCCCCTGCATTGCAGGTGGATTCTTCACCAGCTGAACTACTAGGGAAGTAGTCAGAATAATGAGCCGATGACCAGTGAGTTTTTGTACCATTATGATCACATGGGTTTTAACATACCAAGCCTGTTGTAATTCACTTTTGTCATCGTTCCTTTTGAGGCTCAAACTGTGCCATATTTGGCCAGTCGGAAGCCCTTCAAGTTAGCTCCTGTGCTTTTTGAATTGGCTCCAGTAGTCTGATAGCATCCTTGCTTTCTGGCACAACAAGATGTTCATAGCTCATTTGTACATTTCCCATCTTGGGCCCAGTGTCATCCATCTCTCCAAGGAACCCTCACCCCATTTTAAGTGGGAAGTGATTTTAAAAACCACAATCTAGATTCTAGGGGTGCTTGTTACTACTGGATCTTCATTGTTTCTAAGCTTTATCATTGGACAGAGCTAGGAGATACATAAGGGTGCTGTGGATACATTATTAATAAGAGAAAATTTATCTGTTAAAGGTGTTCCCTGTAGTGTTAATATTAGCAATATGTGACATGGTAGCTAGGATTTGTTTTAAAGATCCTAAATCTTTTTAAAAGGAGAGAGATGAAAAAAAAGTTTGGAAAGCATTGTTGTAAGTAAAAGATGGGCATGCTTTTAATACTATTTATTCCACTTTTACTGGATGTTTGAATATCTCTATGATAAAAGGTTTTGTAAAGAGGTTATATTACACACACATACACACACCCATACCCCTACCTTTTCACTTTTCTTTCTGATTTCATGTCCATGGAGCAGCATTTTAGTTACTCAGTTCTCCCAGGATCTTGATACAAGGAAGAAAACAGGGGGACACAAGATGTGAGTATTTTAATCCTTACAAAGGAGAAGCCCCTATTATACATTAATGAATTGTGAACCTGATTTGTTTCAATCCTGTGACTCTCTTAGTTCAACTTCTTTCCCTGATGCTATGAAGATGCCTCTGGAGTCCTTTATCATTCTTGTTCTTCACTGTGGTTCTTTAGATGTGCTGGATCCAAGTATTGGGTTGGCCAAAAAGTTCGTTTGGATTTTCTCATAATAGCTGATGAAAAAATCGCAATATATCAACCTCGAGGTGGGCAGGACCACAGCATTCTCGGGGTGGGCTGTGAGGATACACAGCTTTGCGTCTTCAGTGCTTGGCACTCCCATGATTGTGCAGTTCTTCTAGGTCAGTTTTTCTGTTTAATTCTAAATACGTTTCTTAACGTAAGACCAGCTTAGGTCAGAGATAAGAAACTAATGCATATTTATTTAGTATACATTGTATCACTGTGAGCTTCCCAGGTGCTGCTAGTGCTAAAGAGTCGGCCTGCCAAGAAGGAAACACAAGAGACTCAGGTTCGATCCCTGGGTGGGTAAGATCCCCTGGGGGTGGGCATGGCAGCCCACTCCAGTATTCTTGCCTGGAGAATCCCATGGACAGAGGAGCCCGGCATGTTACAGTCCGTGGGTCACCAAGAGTCAGACGTGACTGAA
>SJYX01005156.1:314399-345585 GCA_006410675.1 Oreotragus oreotragus
AGAGCTTCTCCATCTTTGGCTGCAAAGAATATAATCAATCTGATTTTGGTGTTGACCATTTGGTGATGTCCATGTGTAGAGTCTTCTCTTTTGTTGTTGGAAGAGGGTGTTTGCTATGACCAGTGCATTTTCTAGGCAAAACGCTATTAGTCTTTGCCCTGCTTCATTCTGTACTCCAAGGCCAGATTTGCCTGTTACTCCAGGTGTTTCTTGACTTCCTACTTTTGCATTCCAGTCCCCTATGATGAACAGGACATCTTTTTTGGATGTTAGTTCTAAAAGGAAGTTGATGGAAGGGAAAAAAAGTTTCTATGTTAAGTACGAACACAGCATCAGAAGCTCCTATAAAGAGTTTTGAAACATAAAGGAGAACCAGTTCATTCTGAGGAAGCACAGAATAGAAGCCTAGAGAAGAGGCAGTATGTAGAAGGAGCCTTAAACTTGGGTGGGAATTCCCCAGTCAGTGAAAGGGAATGGAAGCAAGGGAAGAGGAGAGGGTTGCTTAGAGAGAGGGAGGTGAGGCCGCACAGGCGGCGAGTAAGAACAGGCAAGGAAGGGAGGAGACGCGGTTTTCCGTTTTGCTTGTAACAACGTACGCCTGCGGCTCTCAGTCCCCAGGCCAAATCCAGCCCCCACCTGGTGTTGTAAATGACTTGGATGGGAACAAAGCCACTCCAGTTTGTACTGTGATAGCAGCGTTGAGTGTTTGCATCAGATAAAAGTTTCTATGTTAAGTACGAACACAGCATCAGAAGCTCCTATAAAGAGTTTTGAAACATAAAGGAGGACCAGTTCATTCTGAGGAAGCACAGAATAGAAGCCTAGAGAAGAGGCAGTATGTAGAACGAGCCTTAAACTTGGGTGGGAATTCCCCATTCAGTGAAAGGGAATGGAAGCAAGGGAAGAGGAGAGGGTTGCTTAGAGAGGGAGGTGAGGCCACACAGGTGGCGAGTAAGAACAGGCAAGGAAGGGAGGCGACGCGGTTTTCCGTTTTGCTTGTAACAACGTACGCACGCCTGCGGCTCTCAGTCCCCCAGGCCAAATCCAGCCCCCACCTGGTGTTGTAAATGACTTGGATGGGAACAAAGCCACTCCAGTTTGTACTGTGATAACAGCGTTGAGTATTTGCATCAGAGACCTTCTGGTGTGCCAAGCCTGAAATGTTTACTATCTGGTCCTTTACAGAAACAGTTTCCCCACCTCTTTTCCAGGATAGTATTTCTCCAACTTTAATGTGCATATAAATCACTTGGGTTGTTTTTTGTTGTTGAGTTGCTAAGTCGTGTCCAACTCTACAACGCCGTGGACTGCGGCATGCCGGGATTCCCTCTCTGTCTTTCACTGTCTCCCGGAGTTTCTGCAAATTCATGTCCACTGAGTCAGTGATGCTATCTAACCTTCTNACTTTAATGTGCATATAAATCACTTGGGTTGTTTTTTGTTGTTGAGTTGCTAAGTCGTGTCCAACTCTACAACGCCGTGGACTGCGGCATGCCGGGATTCCCTCTCTGTCTTTCACTGTCTCCCGGAGTTTCTGCAAATTCATGTCCACTGAGTCAGTGATGCTATCTAACCTTCTCATCCTCTGCCACCTTCTCCTTTTGCTTTCTGTCTTTCCCAACATCAGGGTCTTTTCCAATGAGAGATACCCAAATCACTTGGCAATCTTGTCTAAATGCAGATTCTGATTCAGTAGCGCTAAGTGGACCTAAAACTCTGAATTTCTAAGAAGCTTCCAGGTGATGCCAACATTGCTAGACAGTTGGAGACACTCTGAGTAGCAAAGGTCTAGAGAGACTCAGGAGTCTCAGGGCTTGTTCTTCTGGAAGGACAGTCCATCAGAAAGCATCTGAGAGCTGAGGCTGTGGACAGAGCTGGCCTCCTTTCTGGATACAACCTGACTCACTGCAGTTCACTGAGATGCAAAGCTCTGTTTCCGTAACTACAGTTTAAACTATTAGAAGAAGAGTTTTAGAAAGCAATGGTCATTAATCATGTCTTTCTTCGTGCTGAAGCAGCCCTGGCGCACCTGTGCCTGCAGCCATTCTTTCCACTTCTATCCCTTTTTGGCTAAAGATCTCATCTGTGGGTCACATAAGCCCCCACCCCTCAGACGCACTTCATTCCNAGATGTGTATAAGAGACAGGAGTTTTAGAAAGCAATGGTCATCAATCATGTCTTTCTTCGTGCTGAAGCAGCCCTGGTGCACCTGTGCCTGCAGCCATTCTTTCCACTTCTATCACTTTTTGGCTAAAGATCTCATCTGTGGGTCACATAAGCCCCCACCCCTCAGACGCACTTCATTCCCACTGGACCACTCATCTACATCCCTCTCTTAGCTGCAATAATATGGTGCCCAAACATTTCCCCAAATGTAGTATCAAAGGAAAAGGACCTCTTGTAAAACAGTAGAAAAGTAAATCAGTGGGTCTCTCCTTTGAACCATAACAAGCAGAATGACATGCTTATATCTACCTGTGCTGTGCTTAGTCGCTCAGTTGTGTCCAACTCTCTGCGATCCCGTGGACTGTAGCCCACCAGGCTCCTCTGTCCATGGGGATTCTCTAGGCACGCCCCTTTCCAAAATCCTTATAAACATTACAGTAAAATAAGAACATTTACTTGAATGACTTAAGTTACGCTTTACTTATTTCAGCTTGATGTTCTGGTGGTTGAAGTCGGGAACAACCCCTACCCTCCTCTTGTTTTAAAATAGAGCATTAGAACTAACTCAGATTTGGCAGATATTAACTCTGAAAGAAAAATTTAAATCATCTGGCATTCAAATGTGTTTATTCCTGGCAGAGAGCTTCCTATTTTTTCATCAAAAAAGAAAGAAAAAAAAGACTTAAGTAAAGAACCAAGCTTAAAGGACACTTTGGACATCAATAGCTCTCAGAAGAACAGTATTTAGATGATTTAACACCAAATGACTCAGAAGCATAAGGACTGAATTCCCACAAACATTTACACATGGACTTTATATTTAGTGTGTTCAGTGCGTGTTACAATTTATCTGGAAAAATTATTTATCCCTTGTCAAGACTCCAAATGGTTCTTGGTTTTCCAAGAGCCCTGAGTGAGAGTCCCCACTCTGTCACTAGTTCAGTTATGTCTGGCAAGTCACCTCAACGCACCACCTCAATACCTGCACCACGACTGCTGAGGCCCCTTCTAGCTCTAAGAGCAGAGTCTAGTGGATTTACCTAAGATCACCCAGAGCCACACAGAGCCAAGAGTCAAACTCAGCCTTCTGATCTCAAGCCAAGGGCTTTTTCAATGTTCTGTGCTGCCCCAACGAATAGAAACCCTCCACTTATTATCTTGTGCCTGACTCGTCAGTAATGGGCGCGGCCTGGTCCAACTTGACCTTTAAGTGTTGTTCAGTTGCTCTTCTTTTTTCTGGGCTGACATTGGAAATCACTATTATAGAGATTTATGAAAGACTTCTGCTATTTACCATGGGCTTCCCAGGTGGCGCTAGTGGTAAGGGACCCACCTGCCAATGCAGGTTAGATAAGAGACTCAGGTTCAGTCCCTAGATTGGGAAGATCCCCTGGAGGAGGGCATGGCAACCCACTCGAGTATTCTTGCCTGGATCCCATGGACAGAGGAGCCTAGTAGGTTGTAGTCCATAGGGTTGCACAGAGTCGGATACGACTGAAGCAACTTAGTATGCACTGCTATTTACCAGGGGCTTATAGAGATAATTCAACCCCTGTATCTAAGAAATAGAGGGGAAATTGAAATTATTTCCAGGGTCATAGAGCACTGGACGGGAGAGCCAGAACAAGAAAGTAAGTCTCCTGTCCTTGGGGAACTTACCGTCTTGCAGGGACAGGATCTGAGCTAACCTACACGTGGAATATTGTGTGTAACCAAGGGCCGAGTGGGGAGCCAACAAGTACGAGTGCAGTTGGAATTCAGCCTGGTCATGTGGTTGCCCTGGGGACGTTAGAGGAAACCCCTGAAAACTGAACCACTTCTGAAATATTTAAACCACACGTGTACTGCTCAGCCTCATTTCACAGTCTTCCCTCCCTTTCAATTTTGGTGGGTCCTGAAAGTATTATATATTATCCTTTAGAACCATTGTCTAAAACAGGAGGTGGTGTTTAAAGAGGTTTGAGACAGATTCAGACGCACTGTTTTCCATGGACTCGTTTGGAATTGATGGCTCGGTGCAATCAGTCTTTCATCCACTTGAAATTTTACCTGCCTCTTCTTGGATCAGCAGCATTGAGATGACATGAGTAGCAGCAGGGGGTTGTTATTAATAATAGTCTGGAGACGTCATGCGGTGGTTCACGGTTTCAATATTTTGATACAGTTCTTGCTTGCAGTCATGTTTTTTGCACAGGTTAACTTTACTCAAGTGCAGAAAGGATTACAGAGGCGTGACTGGAGGCCATAGAGAGTGTCGGGATCTGGAGTGATCGTCTGAACAAGAAACTTGAGCTATGGATCAGAAACAAGGCCGTGGCAGTGGGCCTGTGGGAGAGGAGAGACCTGGAGAGGGTTAAGTTCTCTGGGGAGAGAGCCCAGGTCTCTTTCGTCCAATTGAACGTGGAAATTGAGCAGGAGGGTGGAGTTGAGAGGAGTGTCCTTGTCCAAGGCTACTCAGCACACTTAAACATAAGCCATGTAAGGAAGCCTCCACGTAAGGAGTCAAGTGACGGGCGGGGCCCTTTCTGCATCCTCCCCTCACTTTTCCCAGGTTCTCAGAACCCCCTGGGTTCCTCCAGAAGCTTCTAATTCTTTCCTTCCTCCTGACTTCCTTCAAGTCTGACCTGTGACCCTGCCCTCAGAACCTCTGTGTCAGAGATGTGTGCAGGGCTGGCTCAACCACAGTGATACTGAGGACCAGCAATCACTGAGCTCTAAGTATTTTACACTTATCATCATCACCAGGTCCTCACAGGAGCTCTCTGAAGCAGATACTATTATTGTCCCCAATTTTCAGATGGGAAAACCAAGTGACACAGAGGTAAAGCATCAGGATTAGAACCCACAATCCCCACGTTACTCTTGCACTTCATCCATGAATAGTGGGTGATGATTCTGGTCCCCTGCATCAGTTCTTCTGTTCTTATACTTCTCTCCATTTCCATAGCACTAATAGTTAGAAGACCGCCCCAGGTGGCACTAGGGGTAAAGAACCCACCTGCCAATGCAGGAGACGCAAGAAATGCTGGGACAGCCCCTGGGTCGGGAAGATGCCTTGGAGGAGGGCATGGCAACCCACTTCTTGCCTGGGAAATCCCATGGACAGAGGAGCCTGGAGAGCTACAGTCCGTGGGGCTGCAAAGAGTCGAACACGACTAAGTGACAAAACACACACACAAGCGTATATTTATTGATTTGAATGAAGCAATATTGAAAAGATGTTCATTGAGGCCGCATTATCCCCCAAATACCATGCTAGTCTGGGATGCAAACACTGAGCATGCACTCTGTGCCAGACTAACAACATGGTTCTGTGCATTCACTGATTTAACCTGATCACAACCCTTTGAGGCAGGACTGCTAGCATCAGCTCTAGGTTATAGATGAGGAAATGGAACCCCGAGATCGTGTGGCCCCTCAGGGACAGATCTGGGACTCAAACCCCGAGACTGTCTGCAGAGTTCACATTTTCACGCATCATGCTCGTCTTGACGGGTCTGCTCACAGTTACTGTCAGGAAATTTGTGTGCAATCAACAACTGATAAAATTGGTTCCCCTTGTTGTGGCCTAAGTGAGTGAAGAAAGTATCTTTGAGGAGAAGAGGGAAGATGAGGCAAGATGTGAACAAGCAAATCGAGAAGGGCAAAGCATGTCAGACATGGAAGTCATGGCAAGAAAACAGGACAGATGAAAGAGAAATAGATTTATTGGTTAGGAGGTCAGAGATTCCATGTTGAGAAGAGTGGGAGAGCTGTGGTTCAATAGGGAATTGGAGGCCTTTATTTGTCAGCTAAGAAATGTGGTCTTTTCCTCGACGATTATTTTTTTAAAAAAGAAAAGACGGGACGTAGAGAAGGCTGTGATCTAGGGGCTATTAAGCCTCAGTTTCTCCATCTGTAAAAGAGAGCCGTTCAAACTGCCTTGTGGGTGGTGTGAGCCAGTGTATGCAAAGTGCCCAGCCCATGCCTGGAGTTGTGTTGAGTTCGCAATAGATGGTGCTTACTCGTCTGCCTGTGGTCGTGGGCCGAGCTGTGGAGGAAGGAACCTGGCATCAGGTGACTGCATGAAAGGGTGAGGAAGCAGTGGTCACTGGGGACGCTTACTGACACTGAATACTAGAGAGAGGATGGCGGTCTCTGCTGGGTGGCTCCTCAGCGACCAGCCGGACTGGCTCTAGTAGAAGAGACACAGAAATCAGGAGAGAGAGCCCAGTCTTGGGCAGAGTTGAGTTGGTTCCAGACGAGCGGTACCTGCGGTGACAGCAAAGACAGCTGAGAGGCAGCGGGAGGCGGGGAGGGAGGGGATGAACCGTGGCCCTGGTTCGGGGTCATCTGTCCTTGTTCCACCTCCAGGATACCCTTCCCCTGGGGATGCCCAAGGCTCCTTTATCACTCGTGGCTCAGCTCAGACATGAGGAGCCCTCCCTGGCCCAAAGGTGGGAGAGCAGTCCCTGCCCTCTCTACCCCGTTACCTGCTTTGCTTAGCTCAGGACTCTCGCCGGCTGCCACGAGTCTGTTTACTTGTTCACAGTCTGCGGGCCTCCGGAGGGTGTGAGCTCCCCCCACTGCATCCAGGGCCTAGAGAGGAATCTGGGATGCAGCGAGACTCAGGATTCTTAGTGAACAGTATTCAGTTCAGTTCAGTCGCTCAGTCGTGTCCGACTCCTTTCAACCCCATGGACTGTAGCACCAACTACCGGAGCTTGCTCAAACTCACGTCCATTGAGTTGGTGATGCCACCCAACCATCTCATCTTCTGTCATCCCCTTCTCCTCCCAACTTCAATCTTTCCCAGAATCAGGGTCTTCTCAAATGAGTCAGTTCTCCACATCAGGTGGCCACAGTATTGGAATTTTAGCTTCGGTATCAGTTCTTCCAATGAATATTTAGGACTGATCTCCTTTAGAATGGACTGGTGGGATCTCCTTGCAGTCCAAGGGACTCTCAAGAGTCTTCTCCAACACCACAGTTCAAAAGCATCAATTCTTCGGCACTCAGCTTTCTTTATAGTCCAACTCTCACATGCATACACGACTACTGGGAAAACCATAGCTTTGACTGGACAGACCTTTGTTGGCAAAGTAATATCTCTGCTTTTTAATATACTGTCTAGGTTGGTCATAGCTTTTCTTCCAAGGAGTAAGCGTCTTTTAATTTCATGGCTGCAGTCACCATCTGCAGTGATTTTGGAGCCCAAAAAAGTAAAGTCTGTCACTGTTTCCACTCTTTCCCCATCTATTTGCCACGAAATGATGGGACCAGATGCCATGATCTTAGTTTTCCTAATGTTGAGTTTTAAGCCAGCTTTTTCACTTTCATCAAGAGGCTCTTTAGTTCTTCTTCACTTTCTGCCATAAGGGTGGTGTCATCTGCATATCTGAGGTTATTGATATTTCTCCTGGCAATCTTGACTTCAGCTTGTACTTCATCCAGTCCAGCATTTCTCATGATGTACTCTGCATATACGTTAAATAAGCAGGGAGACAATAGACAGCCTTGATGTACTCCTTTCTCAATTTGGAACCAGTCTGTTGTTCCATGTTCAGTTCTAACTGTTGCTTCTTGACCTGCATACAGATTTCTCAGGAGGCAGGTCAGGTGGTCTGGTATTCCCAACTCTTGAAGAATTTTCCACAGTTTGTTGTGATCTACACAGTCAAAAGGCTTGGCATAGTCAATAAAACAAAAATAGGTGTTTTTCTGGAACTCTCTTGTTTTCTTCGACGATCCAGTGAATGTTGGCAATCTGATCTCTGGTTTCTCTGCCTTTTCTAAATCCAGCTTGAACATCTGGAAGTTCATGGTTCACGTACTGTTGAAGCCTGGCTTGGAGGATTTTGAGCATTTCTTTGCTAGCCTGTGAGATGAGTGCAATTGTGTACTTGTGAGTGTAATTGTGTAATTGTGAGTGTAAACAATATTAAACACTGTCCCTAGACAGCATATTAAAAAGGAGAGCCTTCACTTTGCTAACAAAGTCCGTATAGTCAAAGCTCTGGTTTTCCCAGTGGTCGTGGATGGATATGACACCTAGACCATAGAGAAGACTGAGCGCTGAAGAATTGATGCTTTTGAACTGTGGTGCTGGAGAAGACTCTTGAGAGTCCTTTGGACTGCAAGGAGATCCAACCAGTCCATTCTGAAGGAAATCAATCCTGAGTATTCATTGGAAGGACAGATGCTGAAGCTGAAGCTCCAATATTTTGGCCACTTGGAATGAAGAACCGACTCATTGGAAAAGATCCTGATGCATGGGAAAGATTGAAGGCAGGAGGAGAAGGGGACAACAGAGTATGAGATGGTTGGGTGGCATCACCAGTTCAATGGACATGAGTTTGAACAAGTTCTGGGAGATGGTGAAGGACAGGGAAGCCTGGCTTGCTGCGGTCCATGGGGTTACAAAAACTCAGACACAACTGAGTGACTGAACAACAGCAAGCATGTGGGTAAATGAGTACATGTAACTACAGTGTTGGGTGTAGGCAGAGGGTGAAGAGAGGGAATAGCAGATGGTTACCATCCAGTGCCTTGGAAATATCCACGATGCGATGCGGGAGGCAGGGATGAGGTCAGAACAGAGTCAAACATCAGAGAGGGAGGAAAAGAAGCAAGATACAGAAATGTCCTGCAGACCAAGGACCCAGTATGCTCCCCTCTCCAGCAAATAGACACAAAATTCAACGTGGTCAAATGCTGCAGAGCTGTCACAGAAAGTGAACCGTAAGGAGGAGGCATTTCCTCGGCGCTGGGCCTCCACTGACAGCTGCACACACACCTGAGTGGGTGGGGAGACAAGTGTGATGAAGCGAGGCAGGTCCTGCTACCTGCCAGTCCCTGGGAATCCTTGAATGGGAAACAGGGTTGAAAAGATAGATAGTAGTTTTGTGGGAGAAAACGTAAGAGAAAGGAGAAGTTCCTAGACAGGAGAGAATTAGGCATCAAAAGGGACAGACTGAAGATGCTTAAGAGAAAGGGACAGAGATAAGAAGAGGATGTCTCCCCACGGGGGAGGCGGACAGACTCAGCAGGTCCACGAAACTGCCTATCAAAACCCACGTCGTGACCTGTTTATGACTTGTGGGGACTGATCCCGTGACCATAGAGTCAGACCTCTGAAAAGAAATTTGAAGATACATCAAAGCAAATGGTAACCACAGCCTTTGCTGTATGGAAAGCAACATTTTCACCTACTTAAAATTAGGGGCAAAATCAGGCCTCAGAAACAGAGTGAGAAAACAATTTGAGAAAAAAAAAATAGTCAAAGAAAGGAAAGAGAAATAGCAGGACTCTTGCCAGCATTTCCTGGTGGAAACAAGCTCCTCGGGCTCCCGGAGCTGTGGCCATCCATTCTGGAAAACAGGATGGTTTCTGGTCTCTTACCTTCCTTGAAAGGTTTTTACAGAGGTTCAGTGGAAAAATCATGTGCTGTAAGACACTGTCAGGCCCTTAGCGTTATGTTCTAAGTGGATGCGAGCTGGTGCAGGAAAGCCTAGAAGCGATTTCTTATCCCAGATGTACCAGGACAGCTTTGTGAGCACCCTCTGAGAGGAGATTGATGGCTCCCCAGCAGCCTCCTGCAAAGAACTCTGAAAGCACCTGCTTGGAGAAGGCGCTGGACCAGTGGGAGTATTAATGACTCCTGCAGGAGGCTGTTGCCCCGGGGGCAGGGATCCAGCTCCCCCCCCGCCCCCCGCCCCGGCCGTGGGGTCCTCCCAGGTTACCCAGATCAGTTACGGGGATGGAGCCTGACCGAGGACACCCACTCCAGTCCCTGCCTGAGGGAGAGCCAGCTCAGAAGCCTGCATTCTCAGATAAACCAAAACAAGAATGTCAGGCTGTCAGAATCTTAAAAAAAAAAAAGCACAACAGAGAAAAAGTGCCCCAAACTCCAGACCCCCAGGGATTTGAGTTCTCAGAGTTCCCTGCTCTCGAGGGTGGTCCATTTCCTGCTGCCGCTCCCCCCTTACAAGGACAGCCCTGGCTCAGGTTGATGAAACTGGGGCGTTAGGCCTGGTGGATTATGGCATCTTGATGGTGAGCCCGTCCCACTGTTTCTCTCTGCTTGCGTATCCTCTCCTCCTCCCTTCGCTTTCCCCCTAAATCTCACCTTTATCCCTTCACCTGTATGCGCCCTTTGGCCCCATCATGCCCTGTCTTGTAAGGTCACTGTCTCTGCTTTCAGCTGCACACATTCTCATGGCTGATCGTGAGCATTTCCAGGCAGGGACCTATGCCAGACATCTTTACCTTCTGGGACCTGGCCCAGTGCTACGCCCAGACAGATAGAGATCGTTATGGATCTTATTTCCACGTCCATTTCTTTTTATACATTTGTGAATTAGCATAACATTCATTAAAGGGATTATATGACACAGAGATGAGCCTCATGACTCATTCCAGAAAGTTACGGAATTAGATTGTTGAATTCTTGGAAATTCGTATACCTCAAAATGGCACTGACATATCATTCATTCATTCATTCAACATCACTGAGTACCACTTATCTCCAGGCAGTATGCGCTCTACACATTACACTGCACATTGCACGGGTGCAGACAGACACACACCCACCAACAAACACCCACACACACACACACACCCCTGCTCTCTAGTAACTTGGTTTTGTTTTTTTTTTTAAAAGACTGCTGTGTTCTGCTTAGTCACTTCAGTCGTGTCCAACTCTTTGTGACCCCATGGACTGTAGCCCACCAGGCTCCTCTGTCCATGGGATTCTCCAGGCAAGAATACTGGAGTGGGTTGCCATGCCCTCCTTCAGGGAATCTTCCTTCCCCGGGGACTGAACCCAGGTCTCCCACATTGTAGGTGGATTCTTTCCCAGCTGAGCTAACAGGGAAGCCCAAGAAAAGACTAATCATACATAATTAACTACAGGATGATTTGACATATTCTGAGAAAAGCGGTGGATAAAGGAGCCACTGGGTTTCCCTTGATCACTAAGCATTGGTCCTGAGGGATGAATAGGAGCGTCCCTCAACTCACCTGAGGACAGTGCAAATCTGCGGTGACCGCTGGTGTCACAGACGGCACGAGAGAACCACACACCCCTGTGGAGTGCAGGGAGGTTCCTTGGAATCTCCTCGCATCAGGACCACACAGCCCTGTGCTAAAGAAACGCTTTATCCTCCTCTCAAGTAGCCTATTTCATCTGGTGCTGTTTGGGGGACTATTTTNACAGACGGCACGAGAGAACCACACACCCCTGTGGAATGCAGGGAGGTTCCTTGGAATCTCCTCGCATCAGGACCACACAGCCCGGTGCTAAAGAAACGCTTTATCCTCCTCTCAAGTAGCCTATTTCATCTGGTGCTGTTTGGGGGACTATTTTGGGGACGATTGCCTTCAAACTGTCCAAATCCCTCCCTGCCTCTCAGAATGCTGAAGAATTAAGAACCTGGGTGTTTCATGTAGGCAGTTTGACCCATTTGATGGGAAATGCCTGTTTGCCGTTGATTACAGAATTCCTATTATCTGGGAAATTGGTTTCCTAGTAAGCTGGGATGGGAGTGTTTGGGGCTTTGCCTTTTTGTTTCACTTGAAGGCTTAAAATTGTAGTCTGGCTTTATAAATGGCCAGGATGTGTTTTCCCTCTCTCTTTGCCTCTTCTCCTATGGGGTTTGTTTCATGAATCATTTCCCCAGGGTTTTCCTGTGGTTTAATCGTTCCTCCCGTCCAAGTTTGGGAAATCAAGCCATCTCCTGGGCTCCCCAAGCTCATGTCCACCTGCCCCTCTCCTCTTGGACTTCTGGGGTCTTTGACCATGCACCAGCAGGAATAAGGAAGAGACTTCCATGCCAGAACGCCCAGTGCCTGCAGACAGTGAAGCTGCTGGATCCCTAGAACTGAGCACTGCAGTTACATGCTGTGCTCTTCCTCGCTCCAAGTCTTACTGTTACTCCAAAACCACCAGCAAAGCTCAGCACTCCCATCCTCTCTCCTCCACTACATCACTGACTCTCATCGTCCTCTACCGCCCAAACTTCTGATGTTACCTTTCTAGTCGAAAGAGAAGCAATTCGGCAGCACTGAAAGCGTGATGTTAGCTCTTTATTATTATTCTTTCATTCATTTGCACGTGCTTTTAACAAACATGTATGGGGTCCAGTATGTGCTAAATTAGACTCCAGAGAGACGGAGATGGCTGTTACTCCTAATCTCAAGAAATCTCTCATTTAATAGAAAAGTTTTGAACAGAAATCAAAATTTTAATCAACTATATCTAGGTTGCTGCTGCTAAGTCACTTCAGTCGTGTCCCAGTCTGTGCAATCCCATAAACGGTAGCCCACCAGGCTCCACCATCCCTGGGATTCTCCAGGCAAGAACACTGGAGTGGGTTGCCATTTCCTGTCGCTCAGTCCTGTCAGACTCTTCGCGACCCCATGGACCGCAGCCTACCAGGCTCCTCCATCCATGGGGTTTTCCAGGCAAGAGTACTGGAGTGGGTTGCTATTGCCTTAGCACATTATAATTAATCATAAAGTTTAAAAACCCAAAGCTTTCAAAAAAGGAGTTTTCTTTAACTCAGCCCTTTGACCCCTTTTGAAGGCTGTGAATAAAACGTGTGAGTTTAATTAGGTTTCCACTCTAAGAAATAAACCCTTTAGCTATCTAGAAAATGAACTCCTCCAGAATGACTTTGTATTAGTCAGTTTGGCTGCAGTAACAAATAATTCCAAGATCTCAGTGGCTTGAAACAGTTATTTCTCACTCATGCTACGTGTGGGCTCTCTTTTAGGCTGTAGCTCTGTCCCTGTGTCTTCTGATTGCAGAACCCAGGGTGAAGGCATCTGGGCTTTGCTGATCTTCTGAGAGAGAAGGAGTAAGAGGATTACTAGAAACATGCAGTGCCTCTTGACGTGCCTCCACGAGGCGTGTGCCAGGGTCACATTCCATTGTCCAAGGCAGGCTGCAACATCAAGGTTAAAATCCGTGGGCTGGGAATGTACTCTTCCCCCTGGCAAGGGGACAAGGAGGAGGAAAGGAAGGTTTACTGAACTCCCAGGCCTTCAGTAAGCCTATTTTGTTGGATGGATGAGGCTACATCTGTATTTCTATCTATGTCTATCTCAGGGAGATACAGTGACTTTGCTGTTATCTTTCAACAGACTTGGAT
Source organism: Oreotragus oreotragus (assembly GCA_006410675.1). Lineage (NCBI taxonomy): Eukaryota > Metazoa > Chordata > Mammalia > Artiodactyla > Bovidae > Oreotragus > Oreotragus oreotragus. The sequence goes on from SJYX01005156.1 coordinate 327,699, forward strand.
TCGTCAGCTGTAGAAAACAGCTGCTTTTAGGTTCTCCTGTTCTCCCTACCTTTCCAGATTCTCCATAGAAATGGCTACCAGGATGATATGAACAAAAGGCTTTAAGTTAAGAGATATGTACGATAGATCAGTAGAGAGATATGTCATGAACTGGTCTGCTGATCCCTGGACAGGTTGTAGTTATGTCAAGTTGGCCCTTGGAAACCTTCATCATTATGTACATGATTTTTACCTGCGTTGGGGTCTCCCTCATCCCTCCTGCTTGTGACCTGCCGTGCCCAGGGCCTCTGCAGCCTGTGTGATGAGAACACCAGTAGCTTTCAACCCAGTGTCAGCCTCTTTTTTCCAGCCTCAGGCTGATCAGAGAAACCCTTCCATCTTCTCCAGCCTTGGGGACAAAATAGCTGAGGTCTTCTCTACAAGGGCAGCTCACTTGAAGCTAAAACCCCTTTCCGAATCCTGTCACAAGGGCCTCCAGATTCCTCAAAGTAACCCCCTTGCGCCAGGCAGAGAAGATTCAAGAACCCACCTTCCTAGTTACTTGAGGCCAGCTGTGCCCTCTGCCCAGCTTGGAGCAAGGGAGGGAAGACCCCAGACAGAAAGGTAGTACATGGGACAATTAGCTCACGTTGATGGCAATTTGCCTGGGAACACGTCTCCCACTCCTGACTTGCAGAATTTCCACTGAAAAAGCCTTTAGCTTTTACTTTTTAAATGTTATCGCCATCTCGTGGCTCCTTTTAATATTGCAGATTACAGGTACTTTGCTGCTGCTGCTGCTAAGTCACTTCAGTCGTGTTGCGACTCTGTGCAGCCCCATAGACGGCAGCCCACCAGGCTCCCCCATCCCTGGGATTCTCCTGGCAAGAATAAGCCTCTAACATCTCAGACATTTGCACAGAAAAGCAAGCTGATGCAGGTAAAGATTCAGAAAGCCTATGATTATTATTGAAGTTATTGTTTAATATGCTTTAAAACCTCAGCAGTCAGGTTTGCATGATCAGGTTTAAAGAGAGATCAAAACTCTGTAAACTCTAGCTGACCTCAGCCCAGCCACGCTGTCGACTTTACAGAACAAGCCTTGCTATGCGACAAGTCATTTAACGTGCTCCTATTAGATTTGTGGGCTGAAAAACAGAATGGAATATACCTGATATACATAAATTACAATGCCCAACATAGAAAAAAATCCAAAACCTGAAAGAAAATTAAAATCATCCTTAATCCCTTCACATGGAGATAGCTGTCACAATCAGCATTTAATGTAGATCTCCCGTATTTTTATGCATATATGACACAACAGAATCATAGCATGAATGCTGTTTTTATACTCCTTTTTAAAAATGATCAATGCCTCTTTCTTGCTCGCTACAGTAGCTAGAGCCTAGAACAATATTTGACACAGAATAGGGTCTCAAAAGTAGCTGTTAAATAAGTGAAAGTGAAGAAGCAATTTGTATACTTGCTTTTAATACCTGCATAACCTTCCACTTTGGGGCTACCTCTATTTATTTACTCTCATCTGATAATGTTTCTTTTTATTTTTATTATGAATACAACTGTAATAAGCAAGAGCAGTGGAGTTTTGAGTTTTACTCGATGGTGATAAAAGGGTCCTTCAGCCAACCAGCCTCCATCACAGCGGTGACGGTTTCCTTGTTAAAGTACAAGTTCAGGAGAGTCTGTGTTCATGCAGCTCTCCCCCATCAACATGAGAGCATCTTCTTCGGAACTTTAATCCTTGATTTTCAAGTCTCAGAATGCCCGGGTCCCAGTCCCCAGACATGGTGACTTAATTGGTCTCAGGTAGATCTTATTCGTATATGTTCCAAAACTCCAAGATAATTCTAATGTGCAGCCAGGGTGGAGAAAAACTCTACTTGAAGTGGAGTTACCTGCAGAGTCATGTCAGGGAGATCTCATGAGAGGGAACACAGTCTAACAAAAAGAAGCCCTCGGTAAGTGTGTGTCTGAAGATGACCCCAGACCACCTGGCGTGACCTTATTATTCCTCAGAGACCATGCAGCAAGTTCTACATCCTCACGTTCATTGGAGCCACTCAGAGGTATTTAAGGGAATTAACCGAATATTAATAATGCAGGTTGAGTAAATGTGTATTAGCGAACCTCCAATACCACAGTGACTTCAGATGCAGCAGTCATAACCCTTGTGTACGTAAAGATGTAGGCTGTATCTTTCCACTGTAATGTAGTATACCCATCCGCAGACATTATCCATGTAACTCGACGTGAGTATTAACGCAGGCTGCANAAATGTGTATTAGCGAACCTCCAATACCACAGTGACTTCAGATGCAGCAGTCATAACCCTTGTGTACGTAAAGATGTAGGCTGTATCTTTCCACTGTAATGTAGTATACCCATCCGCAGACATTATCCATGTAACTCGACGTGAGTATTAACGCAGGCTGCAGTCTCAAGGCAGAGGAAATTACCCTGGGAACTGCACGCGGCACAAATGTTGTAATGGTTTAGAACCGTTCGGTAGATTTATGAGGAAGTTTCTCCTCTCTGATTCCTTAGAAAGAGGGACTACACATTCCTTGCACAGTTCTCTTGGCCTGATTACTATTTGTTCTTATTTCACGGGTACCAGACTTCTGAGCATCCCTTTCTGAACTGAGCAGGCCCAGGTCACCTACCCCACCCCCGCTCCACCCACCCAAGGTCCAGTGGACACTTCACAGGGGAACAAAATGCCAGACAGTCTCCTGGGACCAAACGAGACAAAGGCATTGGAGGTAGTCTGTACTCCCTGGGAGACTGTATTTAAAAATAAAAGCCAACAGCGAAGAAACATTCTTCAGTGCCGAAAACAGTTCTCACCATGTTTCTTTAGGGAATAAAAGTCTCGTTTTTTAAAACTCCAGCAAACTGACAGCTCCTTATATGTTTTTGTGCCTACACAGTTGGTTTTGATCTCTGCAGTTCTTTCTTGGCTTTTAAGTACCACTCTTGTGTTTTGGGGGAGTGGTGGGGAGATCACTCGAGAGAATTGGAAAGGTCAGTTTTGAGTCTGTCTCCTATGGGCTAAGGGTAGAATTCAAAGGGAAGGAGCAGAAAGTTCTATCGATGCCTCCGTGATGTTGAACTGTAAGGCCCCCTATGCCTTCCTGAGCAGTGCGTTGTCACAGTGCATTTCACCTAAATCCAGTCACTTGGATGAGCAGCAGATGTGGAAAAGCTGGATTCAGATACAAGTCCTCAAATCAAGAAGATCACGTGTATTCTTCTTAAAGGAACCATTTCTGAGAAGAGCATCTAACAGAACTGAACAATAAATGAAATTCATGCCAGCCGTGATTTCTGTGTCCCTTTGCTACACAGTGGACTCAGAAAATATTTCACAACCTCTCCTTTGACTCCTTTCTTCTAGAAGATTTGCATTAAATATGCCCGGTCCCTCTCATGCTAAATATAAAGCCCCCTTCAATCCCCCATCCTCTTATTACTAATGCCATGGGCTATCAGCCTAACTACCCCTACCCAAGACAGACAGACAGACAGACAGACACACATACACACTTCACCTAATTTTTGTGCCCACTTCCCCCCCTTACATCCTTCACCACTTACACCCTTCATCAGCTACACCCTCAGTCTGGCTTCGGGCTTTATCATTCCTCCAAGTCCTCTCCACCCAAACCACCCCTTATGTCCTTGTTCCAAAATGTAGCAGGCACTGTGCTGTCTTTAATACTTGACTTTCCGGTGCATCAAGCGCTGTGGACCACTCTCCCCTTGAAACAGCACTTTCCTGAACTTCAGGCCACCGCGTTCTCTGAGGATCTTCCTCCCCACTTTCCTCTGTTGCCCCCTGCGCCTCCTTACGCACCCTGCATCGTGTGGTTCCTCACTGCGTGGCCCTACACGCTTCTGTCTTCTCTCTGCAGGGTCTCTGCCTGGGGGCTCCATCCCCCCCTCCCCCCGACACCTCCAAATACCAGCTGGGAGCTGATGTCTCTCAAACTCTCCTTCAACCCTCGTCCTCTTCCTGTGCTCCACAGCTGTGTATCCGCTGGACCCCACGATCTCAGCAGGTCCCAAACTCGACTTGCCCACTCACTTCCACATCCCCTGTCTCCATGAGTGGACGACCCCAAGACCCCACTTGCCAAACAAGAAACCTGGCATTCATTCTCGAAGACAAAACCACCCTGCCTGTCAAGCCTACTTCCTAAATGTCTCAGACCCAACGCCTCTCTTCATTTTAGCGCCTGAGTCCATTCATCCCTCTACAACAGAATACCAAGGTTGGATGGCTTATAAGACAGCAGAAATTTATTTCTCACAGCTTTGGAGGGTGGGAAGTTCAAGATCAAGTCTGATGGCAGATTCCATATCTAGTGAAAGCCTGCTCCCAGGTCTCAGGATGGCCATCTTTTCAGAACAGTTTCACATGGTGGAAGGGATGAGGGAGCTCTCTGGGGTCTCATTTGTGCGTGTACTAAGCCGCTTCAGTCATGTGTGACTGTAACCCCGTGGACTGCAACCCGCCAGGGTCCAGTGTCCATGGGGTTCTCCAGCAAGGATGCTGGAGCGGGTTGCTGTTTCCTCCTCCAGGGGATCTACCCGACCTGGGATCGAACCTGCGTCTCTTCTGCCTCCTGCTGGGGACTCGTACTGTGTCTCATCTCAAGCCCTTTGCATTTGCTGTTCCTGGGCCTGAAACACCGCCTCCAGCAGAGCTCCCCCATCCATCCTACAGCTTTGCCTACTTGCAGTCTGCATATCCTCCCCTGCGGCCTCCCCAGTGAAACCTCCCCTCCTCCCCAAGGCTGTGGTCTTCCCCGGCTGTGTTCACCCCCAGCACGCATGCGCCATTCTACCACATCGTCTATTACACTGAGCTGAAATGGGCTCTTTTCCTGTGCCTTCTTACTTCAACAAGACTGTAAATTCCATAGTCTTTTTTTTAAATTTCATTCATTTGACTTTTGAATATTTATTGTTATTTATTAATTTCTTTGCCTGTGCTGGGTCTCAGTTACAGCATGTGGGATCCAGTTCCCTGCCCAGGGATTAAACCCGCCCCCACCCCTCCTGCGTTGGGAGTGCGGAGTCTTAACCACTGGACTGCTGGGAAGTCCCAAGGCGGAGTCTTAATCTCATTCATCACACAAAGTCTGTCCTCTGCCTGATGTACAGTAAATGCTGGATAAATATCATACAAATAAATGCAGCATGATTTTACTTTCCTAGTACTGGGATAGTATGAGGAATCGTGGTGGAAACGATTATTTTAAAGACGTGAAAGTACCCCAGTAGAAAGATGACAAATCAGTCCTTCTCCTGTTACCCTAATTAATGTAATTTTTCATCTTGTCTGTATGCCATTAACTGCTAAAATAGCCAAACGAGTATGTTTCATTTAATTTGCCCAAGTGGATGAGATTGTAATTAAAGGTGTTTCTCTATGTAGGTACTTGCATCTAGTCATAAAATTCTGACAGCTCAGTTATTAAGCAACCAAGCGGGGAAGGAGGCAGGCTAGTGTTTCTTACGGATAAACGCACTGTGACTGCGCCCTCTTCTGGATGGACTGAGAACAGCTTAAGTGTGGAAAAGACTCCGAAAGGAATGATTGATTGGAGGCTTCCCTGAGGCTTCCCAGGCGGCTCCGTGGTAACGAATACGCCTGCAAAGCAGGAGACGCGTGTTTACTCCCTGGGTCAGGAAAATCCCCTAAAGAAGGAACTAGCAACCCACTCCAGTATTCTTGCCTGGAAAATCGCATGGACAGAGGAACCTGGAGGGCTCCAGTCCACGGGGTCACAAGACTCAGACACGACAGAGCGACTGAAAATAACAAAGGAATGGCTAGGACCCACCGAAAAGAATGGTTCTAGGTTCGCATCAACTCTGACTTTCTAGATGAGAATGAGTGGCTGAAAACAGGGGGAGGAACGTGTGCAGTGTCACCCTTAGTCAGGAAACCTTGCTGCCCTGTGGCATCCAGCGAGCTCTTTGTGCAAGAAGCCCCCTCCCTGGTCTGCACCCCAGAGCTCACCTTCTGTCCCTCCAGCTGAGAGGTGTGGGCTTCCAGGGGGCCCTACACAGCCCTTATCCCTGGGCACACAGTCCTCACCCTCTCATCACGGTGGCCTCTGCCTTGGCAGCTGAAAAATCAAGTTGGGGGCCTCTCTTTGGCTGGACTAGTTGCCCAATCTAGCAACTCTCTGGCAAATATTTGATCTAGCCAGCGCATCTCTGATGGACTCAGCAGGACCACCTTCTGGTCACCTGATGCTGCCCGGCTTCAAGTTTTCAACCCACTTGATTTTTTTTCTCTTGAAGTTCACTACTAGTCTCTTAAATTGCTTGGACCTTTGAAAATGTGTTGTCTTAATCCCTCCCCCTTTCTTTGCTTTTAGTTCATTTTTTTNAAGAAGGAACTAGCAACCCACTCCAGTATTCTTGCCTGGAAAATCGCATGGACAGAGGAACCTGGAGGGCTCCAGTCCACGGGGTCACAAGACTCAGACACGACAGAGCGACTGAAAATAACAAAGGAATGGCTAGGACCCACCGAAAAGAATGGTTCTAGGTTCGCATCAACTCTGACTTTCTAGATGAGAATGAGTGGCTGAAAACAGGGGGAGGAACGTGTGCAATGTCACCCTTAGTCAGGAAACCTTGCTGCCCTGTGGCATCCAGCGAGCTCTTTGTGCAAGAAGCCCCCTCCCTGGTCTGCACCCCAGAGCTCACCTTCTGTCCCTCCAGCTGAGAGGTGTGGGCTTCCAGGGGGCCCTACACAGCCCTTATCCCTGGGCACACAGTCCTCACCCTCTCATCACGGTGGCCTCTGCCTTGGCAGCTGAAAAATCAAGTTGGGGGCCTCTCTTTGGCTGGACTAGTTGCCCAATCTAGCAACTCTCTGGCAAATATTTGATCTAGCCAGCGCATCTCTGATGGACTCAGCAGGACCACCTTCTGGTCACCTGATGCTGCCCGGCTTCAAGTTTTCAACCCACTTGATTTTTTTTCTCTTGAAGTTCACTACTAGTCTCTTAAATTGCTTGGACCTTTGAAAATGTGTTGTCTTAATCCCTCCCCCTTTCTTTGCTTTTAGTTCATTTTTTTACTTTCTTTTTTAAAATAGTTATTTACTTGGCTGTGCCAGGTCTTCGTTGTCATGTGAAGTCTGAGTTGAGGCATGTGGCATCTAGTTCCCTGATGGGGAATTGAACCCAGGCCCCTGCCTTGGGTGGGAGTGCAGCCTTAGCCTCTGGGCCACCAGTGAAGTCCTCGTCTGACTTTCTATTAATTGTTTTGGGGCACTCCTCTCCCCTCACTCTTTATTTCTTTCGGGTTTTTGTTTGTTTGTTTCTGTTTGTTTCTGATCCCTTTATCTAGTGACTTATTATTTTAGCCTTACTTTGACTTCTTATCCTTTCTTTCTTTCTTTTTTTTTTTAGAGCTTCCATTTTACTTTATTTTCCTTTACAGTAACTTCTTATCTTTTCACTACGAGGCTTTCAGGCTTTAGGGTTCCCAATCACTCACATTATTGGCCCTTTTTTTCTTTTCACATTTTATAAACATTGTTACATTGCTGTTCTTCAGTCGCTAAGTCACGTCCGACTCTTTGTGACCCCCACGGAGAGTGGGACACCAGGCTTCCCTGTCTCTCACTGTCTCCTTGAGTTTGCTCAAACTCTTGTCCATTGAGTTGGTGGTGTTATCGAGCCATCTCATCCTCTTATCGCCCCCTTCTCCTCCTGCCCTCAATCTTTCCCAGCATCAGGGTCTTTTCCAATGAGTCAGCTCTTTGCATCAGGAGGCCAAAGTATTGGAGCTTTAGCATTAGTCCTTTCAATGAATATTCAGGATGGATTTCCTTTAGGATTGACTGGTTTGATCTTCACGATCTTTACTTATCTTACCATTTTATTGATTTTTTTCAGTTGAAGGCCAGTTTTTAATGTTTGACTCCAAAAATGGACTCTTCTTCACCTTTTTCTTCCTCTATCTACTTCTCATTAAGCATCCCTAACTCTTGTCTGTGTTTTCATTGCACCTCAGCATTTTACTTGCCAACTTGACCTGTAAGTCCACTTTGCTGTGGTTTTCTTATACTGTTCAGACAAGCATTAGCTTCTATTTTTATTTACTTATATATTCATATCTTTCTGTTGTTGTTTTGGCCACACCACAGGGCATGCAGGGCCTTAGTTCCCTGAGCAGGGGTCAAACCAGCACTTCCCCCAGTGAAAGCACGGAGTCTGAACCACTAGACTGCCAAGGAAGCCCCTGCTTTTATTTTTAAACTAATTTTTTTCCCTCTTATTTTACAAAGAGCAATACAAGAGGCGTGCTGATTAAGGTGGCCATCAGAAGGCTGCCCCACGCTTGGAAGCAGAGTCAGCGCAGCGCTCGCCCTACCCCAGGCAGAGGGAAGTGCGGCAGGAGCCCAGGCCAGCGTCCCCGCTTCACTTTGTTTTTTGCGTGAATGAGGACAGACAGGATGCTGAGTCAGGAGTGAGGCAAAGGAGGGGCTCTCGGAGACCTCAACACTCCGAGTTGGGAAGCTAACTAATGAGGGTTCTGTTTTCTAAGAGAAGTTTTGGGTTTCCCTTGTGGCTCAGCTGGTAAAGAATCCTCCTGCAATGCCTGGGTTCGATCCCTGGGTCGGGAAGATCCCCTGGAGAAGGGAAAGGCTACCCACTCCAGCGTTCTGGCCTGGAGAATTCTCTGGACTGTATAGTTCATGGGGTCATAAAGAGTCAGACACGACTGAGTGACTGTCACTTTCACTTTGCAATAATATCTACACATCAGGACCAAGAACGTGGTTATAGGTAATTTTGGTTTAGAGACCTGCACCTTGTCTTCACAGGAAGTGAAGAAAGTCAAGGAGACCTAAGAACAAGTAGGCCTGGCGTACCGCAGTTCATGGGGCTGCAGATTCGGACACGACTGAGCGACTGAACTGAACTGAAGGACAAGTAAGCTCAGTCGCCCAGTCATGTCTGACTCTTTGTGCCTCGTGGACGTAGCCCGCAGGGCTGTCTGTGGGGTTCTTCAGGCCAGGGTCTTGGAGTGGGTTGCCCTTTCCCTCTCCAGGGCTAAGGACAAGGGTCTGCTCTTATAAGCTTCCCAGAGAGATGGTAATATGTTCAAAGAGAGGGGAGAGGTGAGCCAATGCAAAGGAAGGAAGAATGAAGCGTTGAAGGGAGGGAAAAAATAAAGATGAAGTTTCAGGAATTTTTATGTCAAGCTTCTTATTGTGCAGCCTAAGAGAGGAAAAAGACTGTCGTCCCCAGAAACTGAACTCCAGTGTCTAGGCTGGAAGGAAGTGGTTTTCAACAAGTGGCGAGATGACTGGAACTCCCCCCAGGGGACATTTGGCAATATCCAGGGACATTTTTGGTGGTGGGAGTAGCCTGGGATGCTGTTAAATCCCCTACACTTCACAGGACAGTCCCCGCACACAGAGAAAATCGCCCCACCCCAAAGGCCAGCAGATCCGAGCCTGAGAAACCTCGCCAAAAGATGGTTAACTGATGATCTTCCTCCCATCTTGCAGGACTTGTCCTCACTCCCATTTGCCAACTTCCCACCGCCCGCACCCCTCCAAGTCCCCTCTGGTGAACACAGTGTTGGCTCCATCACCCAGCCATGTCTCGAATGTCCCAGGGCCCCTCTTATTTCTCTACAGATTATTTCTCCACATGCCTGACCAGGCCAAGGAGCTTAGACACCAACTTTCTCTGCCCAGCATCAGCTTCTTCCTCTCGAGACGTACATAGTCCAATCAACCTATTCTCACTGAGAAAGCGTATCTGGCCTGGGGAACACAGTCTTCTCACTACACAGAATGGACCCTCTGTGCTTTGACAAGAACCTAATAAACCCACTGCCCCTCCCAGTGGGTCTCCCCCCAGCAGCCCAGCCCTGGAGAACCCTGAGCTTCCTAAGGACCACGGCTCCATTTTTCCAGACCGAGTAGGTCTTCTGTGACTACTTTCTTCCAACCAGCTCTGAAGAGCCCCAGCTTCTATGCAGTCAGTTCACAGGTTTGAGGCAAAGTTGGCTAAGGGACCATGGACGAAAGGAAGCAGAGATCCTAGTGGGAGGAGATGGAGGCTGGAGTAAAGTATGTGGGCTCTGAACTAGAACACCTGCCATCCACGCCCAGCTCTTGGGCACATTCCTTTGCCCATCTGTGCCTCGGGGTCCTTGTATGTAAAGCAGAGACTTCTTGCATGGGTGCCATGAGACTCCAGTGAGCCAGGACCAGGCAGAGCTTAGAACAGGGCAGTCGCCACCACTGCCTGGAGAGGTGAGTCAAGGGGGAGGATGTGCCATGAGCCAGTAGCCGAGAAGTGAGCGTTCTTGTCACCAGGACCTCCCTTGGGCAGCATCATTACAAATGGCTCAGCACGATGAAAGGTTACCCCTCTCCAAGGTCAAGTGCAAAGCTGAGAGTTTCAGTTCCTCACAAGGGTAATGGGACTGGACTCTTCCTACTTCCTGTCGATTCTGCTTCCTCCTTGCTATTTACGGACAAGGACACTGTGTACATTAAGCTTCCCGGTGCCTTTTTCTAAAGCACCATCTCCCTTGGCCCCAGGGGAGCACGTGGCTTCCCCCTTCTAACTCAGCACATCTGTTTTTCTGAACCACAAATGAAAATTCTAATTGTTTTATGAATGGGAAGAAATTCGGCTATCCCCAAAGTTCATATAAAACAAAAGAGTTTTAAAATCTTTGGCCACTGTGATATTTTTCCCCCGGCTGTGTTTTAGAATGCATGAAAAGCCTGCAGTGAATGAAGAGAGATTTCAGCCTATTAGCATTCCTAAACAGTTTTAAATAGGTCAAGAATTCAGTTGTCATATCTATGGATTTTTGTTTTCTTCTCATTTCCTGATGATACCACGTGTTTTCATCATTTAACATCTTTTGAAGGAGGTAACCGCCTTCAAACTTTTAAGAATAAAATCTTGCTTTCAACCTTCAGATAGATATTTTTTAAAAAGGAAAGTTTGTTGATTAATAACATACCTACATTTATTTTAGGACTGAGGAGATAATCAAGCTATTTCTTTTTATATTCTCAGCACGTAATACGGCATCTGCAACAAAGAAGACATTTCAGTTATGTTTGTTGAATGAATAAAACATACATAGGAATTAGCAAGTCAAGAAGAAAAGCTGTAGCCTGGCTTCTACTTTGCTGGTGCTGTGCTTTTTTAGCTAGCTTCTTTGAAAAAAACTGCCCATCAGTGTAGTTTTGCTGGCATGAGAATCACATTGAACATCAAACTTTCTGTCTTCATTTTTCTGACACCTCTTTGACCCAGGGAAGGGTAAATAGCTCATTACCTATAGGGTGAACCAATTATATACCTGAGGTCAGCGACCAGCTCTCTTTCGAGCCTAATCAGAATACCATCCAAGCTGCACGATGTACTATTATATAAAGGACATAGTCTGGCTTCTGAGAAAAGGGTATCCCAATTCAGGCTCTGTTCCTCCTTAACCCCCTGAGCCTCATTTACTTAATATAAGTGGGAGCAGTTAGGATTCGGTGAAGATAATGTATGGAAAGTGCTTGGCACATGGTGAGCCCTCAGTCCATGCCGTTTGTTAGGCCATGATCCCAGTAACCTCCAGAGAAACAGCAGGAATGTCCCAGGAAAGCAGATTGGACATAGGGAGCCTTCCAAGCCTCATTTACTTAATATAAATGGGAGCAGTTGGGATTCGGTGAAGATAATGTATGGAAAGTGCTTGGCACATGGTGAGCCCTCAGTCCATGCCGTTTGTTAGGCCATGATCCCAGTAACCTCCAGAGAAACAGCAGGAATGTCCCAGGAAAGCAGATTGGACATAGGGAGCCTTCCCACCTATTAGCTAATTCAGCGTGTCTCAACCCTTGGCTAAAGGTTAACATCACTTAGCCAACTGTTGAAAAATTCTGATGCCTGGCATTCACCCCCAGGGAGCCTGGTGTAAATGAGTACAATGGATCTATACGTTTCTAAAGCTTCCCCAGGGGATTCTAATGACCATTCGGGGCTAATAACTACAGAACTAACAGGTGATCAAGACCTAATGTCCTCACACTCTGCTAAGTCAGAGGTTTGGTGGTAAACAACCGTTTAAGCACAGTTTCATGGTGAGATCCATTTGCATGCAGTGTGTTGAATATCTTTTAAGTAAGATCTTCAGTGATGATTTTAGAGCCAGTGTTCATGTGTTCATTCAAACACAAAATTCATTGAACGCACGTGCCAGGAACTGTGCTGTTATTCTGGGATCCAGAACTCAGTCGGAAACCGTCTTTGGCTCACGTGGCTTCCAGTCTAGCAGAGAAATTCAAGGACAGTGACAGTTGTGTGTGATGTGTCCCCACATCTGTGGGCGCTGGGGAAGGACCACCGACCCAGACTTAGGGAAGGGGAGGGTCTGAGAGCGTATCCAGAGGTGACGATAGGGATGAATGGGAATCACCTGAACAGGGAAGAGAGGTCCAAAGACAGGATGTTGGTGGCACAGGTGGGAGGGAGAGTTGGTTGTTTTCATATCACAACCACGGATTAATATTGCTTTGTTCTGAAGTTTTTCATGTAATTCTGTGGACACCTGTTACACATTTGGGCTAGCAGTAGAAAAATAAAGTGAAGTGAAGTCGCTCAGTCGTGTCCGACTCTTTGCGACCCCATGGACTGTAGCCTACTAGGCTCTTCTGTCCATGGGATTTTCCAGGCAATAGTCCTCGAGTGGATTGCCATTTCAGGGTTTAGAAAATCACTGCCCAACAACGTCCCATTAACTCAATTTGCTAGGAAATATGTGTGACAATATCCTGACATAATGTTTTTAAAAGTTGAACAAATGATTCCCAATATTGTTTCTGGGGCTTCCCAGGTGGCTCAGATGGTAAAGAATCTGCCTGCAATGCAGGAGACCCAGGTTCAGTCCGTAGGTCAGGAAGATCCCCTGGAGAAGGGAATGGCAACCCACTCCAGTACTCTTGTCTGGGAGATTCCACGGACAGAGGAGCCTGGAGGGTTGCAGTCCATGGTGTCATAAAGAGTCGGACAAGACTGAGAGACTAACACTCTTAAGCGCTCTTATCATCCTCTATTGTTTCTAACTTTCAAAGTCCTAGAACACAGGTAGAGTGGCTTTGCGAACTTTTTGTTCTTAATCTATTCCTGCACTTCTGTCTATCTGGTAGATGAATGGAGTCAGCTTTTATGTGCCTGGAATTCATCGATTGTATATGACACAGAAGAGGGGAAAGGTCAGTTGTGTTCTGAGTATAAGATCAATTCCCAGATGGTTGGCCTATTGACAGCTCTGATTTTAACCACTGAGTCAGAATGATTTAAAAAATACATATTACTTCCTGTGCTCAGTGGTATTTGACCATAAATTATTGAACTTAGGAATTGGGAAGGACATCAAAGCATTGCAGAATTGATACTCAACACAAAATCCATATAAATTCTGTTTCCAAGTTCTCTTTTCCTTTTATCATATAGTTAGGTTACTCAGGGGTCCTTTTTACTCCCTCCTGTGTTTAACGATGTTTTCAGATCTGTAAATTAGAAATGCTATTGGTAATAAACTAAGGTCTTTCCTTCCCTCAGATAACCTGTATGTTATAGCTTTGAGAGCTGAAAAACACAATCCAGTGCAGGGTATATAAGTATCCAGTACGCTTTCCTTTGAAATTCAAACTAAACTGTAAAAAATGGGAGAATTTGTTGGCGCAATAGATAGTAATCATTCAAGCAAAGATGAATGCAGGCCCTCAGCCGATATCATTAAGACTGTCTGGGTCACTTCCTCTCTCAGTTTCTTTTATTCCCTAGCAATGTGTGTCTACACAGAGGGAGAGTTGTTGGTGTGTTAGTCACTCAGTTGTGTCAGACTCTTTGTAACCCCATGGACTGTAGCCCTCCAGGCTCCTCTGTCCCTGGGATTTCCCAGGCAAGAATACTGGAAAGAGTTGTCATTTCCTTCTCTGGGGGATCTGCCAGACCCTGGGGTTGAACCTGGGTCTCCCACATTGCAGGCTGATTCTTTACTGCCTGAGCACCAGGGAAGCCTGGTCCAAAGCCCTAAGATAAATACAGTTCATGGTCTCTGAAAGAGAAACTCTCTCCAGAAAACTTCCAAGTCCCAAAAAGAACCCTGATTGGCCCTGGTTAGGTCATGTGCCTACTCTGAACCAATCACAGTGTCTAGGGAAATTAGGTTTTCAGACTTATCCTTGGCTCCACCACTGTGGTGAAATAGGACCCTTGATGGACCCACCCGCCAGAACCACAATGAAGGGGAAAGGGTAATTCCCTTGAGAAATGACTTGGGGAAGACAAGTTAACAGATGACCATTCCTGGTGACCACGGTATTATAGTGTTTCTCTTGTTCTGCCTCCAAAATGTTAATATTTCCACCAAGTAAAAAACAAAGATCCAATAAAAAAATTTCCTACACATAGGGGGACTTCTTTCCTTTTGAAAATCCTTTCAGCTACTGACACATTTGTTTTCAGTGAACAATAGGCTTTTTCTATAACATGAAAAACTCTTTGGTTATTTATTTAATGAGAACATTCTTAGTAGTTCATAGAACTAATATATCAGAAGAAAAAAAAGAATCATGGTTTTATAAATTAAAAATAAATAAACCAAACCTAATTACCTGTGAGAGGGAAAGAGATAAAGTTGAAACTTACAAACAGTTTTATTTTTGTCCTCTTCATTATATAAAACTTCTATGAAAGAATGTTAATACATTTGCATTTCTGTATTCCCTGGTGGCTCAGAAAGTAAAGAATCTGCCTGCAATACAGGAGACCCAGGTTCAATCCCTGGGTCAGGAAGATCCTCTGGAGTAGGAAATGGCAACCCACTCCAGTATTCTTGCCTAGAGAGTTCCATGGACAGGGGCCTTGTGGGCTACAGTCCCTGGGGTCAAAAAGAGCTGGACATGACTGAGCAACTAACACGTAGTTATTGCAGCTTAAAAATCATTCATGTCTAACATGAGAGAACTACCTTGGGAAAGTCAAATTTGGTCCAAGTATAGTCTTCAGCTTCGAGGATCCCCAAATTTTTTTTCCCCCAATACATTCAAGCATTATCAGCATCTCCAAATCTGGGTAATACCAAATTCACAGAAGAAACCTGAGAATCTTCTTGAAACCCTGATTCATGTATATATACATGTTGATCAAGTCCTCCTAATTCTGCCTTCTTAATTCCCGCCCCCATCCCACTCCCCCCGCCACCTTGCAGTTTCACCCTCTCTTTTTGCCTCTACTGTATACAGACTCTCATAATCTCTAATCCAGACCATGGTTCTACTTTTCTGATATCCTGACTCAGCCCTTCCTCCTTATTAAACCCATTCTTCATACTGAAGTAGATAAGTCAATATCCACATTCAAAATGTCAATCTAAAATGAACTTCTAGCCTGGGAAACTGGTACAGAGTTAAGTGAGTCCTCAATTAATATTTGAAACAGTACTGCTGTTTGCGGTGGTCCTTCAAAGAGAAAGGATAGTCAGTGATTTCTCTCGGAGGAACTTTCTGGGAGAAGCCGAATTTTAATTTCAGTGTCACTCAGAGGGGATGAAACATTAGCAAGACCTACTCCCAGGATAATCCTGATGGTTAGTAGTGTCAGTCTAGACGAGTTTGATACTTCTCTATCCTCTTTGTGGATCGATCGGATCATTAAGCCTCTAGTTAGGGAACCTTCTTTAACTCTCAATTTCTCCTTTTCTTAATTCTTTTTTTTTTTTTTAAGGTTCACATCTACTATATCCCTTCTGCTGGTGTATTCTTCTTTAGAAATGATAATGGAACCAGTTGGACACTATTTTTCCAGTTTTAGCCTTAAAAGATCATTTTTAAGGGGATTAGACTATAGATAGGTGATAGATGCTAGACAGACAGAGAGTAAGCTTTACAATATATGTGGTGCTGGTGGTTTAGTCACTAAGTTGTGTCCGACTCTTGTGATCTCATGGACTGTAGCCCGCCAGACTCCTCTGTCCATGGGATTCTCCAGGCAAGAAGACTGGAGCAGGTTTCCATTTCCTTCTCCAGGGGATCTTCCCGACCAAGGAATCAAACCCAGGTCTCCTGCATTGCAAGCAGATTCTTTACCGACTGAGCTACATGTAAAATATATACATCTGATTTCATTCTTCATGTATGGATTTCACCTAGTTAATGAGTTGACCCAGTGAAACCTTTCTGTTATACAACTTAAAATAGTGCCTGGACTTTGTTGCATAAATATTTTTTTAATGGTGGTATGATGGAGAAGCAAGTACAAAGAACTGCAAATCACTACATGAGAAAATAGATTTATGAATGACACATAGAACCTCACAGAAACTGAGAAACAGGTGAAAAGGACTTAACACTTCACATACCTACCAAAATCACATGCTATCCTAATACATCTTCATAGTAACTTTTCCTAAGATAAGCCTTGCTGTGCTTAGTCATTCAGTCATGTCTGACTCTTTGTGACCCCGTGAACTGTAGCCCACCAGGCTCCTCTGTCCATGGAATTCGCCAGGCAAGATTACTGGAGTGGGTTGCCATGCCCTCCTCCAGGGGATCTTCCCAACCCAGGGATCAAATCTAGGTCTCCTGCACTGCAGGCAGATTCTTTACCATGTGAGCCACCAGGGAAGCCCAAGAATACTGGAGTGGATAGCCTGTCCCTTCTCAGGGGATCTTCCTGACCCAGGAATCAAACAGGGGTCTCCTGACTGCAGGTGGATTCTTTACCAGCTGAACTATCAGGGAAGCCCTGAAATAAGCCTTAACATCCTGTCACTTCCATACATTTCTGTTAAGTGATTGCCCTGAACTGGAGATGGACATCTCTCTTGCTGGTTGGACTTTGGTCAGACTCATAGGTGGTGGCACAAAGGGGTCATGTGTTCCTAGAGGTCAATAGATGTGGTCAGCTCAGCTCAGTCACTCAGTCATGTCCGGTTCTTTGTGACCCCATGAATCACAGCACGCCAGGCCTCCCTGTCCATCACCAACTCCCGGAGTTCACTCAGACTCATGTCCATCGAGTCAGTGATGCCATCCAGCCATCTCATCCTCTGTCGTCCCCTTCTCCTCCTGCCCCCAATCCCTCCCAGCATCAGGGTGTTTTCCAGTGAGTCAACTCTTCGCATGAGGTGGCCAAAGTATTGGAGTTTCAGCTTCAGCATCAGTCCTTCTAATGAACACCCAGGACTGATTTCCTTTAGAATGGACTGGTTGGATCTTCTTGCAGTCCAAGGGACTCTCAAGAGTCTTCTCCCACACCACAGTTCAAAAGCATCAATTCTGCGGCACTCAGCTTTCTTCACAGTCCAACTCACATCCATACATGACCACTGGAAAAACCATAGCCTTGACTACACAGACCTTTGTTGGCAAAGTAATGTCTCTGCTTTTCAATATGCTGTCTAGGTTGCTCATAACTTTCCTTCCAAGGAGTAAGTGTCTTTTAATTTCAGGGCTGCAGTCACCATCTGCAGTGATTTTGGAGCCCCCAAAAATAAAATCTAACACTGTTTCCACTGTTTCCCCATCTATTTCCCATGACGTGATGGGACCAAATGCCATGATCTTCGTTTTCTGAATGTTGAGCTTTAAGCCAGCTTTTTCACTCTCCTCTTTCACTTTCATCAAGAGGCTTTTTAGTTCATCTTCACTCTCTGCCATAAGGGTGGTGTCATCTGCATATCTGAGGTTATCAATATTTCTCCCAGCAATCTTGATTCCAGCTTGTGCTTCTTCCAGCCAAGCATTTCTCATGATGTACTCTGCATATAACTTAAATAAGCAGGGTGACAATATACAGCCTTGACGTACTCCTTT
>SJYX01005156.1:346115-424057 GCA_006410675.1 Oreotragus oreotragus
TCCCACTCCCCCCCCCACCTTGCAGTTTCACCCTCTCTTTTTGCCTCTACTGTATACAGACTCTCATAATCTCTAATCCAGACCATGGTTCTACTTTTCTGATATCCTGACTCAGCCCTTCCTCCTTATTAAACCCATTCTTCATACTGAAGTAGATAAGTCAATATCCACATTCAAAATGTCAATCTAAAATGAACTTCTAGCCTGGGAAACTGGTACAGAGTTAAGAGAGTCCTCAATTAATATTTGAAACAGTACTGCTGTTTGCGGTGGTCCTTCAAAGAGAAAGGATAGTCAGTGATTTCTCTCGGAGGAACTTTCTGGGAGAAGCCGAATTTTAATTTCAGTGTCACTCAGAGGGGATGAAACATTAGCAAGACCTACTCCCAGGATAATCCTGATGGTTAGTAGTGTCAGTCTAGACGAGTTTGATACTTCTCTATCCTCTTTGTGGATCGATCGGATCATTAAGCCTCTAGTTAGGGAACCTTCTTTAACTCTCAATTTCTCCTTTTCTTAATTCTTTTTTTTTTTTTTAAGGTTCACATCTACTATATCCCTTCTGCTGGTGTATTCTTCTTTAGAAATGATAATGGAACCAGTTGGACACTATTTTTCCAGTTTTAGCCTTAAAAGATCATTTTTAAGGGGATTAGACTATAGATAGGTGATAGATGCTAGACAGACAGAGAGTAAGCTTTACAATATATGTGGTGCTGGTGGTTTAGTCACTAAGTTGTGTCCGACTCTTGTGATCTCATGGACTGTAGCCCGCCAGACTCCTCTGTCCATGGGATTCTCCAGGCAAGAAGACTGGAGCAGGTTTCCATTTCCTTCTCCAGGGGATCTTCCCGACCAAGGAATCAAACCCAGGTCTCCTGCATTGCAAGCAGATTCTTTACCGACTGAGCTACATGTAAAATATATACATCTGATTTCATTCTTCATGTATGGATTTCACCTAGTTAATGAGTTGACCCAGTGAAACCTTTCTGTTATACAACTTAAAATAGTGCCTGGACTTTGTTGCATAAATATTTTTTTAATGGTGGTATGATGGAGAAGCAAGTACAAAGAACTGCAAATCACTACATGAGAAAATAGATTTATGAATGACACATAGAACCTCACAGAAACTGAGAAACAGGTGAAAAGGACTTAACACTTCACATACCTACCAAAATCACATGCTATCCTAATACATCTTCATAGTAACTTTTCCTAAGATAAGCCTTGCTGTGCTTAGTCATTCAGTCATGTCTGACTCTTTGTGACCCCGTGAACTGTAGCCCACCAGGCTCCTCTGTCCATGGAATTCGCCAGGCAAGATTACTGGAGTGGGTTGCCATGCCCTCCTCCAGGGGATCTTCCCAACCCAGGGATCAAATCTAGGTCTCCTGCACTGCAGGCAGATTCTTTACCATGTGAGCCACCAGGGAAGCCCAAGAATACTGGAGTGGATAGCCTGTCCCTTCTCAGGGGATCTTCCTGACCCAGGAATCAAACAGGGGTCTCCTG
Organism: Oreotragus oreotragus; assembly: GCA_006410675.1. Taxonomy (NCBI): domain Eukaryota; kingdom Metazoa; phylum Chordata; class Mammalia; order Artiodactyla; family Bovidae; genus Oreotragus; species Oreotragus oreotragus. The sequence goes on from SJYX01005156.1 coordinate 347,634, forward strand.
ACTGCAGGTGGATTCTTTACCAGCTGAACTATCAGGGAAGCCCTGAAATAAGCCTTAACATCCTGTCACTTCCATACATTTCTGTTAAGTGATTGCCCTGAACTGGAGATGGACATCTCTCTTGCTGGTTGGACTTTGGTCAGACTCATAGGTGGTGGCACAAAGGGGTCATGTGTTCCTAGAGGTCAATAGATGTGGTCAGCTCAGCTCAGTCACTCAGTCATGTCCGGTTCTTTGTGACCCCATGAATCACAGCACGCCAGGCCTCCCTGTCCATCACCAACTCCCGGAGTTCACTCAGACTCATGTCCATCGAGTCAGTGATGCCATCCAGCCATCTCATCCTCTGTCGTCCCCTTCTCCTCCTGCCCCCAATCCCTCCCAGCATCAGGGTGTTTTCCAGTGAGTCAACTCTTCGCATGAGGTGGCCAAAGTATTGGAGTTTCAGCTTCAGCATCAGTCCTTCTAATGAACACCCAGGACTGATTTCCTTTAGAATGGACTGGTTGGATCTTCTTGCAGTCCAAGGGACTCTCAAGAGTCTTCTCCCACACCACAGTTCAAAAGCATCAATTCTGCGGCACTCAGCTTTCTTCACAGTCCAACTCACATCCATACATGACCACTGGAAAAACCATAGCCTTGACTACACAGACCTTTGTTGGCAAAGTAATGTCTCTGCTTTTCAATATGCTGTCTAGGTTGCTCATAACTTTCCTTCCAAGGAGTAAGTGTCTTTTAATTTCAGGGCTGCAGTCACCATCTGCAGTGATTTTGGAGCCCCCAAAAATAAAATCTAACACTGTTTCCACTGTTTCCCCATCTATTTCCCATGACGTGATGGGACCAAATGCCATGATCTTCGTTTTCTGAATGTTGAGCTTTAAGCCAGCTTTTTCACTCTCCTCTTTCACTTTCATCAAGAGGCTTTTTAGTTCCTCTTCACTCTCTGCCATAAGGGTGGTGTCATCTGCATATCTGAGGTTATCAATATTTCTCCCAGCAATCTTGATTCTAGCTTGTGCTTCTTCCAGCCAAGCATTTCTCATGATGTACTCTGCATATAACTTAAATAAGCAGGGTGACAATATACAGCCTTGACATACCCCTTTTCCTATTTGGAACCAGTCTGTTGTTCCATGTCCAGTTCTGTTGCTTTCTGACCTGCATACAGGTTTCTCAAGAGTCAGGTCAGGTGAGCTGATATTCCCATCTCTTTCAGAATTTTCCACAGTTGATTGTGGTTCACACAGTCAAAGGCTTTGGCATAGTCAATAAAGCAGAAATAAGTGCAAAGTAAACATCAAATCCCACCATCTGGCTGGTGCCCGCTTGGTGATCTGGCAGATTCAGGTTCTTGAGAGATGTTTCTCTAGTATGGTGCTGTATTACTAGACTAACTAGAGAACGGGAAGACACAATTAGTGTTCTGTTCAATAATTCAACAGACTTCATTCAGAAAGCCAGTTTCTTTGTCCTGAGCTTAATTTGAAGGACTTTGCCTAATTTGCAGGCAAAATGAATTTTCAGGCACATCACGTTTCAAGCAGCCATAGGCATCTTTAAGAGGATACTTTCCAACTAGTGTGAGTCAAATTTCCTCTGGGGCTTTATTTAGGTAATAGAAATTTGTTCTTATGTGGTTGTAATAATATAAAGAAGCTTAATTTGGGACTGAATAAGGTTTGGCTACTGTAATAAAACTGGAGTTTATAAAAAGAGGAAAAATGATCAATTAGCTTCGTATTACCATTATGGTCCAGCATCTCACATTCACCATAATCATTTTATCCATTTCCTACTGCTGCAGAAAAAAACAAAAGCCACATAAAATGATGTGATACAAGAAATCTTGCATAGTAATGGATCTTTTGCAACTGTAATGAAGTCTTTGGAAACTTCATGATATAAATTAGTATTATTTCTCAAAATATACAGGTAAACTCTTATAACATTTGAATGAATTCAGGCTATTAATTGAAAATAAAAACTGTAACCACAATCTTGATGCTATTTTGGAATCAAGTTAGGAAAGTGAAAACTTTCTTTTCACTTCCATCTTCAAGAATCAGTAGACCACACCCCAGTAAACAAGAAATGTCCTTTGAAAAAATCAAAATCTTAAATGTTAAAGTATGTACAAACCTTTCTGTATTGGCAAAATATATTCAGTAAATATCCTGGTAAAAACAAGTACTGATATCTTTAATATTCAGTAATTAGTATCAAGAATCTCAGGCGAATGGTATAGACAGATCTGGGTCCCAACAATTTCATTTATGGGTTTATCATCTTTGAGATAAAGACAACTTGGATAATGGAACATCCATGCCATGTTTTAATCGTCATATCAAAAAATAAAAACAGAGCAAGTGTGCTCATCCACTTGGTACTTGAGTAATTTTTACAAAATTTCCAGTTTAGCCTAAATGTCTCAGTTGTCAGATACTCATTCCCTGTCTCAAGAGACAGTTGATTCTCTCTTTGAGCAGGTGACATTCAGGATATTCTTTATATTGATCCACTGTCTGTCTCATGGTATCTTCCATGCATCGACCAAGCTTCACATGCAAGACCAGATAGAATGAGCCCAAATTCTTCTTTATAAGACAACCCTTCAGAGACTCCAAGAGAGTTATCAGGTCCTCGACCATCTCTTCTTTAGACCAGAGTTTTTATTTATCAGAAATAGAATTGAACATCCTATAGAGACTGCCTATAGATCAAGCAGTGAGCTGAGTTCTGGCATAAAGATGGGCGACTATATTTAACAGTGTATAGTTTAGTGAAGGACATAATGCATAATTAAAATGAATTTAAAATATGATAAGTGCAACTGCAGAGATTAAAAACAGGATGCTGTGTGGTATTAAGATGGAGGAGATAACGCTTCCTGGAGGACTCAAGCAAGGCATCAGCAAGGAGATGAGTTTGAACTGAGTCTTGAAAGGCAGATGAGAATTGGGCAGGTGACTGTGGGCTGGAGGTTGGCCGGGAAAAGAGTCTGGCTGCCTTTCCACGTGACTTCCCAGGTGGTGCTCGTGGTAAAGAACCCAGCTGCCAGTGCAGGAGACATAACAGACATGGGTTCAATCCCTGGGTTGGGAAGACCCCCTGGAGCAGGGCATGGCAACCCACTCCAGTATTCTTGCCTGGTAATCCCATGGACAGAGGAGCCTGGAGGGCTGTAGTCCATGTGGTCACAAAGAGTGGGACGTGACTGAAGCGACTTAGCACGCATGCCTCTCCACACAGAGGGTGCACAGGCGGTGGGGTTACGGATAGTGCTTTCATGCAGCTGCAAGTCCGCACCTGAGTGGTAAGAAAGGGAGGAAGGAGATGCTACACGATACAAAGGAAGCAGTGTCTCCAAGGTCCTGCTATGTTTGCCTGACAATGTGAGAATCTCTTATCTTTCAAGTCAGAAAGAGCTGCTGAATGACTTTTAGCAGAGAAATGATGCTGTGAGATTTGCACTTTAGTAAAATGTGACAGATGGTTGTGTAGAGAGAAGCGATGGAGGGCTGGGAGAAAGGCCCGAGGATCTGTATATGGGCAGTACCCGGGTAATGGGGATGGAGAGGCAAGGCAGGGCCCAGCTTATCACATAAGTAAAATCCTGGGGACCCAGCACCAACTGGATGTCAGTAAAATGCATTTTCAGGTAGATTTTCATTTCTTAGACTGCAGCCGTGTCAACCGCTCCACGTCATACTGTTTCCCATCTCCTCACCACTTCAGTTACTGTCTTGATACTGACACAACCTTGTGACCCTTCTACCATAACTTGATTGCACCCTGTTCTTCCTCACAGAGTAATGATCCCAAAATGATAGCAGTGTCACTACTTATATCGTGGTGTCAACTTAAACTGCAATTAAGTCACATTTCCAGACTATTAGGAACTATTGTCATAATAGCTATGGCTTCCGGAATCTGCAAATGCTGAGTTGTGAGTGATGGAATTGTATGCAGGCATAATTAGTTTTAAATTTACTTTTGTAATCATGTTAATTGAACATGGAAGTGGATTGAAAAATATGAAGGGCATGGCATTGAGCCTGAGGCAGTATCTTCAGAATCACTAGATTGAAGAAACTAGTATTACCAGTAACTGGAATGAACCTTGCCCCCTGTAATAGTGCAACGTAGATACAATAACCTGGGCATTGCCTCCAAGTTCAGTGACTGTTCCGTGCATTTGCTGTGTGGAGTCTTCATGAGAGTCACTTTGAAAATGGACCAATGCCCAAAGCATCAGGAGGGCATCTTGGTTGTCCTGCTGAGACTTGGGGGCATTCCCTCAAACATCCCCAGTGCATACTTGAAATTTCCCCAGGAGTTAGGCTCGGGAGCATCTAAGCTCACCACTCACGCATGCCCATTGTCAGGACCCCCGTGTTGCCCCCCACTTCTAACAAAGCAAACAACCGTTTGTGATCCCTCCCAGCCCTTCACCCTAAGATGCCAGTTTTCTTCAGCCCATCCAGCCCTGCCCTGGCAAGCTGTGCTGCCCTTACACTGGCCGTGGCAGTGAGTTCTGTAGAATGGAGTTGCTTAATCTCGCTTGGCCTGCGTCCTTAGCAGGCGCCCGTCTGCTCCTCAGTTCTGCGTGGATGAGAGCCCAGTCCAGCCTTTGTACCGAACACCTGGGAGCCCAGGCCAGCTAAGAGGGCGGATCCTCTTCTGCACTTCTTCCTAGACCAGCTCGAGGTCTACGATACAGATGTAATATGTGTGCCAGAGAGTTGGTAAGGAAAAACGTTCTGAGTAAAATGTTTGCAATACTGAATCATCTGCTAGAGGGCAATATATGTTAAGAAATAATGCGGCTATTTTTCTGGGAAATGACACAAGTTTGCTTTTATATTGTTTTTTGGTTGGAGAGTCGGTTTGATTTTAGTTCAAATGCAAGGTCCAGAGCCTCTGAGATGGTCAAATAGGCTGTTGTTTAAAAAACAGAATCCACAAAGCCCATCGGGATCCTAGTCGAAAAACAGTAGCCTGGTGTTTTGCTGTTTCTCAAAGGGTTTAGAGTGGACACCTTTATTACTGTTTCTGTCCCTTTTGCAAACCTGTTCACATAGTAACCTCCACAGGATTCAAGGCAGCTCACCTTCTCCACCCCCAACTGTGAAATGCTCACCTCATAGCTCTATTAGCTCAACGGCCTGAACACCAACAGATGAGAGAGGAAGGTCCAAGGAAAGCACACCATGAGGACAAAGAGACATTCTATGAGTCTTGCCTTTCCCCAACAAGTATTTACTCTCAAGAGTTGACAAGCGCAGGCTTTTAGGGGACCTCATTTCTAAAACTAATCAGAGGGTCCCTGTGAGTGATTTTGTTTCATTATTCATGGTACATACACAGATTGTGTTATCCAAAGAGAGAATCTGTTGTTTGGTTTTGGAAAGGTTTTTGTCAGCTGTCATTTTTGTTGATGTTGCTGTGGTTGTCACTAAGTTGTGTCTGACTCTTGGCGACCCCATGGACTGCAGCACGCCAGGCTCCTCTGTCCTGTACTCTCTCTCAGAGTTTGCTCAAATACATGTCCATTGAGTTGGTGATGCTGTCTAACCATCTTATCCTCTGTCCCCCTCTTCTCCTTCTTTCCTCAGTCTCTCCCAGCATCGAGGTCTTTTCCAATGAGTCAGTTCTTCCCATCAAGTGGCCAGAGTATTGGAGTTTCAGCTTTAGCCTTAGCTCTTCCGATGAATATTCAGGATTGATTTCCTTTAGGACTGAATAGTTTGATTTCTTTGCCATCCAAGGAACTCTTAGGAGTCTTCTCCAACACCACAATTGAAAAGCATCCGTTTTTCAGCACTCAGCCTTCTTTATGATCCAATTCTCACATCTATACGTGACTGCCAACCAGAAAAACCATAGGCTTGACTATACAGACCTTTGTTAGTAAAATGATGTCTCTGCTTTTTAACATACTGTCTGGGCTTGTCATAGCTTTCCTTCCAAAAGCAAGCATGCTTCAATTTCATGGCTGCAGTGATTTTGGAGCGCAAGCAAAAGTGGCTGTAATTTCTACGTGTGTCTATAAAGTTAGGAAATGCCCATAAAAGAAAGAAGATGCTAGGGAAGAAGATCGTGTCCATGCCTAGCTCATCTTGGCCACACCTTCACCTTCCCCCATCTCAGTAGCTGGCTTTCTCTAATAGATAGTTTCTGTTTGGTCCTCGTGTATCAAGAAATGACAGTTTTTTAAAAATGGCATTTAGAATCATAATAAATACGTTTCATAGAATGGATTCATCCTACTTCAAAAGGCTTCATATCTATCCACCCAGTTCCTGAGAAGCACAGTTTATCATATCAGGTTAGGTACTGAACGTCCTACAGAAAAACCCGATGCAGACACATGACCAAAACATAAAAATCAGATGGCCCCGTCTCATGAGAGCACAGAAGATGATTTCCTAGCCGTCAGTGGAAAGAGATCATATGAAATACAGAACAGCACTAGATCCAGAGGTTTGTCAGGTGATCTGGGTGTGCCTCAAGGCTGCCAGGCAAATTGCCCATGAATTCTCACTGTGTCCAAGGGCACATAAAATGTCAAAAACTGCATGCAAATTTTAGCACTCAAAGTCCCAAGACCCTCTCGTTACAAATCCAAGAGCCGTATGCCTGTTAGGCACCGGACAGCTTAGAACTTGGTGCGATTGATCAAATGCCAACGGCTTCCATCTAAAGGCTGCATCTCCCCAGGAAATGTCTGGATGACCAGACAGTTCTCAGATCATGCCAGGGGCCCCCAACTGACTCCAGATCCAACCTGCATGCCCTCAGGTCCAAGGACACTCCTAAGGGGTGGAGTTATCTTTCCGGTGTCCTGGTTAAACTCCACCTCTGCAGGAGCAAAACGCTTCGCCTGCCTCTCCGAGAGCCTTCTCAGCGTCAGAGAGGCTTTCAGGGCCTTGGGCCCCAAGGGATCTGAGTGACATTTAGAGTCCAGGGACACCGCGAACTGTGAGCCTGCGGGTGCGTCCCAGTGAAGCGAAGGCAGCCACACACCAGCATTCCTTAATGCCATTTCACTCTTAGCGAGCCGGAGGTGTTCATGGAGCTGACGGGTATATACGCTACACGTTGCAACCCTCTCGGGGATGCTGTTCCTGAGAACATTCTGAACTTCCAAGCAAACTCTGAAGCGAGCTGGTCCTGTTGCGTGGCCTGCGTTATCCCATCACGGCCTTCTTCCTTAGCTTCTGCCGGTTCCCCCCCTCCTCTAGGGCCGGTGCTCCGTCTTCTTCGGCTTTGCCTCGTCCTTGGACGCTGGGAAAATGAAGGATTCCATTCTCGGTCTTGCTTGCTTCTGAGACTCTCCATGTCTTGGATGATTTCACTTCATCCACTCTGTATGTGCTCAAGACATCTGCCTGACTTCCAGATTCCTATCCCAGTCAGCTATTTGATTTTTCCACCTGGTAGTCCCACAAGCCGGAGACGGCAATGGCACCCCACTCCAGCACTCTTGCCTGGAAACTCCCATGGATGGAGGAGCCTGGTGGGCTGCAGTCCATGGGGTCGCTAAGTCAGACACGACTGAGCGACTTCACTTTCACTTTTCACTTTCATGCATTGGAGAAGGAAATGGCAACCCGCTCCAGTGTTCTTGCCTGGAGAATCCCAGGAATGGCGGAGCCCAATGGGCTGCCGTCTGTGGGGTCGCACAGAGTCGGACACGACTGAAGCGACTTAGCGGTCCCACAAGTGCCTGAAATCCAGCCACTGCAAATATGACTTCACTATCTTTACTACCAAAAGGTGTTCTTCCTTGGTCTCAATTAGGGCCACCACATCCACTCAGTTGCTCCACTGGTAGATTCCAGTCACGAGACAAAAACCTCACAGTAACCGAAGGGAGGAAGCTTGACAAAAGAATTATCAAACTTGGGTAGAGGAGGTGGTGGTTTAGTCGCTAAGTCGTATCTGACTCTTGTGACCCTGTGGACTGTGGCCCACCAGGCTCCTCGGTCCATGGGATTCTCCAGGTAAGAATCCTGGAGTGGGTTGCCATTTCCTTCTGCAGGGGATCTTCCCGACCCAGGGACCGAACCTGCATCTGCTGCACTGCAGGCGGTCTTCTGAGCAATTATAAAATGTAATGAGGACTCTGGCAGCTTAAGGCAGGGGTGGGTGGGGAGGGGCGGGCGGAGTATGCACAGAAGGACACATTTGGAAGTAGGTCTTCCTCCCTAGGTTGGGTTTCAGATCTCACTGGAGAAGGTGTGGTTGCAGCCCACTGGGTGATGGAGGGGTTGACTAGATGTCCATGGCAGAGCTTGTTGACAGTCACTGGGCAGCAGGAATCCACCCTTTGGGGTGCGGGGGTGCCCTGTCTGATGGAGGACAGTCAGGACACCATGACTAGCATGAGACCCAGAGCATGGTCATGCGTGCATAGGGAGGGCCACAGCAATCTGGTACCAGATCAAGCCAGGGACCGCATATCCTGGGCGTGCATCTCGGGCAGGGAGCCATTGCGTGTCCCCATATGTCTGTTCCACGGCTTGGCCATGTGACAAGAGGAAGAAAAAGCACAGTTCAGCATATCACATCAGGAAGAGAAGCTTCCTTCTTCCTGCAGCGTCGACCCGGCACCCTCCATTCACATGCTAAAGGAGCAGTGCAGACAGAGGCCAGTTCCTTCTGCCACGGCCGGTACTGGAGGTAAACCTGGAGCAGAGAGGCGGTGCATGGATGACGGCTGGAATGCACGGATGGCTGGAATGCATGGATGGTTGGAATGCGCGGATGGCTGGAATCCATGGATGGCTGGAATGCGCGGATGGCTGGAATGCTGGATGGCTGGAATGCGCGGACGGCTGGAATGGTTGCCCGAACTGGACTCCCCCCTCCCACTCACACCTTCACATTCAGATTGCACATCTTGCTAGCTGCTTAGCAGGTAAAAGTCTCCAGGATAAAATCCATCCTCCTTCTTACCCCTGACACCTCTGCCTGGATTCATCCTCTCCTCACCATACATGGACCTTGGTCACGGCCTTGTGACTGGTGTTCCTGCCACTGGTACATCCTGACTCCAGTCCCGTCAGCACATAGATTCCAGGTGTCTTCCTAAAATCACAAAAGCATCCTTACGCTCTTGCTTCCAAACCTCTGGTGCCTAATTGGCTGATAGAAAGTGAAGTGAAAGTCGCCGAGTTGTGTCCGACTCTTTGCGACCCCATGGACTGTATAGCCCATGAAATTCTCTAGGCCAGAATACTGGAGTGGGTAGCCTTTCCCTTCTCCAGGGGATCTTCCCAACCCAGGGATGGAACCCAGATCTCCTGCATGGCAGGCAGATTGTTTACCAGCTGAGCCACAAGGGAAGCCCAAGAATACTGGAGTGGGTAGCCTATCCCTTCTCCAGCAAATTGGCTGGTACCAGATGTTAAAAACAGGAAAAAGTGCTGGGGTGGGGATATGAAGATTTACTGTACTTTCTACTCAGTTTCCTAAAACTTTTTCTAAAAGAAACAGTCAAATAACTTAAAAAAAAAAAAAAAAAATTGTTTACCAGCTGAGCCACAAGGGAAGCCCAAGAATACTGGAGTGGGTAGCCTATCCCTTCTCCAGCAAATTGGCTGGTACCAGATGTTAAAAACAGGAAAAAGTGCTGGGGTGGGGATATGAAGATTTACTGTACTTTCTACTCAGTTTCCTAAAACTTTTTCTAAAAGAAACAGTCAAATAACTTAAAAAAAAAAAAAAAAACCTGCCTCTGTGCCCTGTTTCTGAAAAGCATCTCGGGAACTTGTTTGAAATTAGTGATTTTCAGAAGATGGCTGCTCTCTACCGATCCTGGACTTACTGCAACCTTTCCCGGCCTCCAGCCAACCCTGGGCCCCCACAGTCCAAAATGGCTCTGGCCAATCTGTCCTGCTACTGTTGGTCCTGAATTCAGTGGGTTTTGTACACAGACAGACTTCCTGGGTTCACCTCAACTCTGAAGTCACCTCTGAAGTCACGGGGAGGTTCTGTCAACAGCCAAGAGCTGAAGGGTGGGTTTGCCCTCCAGTTCCAGGGCTCGTCCCTGTACGCGTGCTCCTAAACAGTTACTCCACCGCTTAGATTGTCTGCTGCTGCTGCTGCTAAGTCGCTTCAGTTGTGTCTGACTCTGTGCGACCCCATAGACGGGTCTAGCTGGTTAATATACATTGGGCCAATACATTGCACCCTTAAAGCTTTGTTTGAATCTTCATTTTAAAAATGTGAACATAAGGCTAGCATGTACTTGAACTCTTGAACTTTAAATGTTAATAAAATAGTATACCCCACCCCACACCCCCCAAAAAACTACCCCTGTGGCCCTCCTTTGCCAAACTCCTCCTCTTGTCACCAGGCCATCCCCAACTTTCATGTCATGCAGCCTCACGTTTCCGCTCTCATCAGACTGAGTTTTCCATACGAAGCCCTGAATCTCCCCAGCTCCCCTTCAAAACAGGGCAGTACCTCTGTGCAGATTTCCTCTCCTGCTTCCTTCCCCTGGAAAATCTCTACTCATCCTTCTAAGTTCCAGCTCAGATGTCAACTCTCAGAAAAACCTTTCCAGACAACCAGAGCCAACCAGTTGTTTATTTCCCTCTGCTTTCTTTTTATTTCTTCACAGGCAGTATTTTAAATTACCCATTTACATGTCAGCCTTTGTCATCTGTTTCCAAACCGGAGGGCAGGGACTGTTTCTTATTCAGCTCTTTATCTCCGGCACCTATTACAGTGACTGGGGCAGAGTTGACCCCTCAATAAATGTTTGCTGAATGATGAATGGGGAATGAATAGATGATGAGAAGAGCATCAAGAGTCTGTGTGGCAAGTTCATTGCCCTGTCTGTGCAGTTGGGAGAGCGATATCATTTATGGAGTCAGGATATGTATCTTGTGGGGGAAATAACAGGCCCACATAAAAGAGCTAGACATTCTTTTCTATGCACCCTTAATAAAAGTATAGTGTTGACAGTCAGTCAGTTTACAGTTATTAACTCAAAATGATTAATAACTCATAAATCTCAGGAGACTTGGATACGTCTGTTCCTGGGCTCTTGAGTAGAATAAATTGTCAAAGTGATAAAGTGACTCGTGGTTTTTACTCTCAACACATCAGCTTTAGAGGCTGTGGTGACACTTCACCCATGGTGTGGTTTTCGTTCTGTCACCTTTTTCAGTTTAGGTGGACAATGAGCAGCAGCTGTACGTACAATTGTGATTATAATTCTAACTCCCACCAATAATAAGTAAGGGTGCCAGAGGCTTCCAGTAGCCGAGACATGGATGCGTCCTAAGTGCCAATCAATAGACGAATGGATAAAGATGTGGCGTATATGTATAAAGATGTGTGTGTGTGTGTATATGTGTGTGTGTGTGTGTGTGTGTGTATATACAGTGAATACTACTCGGCCATAAAAAGAATAAAATAATGCCATTTGCAGCAACATGTATGGACCTAGAGATTATCACACTAGTGAAGTAAGTCAGACAGGAAAGACAAATATCACTCAGATGGGGAGAAGGCAATGGCATCCCACTCCAGTATTCTTAGCCTGGAGAATCCCATGGACGGAGGAGCCTGGTAGGTTGCAGTCCATGGGGTCGCGAAGAGTCAGACACGACCGAGCGACTTCACTTTCACTTTTCACTTTCATGCATTGGAGAAGGAAATGGCAACCCACTCCAGTGTTCTTGCCTGGAGAATCCCAGGGACGGGGGAGCCTGGTGGGCTGCCGTCTATGGGTCGCACAGAGTTGGACACGACTGAAGCGACTCAGCAGCAGCAGTGGAATCTGTAGTACCAGTGAATTTATTTACAGAACAGAAACAGATGCACCGACATAGAAGACAAACTTACAGTTTCCAAAGGGTGAGGGACGGGGGAGGGATAAATCGGGAGTATGGGACTAACAGATACACCCTACCATATACAAACTGGATAAACAGCAAGGATTTACTATATGGCATAGGAGCTATAGTCAATATCTTGTAACAACCTATAAGGGAAAGTAATTTTAAAAAATTATATAGATATATACATCTGTATATATGTATGGGGCTTCCCAGGTGGTGCTAGTGGTAAAGAAACCGCCTGCCAGTGCAAGAGACGTAAGAGACGTGGGTTCCATCCCTGGGTCGGGAAGGGCCCCTGGAGGAGGGCACGGCAACCCACTCCAGCATTCTCGCCTGGAGAGCATGACTGAATCCCTCTACTGTAACCTGAAACTTGCACAACCCTGAAAATACACGATACTTCAACTTACAAAAGCGTGTGCCAGGAACTTGGTACTGTGCATGGATTCCCTCCCTTAATCCTCACACTGGTTTAATCAGCCCCTTATCCATGAGCAGGGATAGCTCTCCAGGTAGCATGCCAGTGTATTATTTTCAGATCAGCCTCCCTATGAGTGAGATTGCTCGTTACTGCTCTTGAGTGAACTTGTCTCCCGGAGATGGGTGGCAGGGCTGGGTTTTTCTCATCCCAGTGCCACCGCACAGGATAGGCTGGAGCCCAGCTTCAGACCTACAACCTTTCAGGTCGACCCTAAGGAGGGACTGAGCCACGGCAGACTCATCCGTGCTCGTTGTGAACTTGCTGCCTTCGGTCAGCTCCAAGGACAGAGCCACAAATGAAAGACAGTTGCCCCTCATTTCAACACCGACCCTCACCCACTGAGCCAGTGTTCAGGAACCCAGACCTCAGGGACGTGGAGGTGACTGGCAACCCAGGCGTCACTATTCTGATGGCAGCACCAGAAATAGAATTCAATTTTGTGCTTGATGGGGGAAGCAAAAATAACTACAAAAACATGCTCTTGCCTTGTAGGCCATGAAGCTTAGCATCGCCCATTGTGATAGGATCAGGTGCAAGAATAGCACGTCTGCTCAGAGCTCTCATTCCCTGTTCTCGCTGTGTGCCCTGTTACCCCCGGCCAAATGGGAGCACTGCGCAGTGGATCACTTTAATGAGTCAGTCCAGGAAAATCGCTTCTACCGGAAACCACGGAGTGGCTTCCACCAGACAGCCCTTGTTCAGGGTCTCAGTGGGAAGGCTGTCTTTTTGGCCCAGCCAAGAATCCCCTCCCGTCCTCATCTAGGAACTGTCAGACGGCGCTAAGGACACAGGGTTGACTTTTGAAAATGCCCCATCAGTCCTGCTAAACAGCCCAGAATGACTTTTCACGCCGTAGCCATTGTCCTCACGTTCACAAATCCGTAACGTTAAATTGCAAACACAATTTGTTTTATACATAATTACACCTCCACTTAGTGAAAGGAGTTGAGCTGAGATTTTGGCGCTTTTAGAATTGTGTTTGTTGACATTGCTCTGCTGTTGTACATAAGATTAGCCGTGCTTTATGAGAGTTATCACGGCTCATCTATTATTACTCCATTGGCATATAGAGGGTGTCTGACTGTGCTTTAAGATTTTATTAATTTTATGTGATGTCATTCTGAGCATAAGACAACATGTTACAGTGTCATCAGTGAGCAGGCCCCTAAATCTTGACTGGCCCGTGCCTAAAACATATTGGTTGTTCAATTGCTAAGTCACGCCCAACTTTTTGCAACTCCATGGACTACAGCATGCCAGGCTTCTCTGGCCTTCATTGTCTCCCGGAGTTTGCTCAAACTCACGTCCATTGAGGTGGTGATGCCACCCAACCATCTCTTGTTTCCCCCTTTTTCTCTGCCCTCAGTCTTTCCCAGCATCAGGATCTTTTCCAATGAGTCACATCAGGTGGCCAAGTATTGGAGCTTCAGCTTTAACATTGGTCCTTCCAGTGAATATTCAGGGTTGATTTCCTATTGGATGCATTGTGAAACCTAAGGAGGAAAGAATTATGTTTTCAAGTCCAAGGAACCTGAAAATAGTATCCCTAATACTAATTGTTACCAATTTGGGGTAACAGTGTTTTCTCCTTAAAGCAGAGAAACTCCTCAATACTCGGTGTCTCCTTGAGTTTGACATCGAGTCTGGCATTTTGAGTTTGGGGCTAACTAATCCATTTTACAGAAGAGGCTTAGAGAAGTGAAGGAACTTGTCCAAGGTCCAAACCAGGACTAAGCAGGGGCAGATGAGGTGCCTCGGGTGCAAAACTCAAGGAGGCACCAGTTCTCAGGTTTGTGTCAGTTGCCATTGGAGAGTGAGTTCCTCCTTAAATTTTACATCCCAGATGTCTTAAACAAGGAGCACCTCTTTAATTTATTAATTCAATCTTGAAAGATATAAACACCAAATACAAATTTTGGTTTCTATTTTCTTGGAAGTATTTTAGAATATATAAAAGATTTATCCTTCAGGTTAAATTGACCGATAATGTAGATTATTGAAACTATATGTTCTAGATTATGTGTATGTATATAAACATACATAAACACATATTTTTATGGATATGGAATTTGATAGATACAGATGTGTATATGAGTGTACACACATATATACCAACATGTGTACATTCATACTTAGGTTATTTAAGCCATATACAAATAAAAATATAAGTTTTCATTATTGGTTTTATTGTGTGTTTCTATAAACAACCACACTCAACTTGTTAAATTTCTCATTAACACTGATTTGCCAAGCTTTTGACAATGCACTAATTTCCATAAATTCTTAATGAGATACAACGTGAAATGAAAATTCTTAAATTATAGTAAGTCATCATGTTTAGCAGTTGCTTACACTCATTTGGACCCATCTTTAAAATGCAGAAGTATTTTTATCATGTATTCATATTACAAGTTGATGATCACAATGGAAGTAGACATTTTCAAGCCACTTCTTTCTTGCATTACCCTTCAAAAGGCACCATTTATGATGGAAATCATCTGTGAGAAGCTCGCTATGCCAGCACAGGTTGTTTCTCTGGGTTTTATTCTCTTTCAGATCCATCATCTGAGTTGCTTGTTTATCTTGGCATATGCTTTCCTAGCATATTAGTAGTGGTAGCTACTAATACAGATGCACAGCAGATGCCCTTTTTATTTCATATACACTCAAATATCTCATAGGAAATTTGTGATGCAAATTTCAAACACAGATAGCTCCCAACAACTTTATCACCTTTCAATTGAGGGCTCAGCTAACCCATTGATGTACCACAGTTAAACTGTGATATCCGCTGTCGGTTGAAAGTGAAAATTTTCTCTTTTTCCTACAGCTTATAAATATATTTGAGTAAACACGAGAGTCTATTAATTAATCAGTAAGCAGTGAGAGTGTATTGATTGCTCATGACTGGGGAAGGCAGAGTACAGAAGGGGGTAGCTACTCTAGAAGGATATCAGCGTAAACAAGAAGAAATGATGTTCATTACGATGTTATACTCTGAAATAAGTCAACAGTTTCTAGTTTTCTGGACCCTGTTGGTCATCTCATGAATGCTACGAGCATTCTTCTGAGTACCACGTAAACGTCCACAGAAAGTTTAATAAAATGTTATCTGTAAGTTATGAACTCCTGTTCTAAGAGGAAAATTCCTACCCCATAGAAGATTTTGATTCTGAAGACTATATTAGATAATGTGCATAAAAATTCTAGCCCATGGAGTAAGATTTAGCATATATGCAATAAATATTGGTATATTTTCCCTAATCTCCTTAAAATTTAGAATTCATAGTTGATTTCGAAAGTCCTAGAGTTGGCTGACAACTGTTCCCACTAGAAAAACACATGAAAATAGCATCCTGTCTTGCAACTGCATGGGAATTACAGAAGCCTGGACTCGAAATCCAAAGGTAAACAACAACAACAAAAAAAACGACCTCTTTTCCCGCTTTCCAGTAAAAGGTCTCCCATTTCTCTGCTACCCAGAGCAGAAATGTATAATCCATCTCTAGGAGATGCTCTCTTGTCTCTATCTTCAAAGTCATCCTAAGAAACCTTACCTTCCTTCTAGCTCTTGTCACCTGTCTCTTTTTCCTTTCTCCACTAATACCTTTGAAAAGACCATCTGTGTTGCTTCCTCCGCTTTCTTTTCTTAAGTTCATGTCATCCCCTCTGCAGTATCCCTGAAGCATCTTTGGTTGGGTCCCCATGAATTTCTAAATGCTATCTGACCTCATACTGCTAGGACTCTGCAGCTGTTAACCCTATCGGCCTAACTTCTTCTAGAATTATAGTTTCCCTGGGCTTCCCTGGTGGCTTAGATGGTAAGCAATCCATCTGCAATGCAGGAGACCAGAGTTCAATCCCTGGGCTGGGAAGATCCCTTGGAGAAGGGAATGGCTATTTACTCCAGTATTCTTACATGGAGAATCCCATTGACAGAGGAGCCTGGTGGGCTACAGTCCATCAGGTTGCAAAGAGTTGGACATGACTGAGTGACTAACACTTTCATTAAAAAAAAAAAAATTTCTAGTCTTTTTTGTTATTTTTTTAAGTGGAAACTAATTACTTTACAATATTGTGGTGGTCTTTGCCATTCATTGACGTGAATCAGCCATGGGTGTACATGTGTCCCCTCATCCTGAACCCCCTCCCCTTCAGTCCACTGCACCAGCTTTGAGTTCACGTTGATGTCTCTCATTCCTCTGATCTCTCTCCTGGATCTCCTCTACTGTTTTGGATCCACTTCCTCCCCAACTTTGTCTCTTTTCTTCCCTTCTAGTCCTTTATTCCTGTTTCCAAGATATCGTCTTGGATCATCTTCTCTTGTCATTGTATACTGTCCCTGGTAAATCTCATTTATTCCCATTGCTTCAGTTCTGCCTCTGAACTGATGACTTCCAAATCTATGCCCTGATCCTCACCTGATTTCCAGATCGGTATCTGCATTTGGATTTACTACAGGTGCCTCAAACCCGTCATTCCTCTTATCAGGATTTGTGGAGTGGCTTCTCTACTCTCTGTTCACAAATCCCTATCACAAATACCCAGCAGGCACTGCGCTCACACGGAGCTGATCATGAGCTCACGGTACTTTGCGACAAAGACAAACCTTCTCTGTGTGTGGCATTCAAGCCTCTTCACGCTCTGGTCCCATGACGCTTTCTAGCCTAGGAAGTCACCAACCTCCTCTATGCCTCTATGCTGTTATTTCATTCCTCTTGCTAGCAAATTTTGTAAGCCCTGTTAAATCTACTCATTGCTTAAGATGCAGCTCAGATACCACCATGCCCGTGAAAATTTATTTTATTTTTCCCACCCCTAAATCCAATAATCAGAGCTTTGCTAATGCTGCTGGCAAAGCCTGTATATATATATATATATAGTCATTATATATATATACATAGGCATTATATATATATACATAGTCATTATGTACAGTTGTTAAGGTTGCTCACTGAGCAAGGACACCTGGCCAAGAGGGCAAGGGTCTAAAATCCAGCCGCCTGGCAGGAAGGAGCATCCCCTTTTCTAATTCACAGAAGGGTGCAGTATAGGCCAGTGGTGGCCCAGCGTCAAACAGGGACTTCCGTTTAGTGCTCTGCAATATGTCTGCCCCTTTAGACTGTGATTTCTTTAGAACTGGGTCTTGAGACTTGGATTTTTATCCTCCATGCATAGTCCAGTCTCTTGTGTAGATTTTTAAAGGCTGTCAGTTTTGTAAGGTTAATCATAACAATAACAAAAATACTATCAACATTAAAAAATTTTTAATTTATTTGGCTGTGTTGGGTCTTAGTTGTGGCATTCAGGCATTCTTTAGTTGTAACAGGCAAATTCTTATTACAGCTCGTGGAATCTTCAGTTGTGGCATGTGGGATCTGGTTCCCTGACCGGGGATTGATCCCGGGCCCCCTGCACTGGCAGCACGGGGTCTTAGCCACTGGACCGCCAGCGAAGTCCCACTCATCTGCATTTAAATCCCTTCTTCTGTTGTCGGAACAACTCTAAATGTTTTTGCTTTGATAACCTCACTTAGTTAACACACTTTTTAGTATGAAGAAGATACTATTATTACTTCCATTATAGACACCATAAAACTGGAACGCAAAGAAACTCAGTGTTTGCTTAGTCACACAGCCAGGCTTTGAATCCAGGCTTGCCTCCAGGCCTAACCGCCACCGTGGACAGAACAGCTGCAGGCATCTATACTGTATCAAGGATGTGCCATTTTGTGCTCAGTAGTGTCCAGCTCTTTGCAGCCCCACGGACCGTAGCCCACCAGGCTCCTTTGTCCATGGGATTTCCCAGGTAGGAATACTGGAGTGGGGTTGCCATTTCCTCCTCTAGGGGATCTTCCCAACCCAGGGATCAAACCCAAGTCTCTGCGTCTCCTGCATTGGCAGGTGGGTTCTTTACCACTGGCATCACCTTGTAGCGCAGCTTGGCATGAACACACCAAATGCCCTGATGACAAAGCCTGGGACTCAGGACCGTTGGAGGATGTAAAGTGTGTTTGTGGAGAGCAGTCTGATGAAAGGCAAACCCAGCAACATCCAGAACCCCACCTGTAAGAAGGCAGATGTAACCTTTCTGCACAGCGCCTGCCGTCTCCAGGGAACGTGGTCGCGGCAGGTTAGCAAATCTCCCGGTTAAGAGAGTGAGACCTCCGATGCTGCCTGCCTGTGTCTCTTGCTCTGCCCGTGCCTCGAGCATCATTTCCCTCTCACCAGTCGTGAACCTCAGCAGGGTTGCTGGCTCTCATTCGAGTCCTGGCCACGTGCAGGCTCTGTGGACGCTTCGGAGCCCCTCTGTCAGGCTCAGATGAGGAGGGATCACAGAGCCATTGGTCGTTGCTGGGGGGGATGGCTCCATGCCCACACACACCACCATTTCACCCGGGGTTCTTTAATATGTTGAGCAAGAGAAGGACAGATGCCTCCCGAGAGGAAGGCCCGCTGATGGGTGAGTGATCATCTTCAGGTGACCACGGGGGAAGGACAAGATTGCTTTCCAAAGCCGTTTTCTCTCCGTGTGTTGAAAACCATGTTTAGAGCTTCTGCCAGGCAGCAGAGAGCAGCTCTGGTGATGCCTGGTTATTTCACCTTCCGTCCTGCAACCTACCCCCAGAGCTGGCTTGAAATCAGCCCCCAGGGTCCTAGAATGATGGAGAACTAGGACATTACAGGAATTTGGTTTTCTTTTTTCTTCAGAATCCTGGTTTAATTTCCCCCTTTCCCTCAAAGCCTGCTCCATTCCTGAAGGATTACTTCCTGCTCGGAGACCCTGGAACATTCGTGTCAGTATCACCCATCTGAAGCGCTGCAGTTGTGCCCATCCATTCATTCACGTAGCAAACACTGACACTGTCTTCTGTGCCAGGCAGTGGGATAGGAGCCACGAGAGAGGCACATTAAAACTGTCCACATCCTCCAGGCAGAGCCCGGCCCAGTGGGCAAGGTGGATGGGTAGAACGACCGCTTCCATAGAGGGTGATGGATCCTGTAACAAAGAGAGGCGGAGGGGCGGGAAAAGAGCGGAGTTGATGTGTCTTCCCCATCTGAGGCGGGCTACAGAACAGCTGCCCAAAGGAAGGTGTGTGAGGCTTGCAGGAACAGAGGGGGACGTCAGGGAGTTTCAGGAGGAAGCGCTTTAAATCGTGAGGTCTGATTATGGAAGAAGTACAGTGGCTAGCTATTTTCTTTTTAAGATCTCCAGGAGTGTCCAATGTGTAGCAAAGTGTGAGAAGCACTGCTTTGGAGACCCGCCCTAAACCATGCAGACCGGCTTCATCTGGGAGGTTATGCCCTCCCACTCACCCTCCACTCCTGTCCCACCCAGAGCAGCTGGCAGCCAGTGAATGAATGACTAGCCCAGGGAGCAAAGGACTGGCCCCCTGGCCCAAATGTGGGACCAACTCTGCAGAGCAATCCATGCTTCAGAGCTTCCTGGGTCATGGGTCAGAATGGCACTGCCCTCTAGCTGAGGTCATAGCTTGCATTTAACCCTTTCCCAGCCCTAACCTGCCCCTCAGTCACTCAGTGGTGTCTGACTCTTTGTGACCCCCATGGACTGTAGCCCGCCAGGCTCCTCTGTCCATGAACTGGAGTGGCTTGCCACTCCCTTCTCCAGGGGATCTTCCCGACCCAGGGATCGAACCCAGGTCTCCCACGTTGCAGGCAGGTTCTTTACTGTCTGAGCCACCGGGGAAGCCCCTGCTCACTGTCTTTCTCCTGAGAGCATTCACCCAGCAAGTCGCCCACGCCTGAAACCCCACTTGGGCTCTGCTGTGGGGTCCCTGACTCCAGATCCTCCAATCCTTCCAACTGTCCACTATAACACTCAGTGTGGATTTACTGGTAGCAGGGTGGTATTGATAAAATTTCCCAGCCAGAGGACGTATGGACCCAAAATATTATCTGCAAAGGATGCCCTGTCCCTGTATTGGAAGGATGTGGAGGACAGGGGCTTCATCCGAGAAAGACTGAGGCGACACAGTTACTCTCCGGGGTGAGACAGGCACGTCTGAAGGACCAGTGACTCATGTCACACCGCATAAACACCCGCCAAGCACACCTCTTTTGAGGACTGTTTATTTACAGCCAGAGCCTTCTCCACCTCCTTCACTATATTGTCTTAGTTGAGGAAAACACATCAAGGATCCCCAGATGATACTCTGGAATAGTTTCTGACGGATCGGCCTCTACTGACACTGCTCCTTCATTCAAGCTTGTCGGCAGTAATCATTTTAATTTTCTGTAGCTGCCTTCGTGACACTTCTTGGCTGAGTGATCCTTGTTTTAAAATGCTGATGCAAAGGGCAATGCCGTTTGAGTCACCAGCATGGCTCTTGCCGCCCTTTAAATTTATTTATTTATTTTTTTTGCACAGCCTTTTGTTTTTTAAATATTTTATCTCCAAAATGCTGCAAGCATAAAAGACTTTCTAATCAATGGGTGAAACTCCAAACAGTCCCTTCAAATGGAGCTTCTTTATGTGTCTGGAGGCCTTCTTTAGGATTATACAAAAAAAAAAGAGAGAGCTGATGATCGGGCCTCAGTTACTCAAGTATTTGGTAATCATTGTCTTTACTTGGATTCTTAAAACAGCTTTTGTATATCAGGATTGCCAGCTACATCTGTCCTTCAACATTTATTTTTCCCTTAGACAAGTCCTCTAGGTTGTAAGTCACTGCAGAGGAGACACAGGAAACTCAATCTGGGGCTCTGATGGAAAGGAGTGGAAACAAATACCAGTTTAAGGCCAGTACTAGGTATTAGAAAGGAAGTATCAGTATCATGACTCTAGAAGTTTGAGCTGAATCTTGAATCCAGACAAATGCTAAAGATAGTCATGAACGCCATTGTATTAGTTAAGGTTAAGTCTAAGCTGCAATAACGAAGAGGTCCCAAAACACAATGGCTTAAGGAAGATAGAAATCTGTTTTTAACAAATCAGCCCTGAATATTCATTGGAAGGGCTCATGCTGAAGCTGAAGCTCCAATACTTTGGCCACCTGATGCAAAGAGCCAACTCATTGGAAAAGACCCTGATGCTGGGAAAGATTGAAGGTGGGAGGAGAAGGGGGCAGCAGAGGATGGGATTGTTGGATGCCATCACTGACTCAATCGACATGAGTTTGAGCAAGCTGAGGGAGATAGTGAAGGACAGGGAAGCCTGGTGTGCTGCATTTATGGGGTTGCAAAGAGATGGACATGACTTAGCGACTGAACAGCAACAATATAAGCCTAGGAAGGAGTGGCCCAGGGCTGGTGGAGTGGCTCTGCCATCTTCAGACTGTGGCTTCCAAACCATTCTAGCCGCTGTCACTTTTCAGAGAGTAGGGCAGGAGAGAGGGAGTTTGGAGAAGCACTTTTCTCATTACAGAAGATAACCCCAAAGCCACACACATTACTTTGACTCATCCCTCTTTTGGCCTGAATTTAGTCTCATGGTCAAACCTAGCTACATGGATGGTTGGCAAACTTAGTTCTGAGCACAATGGCTGTGAAAGTGAAGTCGCTCAGTTGTGTCTGACTCTTTGCGACACCGTGGACTGTAGCCCACCAGGCTCCTCCGTCCATGGGATTCTCCAGGCAATACTGGAGTGGGTTGCCATTTCCTTCTCCAGAATGGCTGTATGTCCTACTAAACTCAGAGGATTCTCTTACTTAAAGAAAGGGCTCAGCAGTATCTACCATAGCAAGCTAGTATAAATGTCCGGAGACCCCAAATAAATCCAGGAGAAAACTGGAAGTGAAATCTAAATCAAAACACATCATAGAACTATGCACATTGTAAACACCAAGGACACGTTCAAAGTCTGGGTTGATGGCTGAATGAGTAAAGGGATGAATGAAATGAAACCACTCCTGTGAGCATCCAGAGACTCCTGTTAAATAGGGGTGATATTCACAAAGTAGAATCCCACACAAAGGAATTCACATAAGCACCAAGACGTAGGAGTGTGCATCCTGGCTTGCCCTGGTATACTTCCTGCCAAGCGCAGGCCAGCAGAGGTGGGCGGGGTGTGCCGAGGACAGAGAGGAGAGGGCTGCTCACTCATTTTGGTGGTCACAGCCTCTCATCACTGGGAGATTCAGTGAGCTGGGACCCAGGCCACTATCCTGGCATTCAGACATCACTCAGACAATAGGCATCTTCCCCTCTTGAAATCCCTTTCTCTGGTCCCCAGACCAGCTCTATCAGCATCCTCTGCAAACTCTGAGAAAAGCCAGTCCCAGGCCCGACCCCTAGAACTACTGAATCACGAATTCTGGGGATCGGAGCCCAGAAATCTGTGCTAAGTTTGCCTCCAGAAAATTCTGATTCATGTTCAAGTCTGAGGACCAAAACAGGAATTGACATAGAAATGCCAGCTTAATTTTGTTCAGGAAGGATATTAAAAAAAAAAAAAAAAATCTTACTATTTAGATTCACCTTCACTTCACAAAACAAATGACACATTAATATTTTAAAAATAGAAAGGGCATAATCTCAGAATGAAAAAAAATTTTTTTCCACAAAGGACTGTTTTTCTTAAAGGTCTGTAAAGATTGTTAAGGAACCAGCACAAGCCGATGTCTGAAACTCCTGAGTCAAATCAGAAAGAGCCAACAAATGAAGTCCAGGCCAGGATTTTCCATACTTGACTACACCTCAGGATAACTTCTCTCACCCTGATCAAGATTCACACCTTAGTATCTTCAAGTTCTCACAAGGTCCAGACTTTTCCCTTTTGGAGAACATGTATGAAGCAAGGATGGAACTGAAGCCAAATCCAGCCTCTGTACCCAGACAGCAAATTAAATCTTGGGGACAGAGTTTGGGGTGAAGTATTGATAGAAAAGAATAACTTTATTGCTCTGCAAGACAAAGACAGCCTCAACCAGTTAATGCACTAAGAACTGTGTGTCCCCACCTGGAGAGGTGTAGTGAGTAATTTTAGAGGCTTGGTTCGGAGACGAAGATGTGATGAGCTCGTGGACATTTTTCGGATTGGCTGGTGGTGAGGTAATCAGGAGTCAGCATCATTAACCTTCTGGTTCCAGATGTTCTGGGATTTATGTGCTGTGGGTATGTAAGGTTAATTTCATCCACCTGATGGGGGGTTTTGTAAAACAGCTCAAAGGTATTGTTCTGTGTATCCCTCAGGGGAGGGAGGCTCCTGCCCCAAGGCTGCACTATTGTTTCTGGACTGTTTCTTGTCTCTGCATCCTCTCCCTTCCCTCAGTTCAGTTCAGTTCAGTCTCTCAGTCATGTCTGACTCTTTGCGACCCCATGAATCACAGCACGCCAGGCCTCCCTGTTCATCACCATCTCTCGGAGTTCACTCAGACTCACGCCCATCATGTCCGTGATGCCATCCAGCCATCTCATCCTCGGTCGTCCCTTTCTCCTCCTGCCCCCAATCCCTCCCAGCATCAGAGTCTTTTCCAATGAGTCAACTCTTCGCATGAGGTGGCCAAAGTACTGGAGTTTCAGCTTTAGCATCATTCCTTCCAAAGAAATCCCAGGGTTGATCTCCTTCAGAATGGACTGGTTGGATCTCCTTGCAGTCCAAGGGACTCTCAAGAGTCTTCTCCAACACCACAGTTCAAAAGCATCGATTCTTCGGCGCTCAGCTTTCTTCACAGTCCAACTTTCACATCCATACATGACCACAGGAAAAACCATAGCCTTGACTAGGCGGACCTTAGTCGGCAAAGTAATGTCTCTGCTTTTGAATATACTATCCAGGTTGGTCATAACTTTTCTTCCAAGGAGTAAGCGTCTTTTAATTTCATGGCTGCAGTCACCATCTGCAGTGATTTTGGAGCCCAAAAAAATAAAGTCTGACACTGTTTCCACTGTTTCCCCATCTATTTCCCATGAAGTGATGGGACCGGATGCCATGATCTTCGTTTTCTGAATGTTGAGCTTTAAGCCAACTTTTTCGCTCTCCTCCTTCACTTTCATCAAGAGGCTTTTTAGCTCCTCCTCACTTTCTGCCATAAGGGTGGTGTCATCAGCATATCTGAGGTTATTGATATTTCTCCCGGCAATCTTGATTCCAGCTTGTGTTTCTTCCAGTCCAGCGTTTCTCATGATGTACTCTGCATATAAGTTAAATAAGCAGGGAGACAATATACAGCCTTGACGTACTCCTTTTCCTATTTGGAACCAGTCTGTTGTTCCATGTCCAGTTCTAACTGTTGCTTCCTGACCTGCATACAGATTTCTCAAGAGGCAGGTTAGGTGGTCTGGTATTCCCATCTCTTTCAGAATTTTCCACAGTTTATTGTGATCCACACAGTCAAAGGCTTTGGCATAGTCAATAAAGCAGAAATAGATGTTTTTCTGGAACTCTCTTGCTTTTTCCATGATCCAGCGGATGTTGGCAATTTGATCTCTGGTTCCTCTGCCTGTTCTAAAACCAGCTTGAACATCAGGGAGTTCACGGTTCACATATTGCTGAAGCCTGGCTTGGAGAATTTTGAGCATTACTTTACTAGCGTGTGAGATGAGTGCAATTGTGCGGTAGTTTGAGCATTCTTTGGCATTGCCTTTCTTTGGAATTGGAATGAAAACTGACCTTTTCCAGTCCTGTGGCCACTGCTGAGTTTTCCAAATTTGCTGGCATATTGAGTGCAGCACTTTCACAGCATCATCTTCCAGGATTTGAAACAGCTCAACTGGAATTCCATCACCTCCACTAGCTTTGTTCTTAGTGATGCTTTCTAAGGCCCACTTGACTTCACATTCCAAGATGTCTGGCTCTAGATTAGTGATCACATCCTCATGATTATCTGGCTCGTGAAGATCTTTTCTGTACAGTTCTTCTGTGTATTCTTGCCACCTCTTCTTGATATCTTTTGCTTCTGTTAGGTCCATACCATTTCTATCCTTTATCAAGCCCATCTTTGCATGAAATGTTCCCTTGGTATCTCTAATTTTCTTGAAGAGATCTCTAGTCTTTCCCATTCTGTTGTTTTCCTCTATCTCTTTGCATTGATTGCTGAAGAAGGCTTTCTTCTCTCTTCTTGGTATTCTTTGGAACTCTGCATTCAGATGCTTATATCTTTTCTTTTCTCCTTTGCTTTTTGCCTCTCTTCTTTTCAGTGCTAATTGTAAGGCTTCTCCAGACAGCCATTTTGCTTTTTTGCATTTCTTTTCCATGGGGATGGTCTTGATCCCTGTCTCCTGTACAATGTCACTAACCTCATTCCATAGTTCATCAGGAACTCTATCTATCAGATCATACCAGGTGGCTTAAAATCACAGAAATTTATTCTTATCATTCTGGAGGCTTGAAGTTCAAAATTAAGGTGCCAGCAAGGCCTTGCTCTCTGACTGAAGAATTTAAGGATGAAAATTTTCTTGCCTCTTCTAGCTGCTGGTGGCAAACTGCCACTCTTGGTGTTCCTTGGCTTGTAGATGGATCACTGCAGTCTCTGAGTCCATGATCACATGGCCTTCTCCCTGTGGGTCTCGAGTTACCTCTCCTCTGTACCTGCCTATTCTGGCTCTCTTCTCTTCCCTTTAGGACACCAGTCAGATCGGATTAGGACCCACTCTAATGACCTCATTTTAACTTGATTATATCTGTAGTTACGCAGCTTCCTATAGTCAGTGGTTTCCTGCTGCTCACCTTGTGTGCGTCTGGACTGCTCTTTGCGGGACCCTCAGGATGTACAAAACCCATCTGTACCTCACCAGATTACCTACCCCTCTTGTCCCCCAGTTTCCCTATCTGCAGCAGCTTCCTCACAGGGTTGCTACAAGGATTAAAGAGATAAGAGTCACTGTGTGGACCACAGCAGACTCGGTAAATGTTACCGGTGACTTCAATCCAATGTGTGAACAAAATGCACCCATGGTTTAGAGAACAAATAATAACCAAAAGCACAGGATGCTATATGTTGATCTTATAGAATTTCAGACAAAGGCAGAGGAGCATCTCAGACATTGATTTCTTATCTGATTTACGGCATGTATGTGTTTGCATGTGAATGTGTAGATGTGGTAACTCTGTATGTGTGTGCTTGGTTTGGGGGTAGTTTGACAGAGGAGCAGTAATCTGGAGGATGAAATCTTTCTTGGGATGGAAAAAGATTGTAGGACCCTATCTTCTTCCTTTTGCTTATGTCTAACCATAAGGTTCCTGCAAAGCTGCAAGAATGGATTCATTTCTGTTCTGGGCCCTGCACTCATGGTGTCTGCCAGCCTATGTGCCTTGGTGAGAGGCAATGGGCTTCTGGAAATCTCTTAGAATTATAATTGTAGGACCCTATCTTCCTCCTTTTGCTTATGTCTAACCATAAGGTTCCTGCAAAGCTGCAAGAATGGATTCATTTCTGTTCTGGGCCCTGCACTCATGGTGTCTGCCAGCCTGTGTGCCTTGGTGAGAGGCAATGGGCTTCTGGAAATCTCTTAGAATTATGCCCTGAGCCAAAAGGTCACCCCATGGTGGCGATAAGTCTCCTTATTTTTTCTGAGAAAATTATTCCAAGACCTTAAATTCCTGACTTTAGGAGGAGAAAGAAAGAAAGAAAGTGAAGTCGCTCAGTCATGTCCGACTCCTTGTGACCCCGTGGACTGTAGCCCACCAGGCTCCTCCATCCGTGGGATTCTCCAGGCAATAATACTGGAGTGGGTTTCCATTTCCTTCTCCAGGGGATCTTCCCGACGCAGGGATCGAACCCAGGTCTCCCACATTGCAGGCAGACGCTTTAACCTCTGAGCTATTAGGAGGAGAAGGGGACGACAAAGGATGAGATGGTTGGATGGCATCACTGCCTCAATGGGCATGAGTGTGAGCAAACTCTGGGAGATGGTGAAGGAAAGGAAACTTGGCATCCTGCAGTCCATGGGGTCTCAGAGTCTATGACTTCGCAACTGAACAACAATAAAGTCTGACCACCTGCTCAAACTCCCTGTTCCTTGAGAGCCATTGGTCAAAGCCACTGCCTTGTGATTCAGACTCAGGACAAAGAGACAGTGCTGCTGTTCCTTACAGAACTAGGCATATTTGGAGTAAAAAAAAAAAAAGTGTTGGCTTAGAACTAAAACAAAACCAGAAAAATAATCCAGACCTCTTTGCGCCTTTAGGATTTGAGGAAGAATTTCGCTCTTTTGACTTCAAAATAGTCTGAAAGAATTTCCCACAGCCAGACTCCCTTTATTCAGAGTTCACGAAGTGGATCTGGACCTACTGGAGTGATCTATCCACTTATATTTCTATCGCTATCATAACTATTATAATATTAATTGATTAATCTAGCCCAAGGCACTCGAGTGTCTGCACACAAAATTAGAATGTAATTGCAACAATAAAGAGATCAAATGAGATAATTAAAACATAAAAGATGACAAATGCTAATTCAAGAAGTCTTTTGTATGCATTGAAACGTGGGCTCCTTATTTATGAGGCCTTGTTTGGAATTCCTAAGGAGAGAGTTCACGGCAGAATACATTCTGTAATCTACTTACACAAAGGCAGCAAATACACGTACCCACACGAGGATGGATTACAGAACAATTGCAGGTCCAAGCATACCCTCTACAGTGTTGTTTAGATGCGTCTTTTTAGAAGATGTTACACGAACTGATATTGACGCCATGTTGACACCTCCCTGAAGGTGTCCAACTTGCAGAAATAGCATTTGCAGGACACAGCAGTAGGAGGACAAGAGAGGCAAATGGAAGCCAGTCAACACTTGACTTCTCTGAGGCTTAGCTATATTACTTGCATTTGTGGAGTTCTAAAGAAGGGGAACGAGAGAGTCTGGGCAGGTCTTGAGTTCCCAAAGTGAAACCAGCTGATTTCATGTTGGGAAACCCATTACAGGGCACCTGGAAGGCAGGGATGACTTTGTACCTTGGACCCAATTTTAATCCAATTTCTCTTCTTATTGACGATCAAGAAACAGTCTAGGGATGGATCCCATCAAAGCCTACATGTTCGAAACTTTCTAAAGCTTTAGATTTCTATTCTTTATCATTTTAGTAACAGTCCTAGGCCCAGACCTTATTTTTTTCAGATACCCTATTCAGTCTCTGCAGCCTCTTACTCTTGCTGAGCCAGGAGTGACGTGAGATGAGGACCTCACTGATCTGACCAAGTTCAGATCTTCCCTGGACCCAGCTCTCTCTGGGGGTTAGACCCATGGCACCAGTCACAGGGGACATGGACCTGTGTGCCCACTGCAACTATTCCCACGGCCAGCCCCCACCTCCCTGCTATCACCTGCGAAGGTGCTTGGAGATAATGCAGTCATTCACTTATTCAACACTCAACACATACTTATTGAGTGACATTTATGTCAGAAAACCAAAAGAAGTCTCTGGTCTCAGGGAACTTGTGTTCCAGTGGAGGGAGACAGAGTAAACAGGGAAAAAGAAGTGTATCATGTAGTATCAGACGGTGAGAAGTGTCAGGAAGGAGAAGGAATCCAGGGGAGGTCTAAGGAGTGACTGGGGAAGGGGAGTGTTTTTATTAGAATGTGGTCTGGAAAAAGCTCCCCAATGAGTGCTGAATAGAGATCTGAAAAATTTGCATGAATGAGCCTGCCTTTAATATGCCTTATGTAGACTAATGAATTCAGATCTTATGGGAATGAGATTCTAAAGATAAAACAGAATCCTTTCTTGGTGGTTCTGGGAAAACAACACTAAGAGTTAGTTTGTATTAAGTACCTTCCAAAGATTAACTCATTTAATCCTCACAGCAGCCTTGTGAGGTAGAAATGATTATCGCCCTCCTCCTAGAGATGAGGTTAGTAACTCACTCAGGGTTACACAGTTAGTAGATCATGAAGTTGTGTTTCAACTCCAGGCCCCCTGAGGTTTTGAGGGGTTTATTTTTTGGAATAGCTGAACTGAGTTTATAATTGGTATGCAATAAACTGCACATATTTGAAGCATACAACTTGAGAATCTTTAGCATATGTGTATATTCACAAAACCATCATATGGTCAAGATGACGAGTGTGCGTCTCACTGCCCTAAGTATCCTCAAGCCTTCTTTTAACCACCCCCTCATCCACCCCTCTCCACACTCCCATTTCCAAGCAACCTGATTGCTGACATTATAGATTAGCTTGCATTTTCTACAATCTTGTGCAAATGGAAGCGTACAGTATGAACTCTTTTTTGTCTCGCTTCTTTCACTCAGAGTGATTAGTTTGGGATTAATCCTTATCGCAGGTCTGGACCGTTCTCTGTTCTTGCTGAGTAGTGTTTTGTTGTATAGGATACAGCCCAATTTGTCTCTCCATTCACCTGTTAACAGACTGGTGTGTGTGGGCATGCTCAGTCGTGTCTGGCTCTTTGTGACCCTGTGGACCCTGGCCCACCAGGCTTCTCTGTCCTGGGACTCTCCAGGCAAGAATACTGGAGTGGGTGGCCATGCCCTCCTCCAGGGGATCTTCCCAACCCAGGGATTGAACCCGCATCTCTTCTGTTTCCCGCATTGGCAGATGGGTTCTTTCCCACTAGCACCACCTGGGAAGCCCAAGTAGGTTGACATCACTCCCCGTTTTCAAGGAGCCTTTCTGCACACATATATTGAGAAGGTCTTGATTTCAAGAATGAGAAATATGTGGTTCACCTTGGAGTATCTGTCCGTAGTGGACAACTCCAGGGGCTCAGCCTGGGGGCCCATCTGTGTCGGGCTTCANCACTAGCACCACCTGGGAAGCCCAAGTAGGTTGACATCACTCCCCGTTTTCAAGGAGCCTTTCTGCACATCTATATTGAGAAGGTCTTGATTTCAAGAATGAGAAATATGTGGTTCATCTTGGAGTATCTGTCCGTAGTGGACAACTCCAGGAGCTCAGCCTGGGGGCCCATCTGTGTCAGACCCGTGTGCCACCCGGGAAAGCATGGAAGAGAGCCACGGCCCAGGAAGTGAGGGGCAGGGCGGCCCGAGTCGCTGTCCCGACCTTGGGTGCAGAACTGTCTCTTCTACCCCGAACCGCTGCTCGCTCCCTGTTCCAGTTGCATATCCGCAAAGTGCCGGGTGAAAGGAGTGTGGTTTCTGTTCCCATTTGATTATGAGTTAGACGGGCAATATTGTCTGTGTACGTTTACTATACAATTTGTGATCAAAGTGCAGATGCTGAAGTCCTCAGGACACAGGGTAAGCCCTCTGCAAGCTAGGTCAATGCTGCAAAAAAGGAAACACTTTGGTGGGAAAGANCACTAGCACCACCTGGGAAGCCCAAGTAGGTTGACATCACTCCCCGTTTTCAAGGAGCCTTTCTGCACACATATATTGAGAAGGTCTTGATTTCAAGAATGAGAAATATGTGGTTCACCTTGGAGTATCTGTCCGTAGTGGACAACTCCAGGGGCTCAGCCTGGGGGCCCATCTGTGTCGGGCTTCAGCACCTCAGACCCGTGTGCCACCCGGGAAAGCATGGAAGAGAGCCACGCCCAGGGAGTGAGGGGCAGGGCGGCCCGAGTCGGTGTCCGGGCCTTGGGTGCAGAACTGTCTCTTCTAGCCCGAACCGCTGCTCGCTCCCTGTTCCGGTTGTATATCCGCAAAGTGCCGGATGAAAGGAGTGTGGTTTCTGTTCCCATTTGATTGTGAATTAGACTGGCAATATTGTCTGTGTACGTTTACTATACAATTTGTGGTCAAAGTGCAGATGCTGAAGTCCTCAGGACACAGGGTAAGCCCTCCGCAAGCTAGGTCAATGCTGCAAAAAAGGAAACACTTTGGTGGGAAAGAAACTGTTTAAGAGAGACAAATCAATGATTCATTCCCCCTCTGCTGTTGGTTTAAGTTTATAATTACCCGAACTTTAAAAATAAAGCCTGAAAAGCGTGGCTGTCTCTGCCACATGGTGCCATAAGCCCACCNGAAAAAGGACTGATAAAAGCTGATTGTTCTCCACATTTAGATCCTAGGTCATTTTATGGATTATTAACTTGGCCAAACTGCATGTGGGATTAATTGGAAACAATTGCAGTGTTCTCGGTACATTGCACCACTTCCTTTCGTTAATGAAGGGACATTACCCTCTGTTCTATAGATGACGAAGGGGATAGCTCTGCTTTTACTACCAGACAGCAGCCACAGAAAGGCAGACACCACAGCGTCTAGGAATTAAGGTAGCGACAGAGAGCGGAAATCCCAGTGCAGTGGCTTTAAGAAGACAGGCTGATGCCAACCTCTGAGCTCGTAGATACACTCAGTTCTAAGCGTCTGGTTCAATCTGCCCAGTTACAGTTTCAGCCATTTGCTCCGGGACGAAAGCACAAAAGCAGGCTGCCTGGAAATGGAAAGCATACCAAGAGGATTAAACAGAAATGCAGTTAATTAAGAAAATTATTCTTTAATTAAAAAATAAAGTAGAATTAAGACAACGACATCTATAAACATGAACTTTTAAAAACTATATGAACTGACAATAACTCCCATATTTTGAATTTATTAAAAGTGTTGGGGTGTGTGTATGTATGCATATATATGAGCTGTGTGCTTCAAAAACCGTATCCGTCTCCCTAAAATAGTGGTTCTATCAGTTTACTGTAAGGGTGGGACTCCCCTGGAGGTCCAGTGGTTAAGACTTTGCCTTCCAGCACAGGGAGTGCCGGTTCAATCCCTGCTTGGGAAACTAAGATCCTAACTGACAGCCAAAAAACTGTCACATACGATGGAAGCAATATTGTAGCAAATTCAGTAAAGGTTTTAAAAAAGGATTACGATCAGGGAAATATCAATTCACCAAGCATTTATTAAACATGCACTTTGTAAGCCAGATAGAGCAGAAGGACAGAGGAAAATTCTGGGAGTGGATTTCAAAGCAATATTGAAGACTTCCTGGTGGACATTGGGTTGAGATTTTTTTCTAGTCCGTCAGTCATTGCCACACTCACTCTGGTTTCAGGATTTTCACCTAAGTGGTTGACCCTGCCTACGTCACTCTTCTTTTCTGCCCACCTTGCATCTGGCTAATTCCCACCTTTCCTTCAGTCCCCATATAAAACCACTTCCTCCAGGAAGCCCTCCCTAACCATCCCCTCCAACTAAGTCCTGTCAGTAAGCACAGCGTTCTATTTCCCCTCACATGGCTCTTAGCACACGCTACTGTTGTTGCATGTTGCATGTTCATAGTCTGCCCTTCAGGCAAAACTATAAGCTTCATAGCAGCAGAGACTATGGGGGAAAAAAACACATAGAAAAACAAAATGTTTACTTTTGAATGAGTGATGAATTAATGAGTTGGGAGAAAATAAAAATCAGAAGTAGTGTGATTGTTCACGTCTGTATGTCCAGAGGCTGGTACAGAGTTAATAGCTGTTAATAGCTGTTTGGTTTTTTTTATTTTAATAGCTAGAAATGAATACTCAGGTTAGTGAATGAACAATGAAAGCTATAATGTTGTTTCCAATCTTTCTGAGCCTTAATTTTCTCCTCTGTTGGCTCGTTGTAGGTACTTGAGGAGCCCTTCCACATCACTAAAGGAAAAGCTGAGTTGAATGGCCCAACCGACTTAGATAGAGGGTTCTGCATCCTTAGTCAAAACAAACTTCCTGCTGCAGAGTATTTGGCCTTTCGTACGTGATGATGACTAAGACAGCCAAACATGTTGAGGGCAAAGCGATGGCTGATTGTGGGTGAGCTGGATGAAGCAGCTAAGACTGATTGGATTTTTTGAAACAATTCCTCATGATTGTGACATTAGCATGAAGCCTGACAAATACAGATTATGGGTGGAAGGAAACTTGTCTAAATAGAAGGAAGTGTGATTAAAGAAAACCCAGCCAGCTAGGAGGTCTTGGAAACAAAACCCGTCGTAATGATTGGAACAGAGTTGGAGGTGGTGATAAGGGTGATGAGAAACAAACGTCTAAGATGTGTCTGCTCCGTGCCCGTCTCGATGCTAAGTACTTGACCTGAACCACCTCATTTACCCTGAAAATAGTCCTGTGACCTATGCATTATATTTACCACTTTTTTATACCTGTGGATTTGATAGGGTCACAAGCTGAAGTAGCAGGGTCGACTTAAACCCTTGTTCTCCTCGGTTCCCCAGATCTGGCCCTTAAACCCCAGTCAAGGTGCTCTAGGAGAAGGAAACAGAGGCTCTGATGCTCTTCCAGCTGGTTTTTCGGTTTTGTTTGGCCGCACCACGAGGCACGTGGGATCTTAGTTCCCTGACCAGGGATCGAACTTATGCCGCCTGCAGTGGAAGCGTGGAGACTTGACGGCAGGACTGCTGGGGAAGCCCCCCAACTGGATTTTGTTGTGTTTCATCATCTACATTTCACTGACATAGATCAGCAGTTGGGCAACGGCTCAGATGAGTGGTTTTGGCTCCAAGTCTCACTTGAGGTTGCAGAGAGACAGTGACATGGAGGTGGGGGGTGGTGTCTGGGAACTCTCTCTGTGGTCTTTCCACATGGACCAGGTCAGGCTTCCTCATTAACATGGCAGCCCCAATGCAGTCAGCTGCTTTCCTACTAGCTTCAAGAGCAAGGATTCCAGCTAATACATTGCCTTTTATGACCTAGCCTCTGGGGTCCACAGAATGACTTCTGCTGCAGAGGCTGCAAGCCTGTTCCAAGCCCACCCAGGTTCAGAGAGATGTGTATAAGAGACAGCAAGTAACTCATGGTGTAGGGTGGAACTGTTCAGCCTTCTTCGTAAAACTGCCCTTTTCATCTTTCGGCAATAAAAGAAGAATTTCTCACACAGAATACGGTTGTAAGAGGTTTGCATTCTAACTCCTGGAAGCCTCGATATATGTGTCTTAGAGTCACTTTGTGTGTGCCTGTGCTAAGTCACTCAGTCGTGTCTGACTGTGCGGCCCCAGGGACTGCAGCCCGCCAGGCTCCTCCGTCCATGGGATTCTCCAGGCAAGAACACTGGAGTGGGTTGCCGTGCCCTCCTCCGGGGGAATTTCCCAACCCAGGGATCGAACCTGCATCTCTTGCATTAGCAGGCGGGTTCTTGACCATTACCGCCACCTGGGAACACCCGGCTTTTCTTTAGTAACAGTTTAAATAACAGAGCAACAGGCTGAAAGAGTTTCTATTTCGGATGATGAAATATTCAGGAGAGATAAAATTGCTCTGGAGATGGCTGATCTGGACTCGGTTTAGAATTCATGATGCACTTCTGACCTTAAACAGAAGGAGAGGTGAGTTGCCAGAGACGTGCATCCCGCTTCTGCTCTCCTACCACTTTCTGTCTCCCTGCTTGATATTCGTGATATACACTTGAACTGTTGGTATGTAAGGTTGCGCTCAAGATACCTTAGGTATCTTGCCACCAAACTGTTCCTTTACTCATCCTTTCATTTTCTCAGTCATGCTTCTTTTTGATCCTTAACAACGTTTCCCTGTACCCACCTTCCTGGAATTAACTGCTGGTTCGATTTTTTTTTTTTTCCTTTCCTGTCTCTTTAAGTCAGAAACTTCCTGAGGTTCCTAAGAGCTGGCTACCTCCACAGGCGTCCAGGTTTCCCAGCAAGTCTCCATGGCAGTGAGATTTGCAAATGAATCCCCCCAGATCTGAGAAAACAGCAACAGTTGTCTAATTAATCTCTGACTTCCAGCCATCTACCAGGGCACCACTGGATTTCAAGACAGCCAATGAACCAAAGTCCAAGGATTTAAAAACCCAATCAACTGATACTGGCAGCTCCAGAAAGGAGGAAGTCCCCAAACTGAACAAAATATAAAGCCAATACTAAATCCAACTAACACACAAACAGCAGTTAAATTACTTATGATTCAAATGCCTACCTCGCAGATTTCCCAAGCTCTCTGCTCACACATGTATCTTCCTCTGCTTTCTGCCTCCCCAAAGACTTTGCTTTCTCAGCCTAAACAACAGTCTTCCCAAGAGTCAGGCTCTAAAATACACATGCTACACATGCCCTGCCTCAGAATATCCCCTGGAGAAGGAAATGGCAACCCACTCCAGTATTCTTGCCTTGAGAATCCCATGGACAGAGGCTATATAGTCCATGGGGTCACAAGAGTCAGACATGACTTAGCAACTAAACCACCACCATACTAAGTATTTTAAATATACCTCCCTATTTAAACTTATCATAACCATATGGGAGATTACACCTACTTCCACTTACAAATGATGAAACTCTTAGAGTTTAAGGAACTAGTTTAGGTCATACGTGCCTGGTACTGAAAGAGACATACCAACTCCAGTGCCCAAGGGCCTGTCAACAAAACTTGACTGAAAACAAAGCAGCGTGTGGGCCAGCAGAGAGATGAGATGCCCACAGTCATCTTCCTGACCCATTGTGATGTAAGCATGTACATTCCAATGCCCTATTGCACTTCCATCAGGGCATTTCATCAGGGGTGAATTTTCCCTTCCAACCCAATTCAACCTTTGTAGAATCCTGATAGCATTCACAAAAGAAATTATTACGTGGTCCTCAGTAAGTTCAGTTCAGTTCAGTCGCTCAGTTGTGTCTGACTCTGTTAGCCCCACGGACTGCAGCACCAGCTTCTCTGTCCTTTACCAACTCCCGGAGCTTTCTCAAGTTCAGATCCATCGAGTCAGTGATGCCATCCAGCCATTTCATCTTCCTCTGTCCCCTTCTCCTCCTGTCTTCAGTCTTTCCCAGCATCAGGGTCTTTTCCAGTGAGTCAGTTCTTCACATGAGGTGGCCAAAGTATTGGAGCTTCAACTTCAGCATCAGTCCTCCCAATGAATATTCAGGACTGATTTCCTTTAGGATTGACTGACTGGATCTCCTTGCTGTTCAAGGGACTCTCAAGAGTCTTCTCCAACACCACGGTTCAAAAGCATCAGTTCTTTGGTGCTCAGCTTTCTTTATGGTCCAACTGTCACATCCATACAGGACTACTGGAAAAAACCATAGCTTTGACTAGATGGACATTTGTTGGCAAAGTAATGTCTCTGCTTTTTAATATGCTGTCTAGGTTGGTCATAGATTTTCTTCCAAGGAGCAAGTGACTTTTAATTTCATGGCTGCAGTCACCATCTGCAGTGATTTTGGAGCCCCCCAAAATAAAGTCAGCCACTGTTTCCATTGTTTCCCCATCTATTTGCCATGAAGTGATAGGACTGGATGCCATGATCTTAGTTTTTTGAATGTTGAGTTTTAAGCCAGCTTTTTCACTCTCCTCTTTCACTTTCATCAAGAGGCTCTTTAGTTCTTCTTGCTTCCTGCCATAAGAGTGGTGTCATCTGCATATCTGAGGTTACTGATATTTCTGCCGGCATCTTGATTCCAGCTTATGCTTCATCCAGTCCAGCATTTCACATGATGTCCTCTGCATATAAGTTAAATAAGCAGGGTGACAATATACAACCTTGACATACTTCTTTCCTGATTTGGAACCAGCCTGTTGTTCCACGTCCAGTTCTAACTATCGCTTCTTGACCTGCATACAGATTTCTCAGGAGGCAGGTAAGGTGGCAGTACGTTACACACAGAACTTTTATATGACTTCCAAGTTCTGCTCCAAAGTAGAGACCCAAAAGAATGGAAAATAAGTGTTCAAACAAAAACTTGTATGAGAATGTTCAATAGCAGCATAATTCACAACAGCCAAATTCTGGAAATGCTTCAGATACTCATCAACTGACGAATGGATAAACAAAACATAGTATAGGCATGTGATGGAATATTACTCACCCATAAAAAGAAAAAATACCAACACGAGCTGCAACATGAGTGAACCTCGAAAACTTTATGCTAAGGGGAAGAAGCCAGACACAAATGGCCACACAGTGTATGACTCTGTTTACATGGAATGTCCAGAGTAGAGAAGTCCATAAAGACAAAAGGTAGATCAGTGCTTGCCAGGGACTGGGCAGGTGTGGGGAGAAATGAGGAGTGAGTGATTATTGGTACAGGGTTTCCTTTTTGGTTGATTAAACTATTTCAGCAATGGCACCCCACTCCAGCACTCTTGCCTGGAAAATCCCATGGATGGAGGAGCCTGGTAGACACGACTGAGCGACTTCACTTTCACTTTTCCCTTTCATGCATTGGAGAAGGAAATGGCAACCCACTCCAGTGTTCTTGCCTGGAGAATTCCAGGGATGGGGGAGCCTGGTGGGCTGCCGTCTATGGGGTCACACAGAGTCGGACACGACTGAAGCGACTTAGCAGCAAACTATTTCAGCAGTACTGAAATAGATAGAGGTCACAGTAGCACAGCTTTGAGAATGTCCTAAAAGGCCCTGAATCATACACCTTCAAGAGGTTAAAATGGTAAGTTTGATGTTATGTGTATTTTACCCCAGTTTCTTTAAAAAAAGATTTGGAGCTGGGGTAAGATGCTCCATGAGACATGTTTTAGGTGTTCGTGGGTACATGTGATACCTTTTCTGTCCTAGGTTTTAGAAACATCAGATGGGAAAGTATCAGATGGAAAAATACCATGCTCTTCCATGATTATGACCTTCATGTTTCCATTTGCTTTGGTGCCTAGTGATATAAACAGTCAAATAACTGCTCCATTGGCAGTTGAGCTGACATCTGTCAATATGTGGTGAATTATAGAGATTGTAAAACACTGGGGAATTTGTAAGATCTGAATGGCACATGTAAGTTTCTTTTCTATTTGAGATTATGTTCAGGAACATATGGTGTTGTAAATCTGCAGACCTTCTATGCATCTGGCCTTGGAATTTTCTTGCTGGTGCTGGAAATATAGAAAAAGGACTGATAAAAGCTGATTGTTCTCCACATTTAGATCCTAGGTCATTTTATGGATTATTAACTTGGCCAAACTGCATGTGGGATTAATTGGAAACAATTGCAGTGTTCTCGGTACATTGCACCACTTCCTTTCGTTAATGAAGGGACATTACCCTCTGTTCTATAGATGACGAAGGGGATAGCTCTGCTTTTACTACCAGACAGCAGCCACAGAAAGGCAGACACCACAGCGTCTAGGAATTAAGGTAGCGACAGAGAGCGGAAATCCCAGTGCAGTGGCTTTAAGAAGACAGGCTGATGCCAACCTCTGAGCTCGTAGATACACTCAGTTCTAAGCGTCTGGTTCAATCTGCCCAGTTACAGTTTCAGCCATTTGCTCCGGGACGAAAGCACAAAAGCAGGCTGCCTGGAAATGGAAAGCATACTAAGAGGATTAAACAGAAATGCAGTTAATTAAGAAAATTATTCTTTAATTAAAAAATAAAGTAGAATTAAGATAACGACATCTATAAACATGAACTTTTAAAAACTATATGAACTGACAATAACTCCCATATTTTGAATTTATTAAAAGTGTTGGGGTGTGTGTATGTATGCATATATATGAGCTGTGTGCTTCAAAAACCGTATCCGTCTCCCTAAAATAGTGGTTCTATCAGTTTACTGTAAGGGTGGGACTCCCCTGGAGGTCCAGTGGTTAAGACTTTGCCTTCCAGCACAGGGAGTGCCGGTTCAATCCCTGCTTGGGAAACTAAGACCCTAACTGACAGCCAAAAAACTGTCACATATGATGGAAGCAATATTGTAGCAAATTCAGTAAAGATTTTAAAAAAGGATTACGATCAGGGAAATATCAATTCACCAAGCATTTATTAAACATGCACTTTGTAAGCCAGATAGAGCAGAAGGACAGAGGAAAATTCTGGGAGTGGATTTCAAAGCAATATTGAAGACTTCCTGGTGGACATTGGGTTGAGATTTTTTTCTAGTCCGTCAGTCATTGCCACACTCACTCTGGTTTCAGGATTTTCACCTAAGTGGTTGACCCTGCCTACGTCACTCTTCTTTTCTGCCCACGTTGCATCTGGCTAATTCCCACCTTTCCTTCAGTCCCCATATAAAACCACTTCCTCCAGGAAGCCCTCCCTAACCATCCCCTCCAACTAAGTCCTGTCAGTAAGCACAGCGTTCTATTTCCCCTCACATGGCTCTTAGCACACGCTACTGTTGTTGCATGTTGCATGTTCATAGTCTGCCCTTCAGGCAAAACTATAAGCTTCATAGCAGCAGAGACTATGGGGGAAAAAAACACATAGAAAAACAAAATGTTTACTTTTGAATGAGTGATGAATTAATGAGTTGGGAGAAAATAAAAATCAGAAGTAGTGTGATTGTTCACGTCTGTATGTCCAGAGGCTGGTACAGAGTTAATAGCTGTTAATAGCTGTTTGGTTTTTTTTATTTTAATAGCTAGAAATGAATACTCAGGTTAGTGAATGAACAATGAAAGCTATAATGTTGTTTCCAATCTTTCTGAGCCTTAATTTTCTCCTCTGTTGGCTCGTTGTAGGTACTTGAGGAGCCCTTCCACATCACTAAAGGAAAAGCTGAGTTGAATGGCCCAACCGACTTAGATAGAGGGTTCTGCATCCTTAGTCAAAACAAACTTCCTGCTGCAGAGTATTTGGCCTTTCGTACGTGATGATGACTAAGACAGCCAAACATGTTGAGGGCAAAGCGATGGCTGATTGTGGGTGAGCTGGATGAAGCAGCTAAGACTGATTGGATTTTTTGAAACAATTCCTCATGATTGTGACATTAGCATGAAGCCTGACAAATACAGATTATGGGTGGAAGGAAACTTGTCTAAATAGAAGGAAGTGTGATTAAAGAAAACCCAGCCAGCTAGGAGGTCTTGGAAACAAAACCCGTCGTAATGATTGGAACAGAGTTGGAGGTGGTGATAAGGGTGATGAGAAACAAACGTCTAAGATGTGTCTGCTCCGTGCCCGTCTCGATGCTAAGTACTTGACCTGAACCACCTCATTTACCCTGAAAATAGTCCTGTGACCTATGCATTATATTTACCACTTTTTTATACCTGTGGATTTGATAGGGTCACAAGCTGAAGTAGCAGGGTCGACTTAAACCCTTGTTCTCCTCGGTTCCCCAGATCTGGCCCTTAAACCCCAGTCAAGGTGCTCTAGGAGAAGGAAACAGAGGCTCTGATGCTCTTCCAGCTGGTTTTTCGGTTTTGTTTGGCCGCACCACGAGGCACGTGGGATCTTAGTTCCCTGACCAGGGATCGAACTTATGCCGCCTGCAGTGGAAGCGTGGAGACTTGACGGCAGGACTGCTGGGGAAGCCCCCCAACTGGATTTTGTTGTGTTTCATCATCTACATTTCACTGACATAGATCAGCAGTTGGGCAACGGCTCAGATGAGTGGTTTTGGCTCCAAGTCTCACTTGAGGTTGCAGAGAGACAGTGACATGGAGGTGGGGGGTGGTGTCTGGGAACTCTCTCTGTGGTCTTTCCACATGGACCAGGTCAGGCTTCCTCATTAACATGGCAGCCCCAATGCAGTCAGCTGCTTTCCTGCTAGCTTCAAGAGCAAGGATTCCAGCTAATACATTGCCTTTTATGACCTAGCCTCTGGGGTCCACAGAATGACTTCTGCTGCAGAGGCTGCAAGCCTGTTCCAAGCCCACCCAGGTTCAGAGGGAGAGGAATTTGATCCCACCACTTGACAGGGGAGTGGCGAGGATCTAAACAAGTGTGGGGGATGGGAGACACACTTGTGTCCATCTTTGGGGAAAATGTCTGCAGCTTGGAGGATTAGGGGGCTGGGAGTGGGGCTATAAGTGGGAAGACACGCACACGTGGTCTTTACTCTTTGCTGGAGGTTTCATTTAACCTCCGTCAAAGAACTTTAGCAAAGGGGGCATTGGAGTCTCTCTACACTCTGGGCATGAAGAATGGAGGCTCTACTCACCTGGCCAGGTCATTCTGCACCTGCTGTACACCAGGCCTCCTGACAGATGCTAACAGAGTCACC
This sequence comes from Oreotragus oreotragus, assembly GCA_006410675.1. NCBI lineage: Eukaryota > Metazoa > Chordata > Mammalia > Artiodactyla > Bovidae > Oreotragus > Oreotragus oreotragus. The sequence continues at coordinate 388,694 of SJYX01005156.1, forward strand.
CCAGACCCCCTCCCAGTTTAATATTACTATTAGCATATCAGGCAGGAAGAGCCGAGGCCAATTAACTTGCCTCCAGTGAGCAGTGAGCGGGACCAGAATTCAATCCCAGGGCTGGTCTCCACTGCATTCTCCGCCTTTCAAAACCTCGCTCTCTTGCCCCATTATTAGGGCCATTGTGTTTCCCTGTCTCCCCTCTTGTGTCTCTCTTGTACCCAGGTCATCACATAAGTTCCAAATGGTGCTTTGGAGAGAAAGAAAGGCTATGTATCTCTCAGAAAGAAAAAGAAACCGCCTTCTCGGGAAACTGTCTTTTTCTCTTGTTCTCCCAGAGTAGAGCCGTCACGAGGACACTATGCTGAACTGGCCAAAAAGCAATTTGAATGGTGGCTTCTGAGATTGGCAGTCGCCGTGACTTGGCAGGGAGTGGGGCCTTAGCTGCTCTGTTGTATAGATGATGCCTGAGGCCCGAACACTTCTTCCTGTCAGGCTCTGTCTTTCTTCTGGGAAGCTCTGTGTGAAGCAACCCCCTTTGCTGTGAACAAGCACCCTTTGACCTGCTTCCTCTCTTATGTATGGCATCGCAGGCCTTCCAAGAGAGCAGAAACAGGCTGGCCTAAGTTTAGCAACCTGGGGAGCTTAATGTGGCTTTGGCAAGAAGACCTCGACACAAAGAGTCTTAGTTGGCTGGCCAAGAATAGCAAGGGACAAAATAAACTCACTTTAAAAATAATAAAGGGAAAAAGGGAAAGAAAGAGAAGAGGTGGGAGCAGAAGGAAAAAATCAAGAAACAAAGAAGGGGGGAAGACAGCGGTCATAAGCCAGTAAAGTCGCCATCTTGATATGCGCCAGCAGCAAATCAAGTAGAAGGAAAGTGTGGTGAGATGGCAGAAGAGGGGTCACACGGGCGCTGTCATGACTTGAGCTCCCTCATGGCGTCGCCCATGCTTTACCAGTATCGTGTGATATCTAATAATGTGTGACACTAAGCATAAGCACGGCCCGTCAGGTGACACCATCACTCCACATCAGGGTGACTGTAGACACGACCTCCCGCAATAACCCACGATATCCTCATCCCCCTTTTCCAAATGAGGAAACTGAGGCTCGCTGGGGCAAGTACTTTGCACAATGGTGTTAGCCCTGCTCTGAGCAGCGCCTTGGTAAATCCGCCAGGTTGTGTGACCAAGGGCTGGTCCCTGGGGGCACAGAAAGCACGTCCAGGATTGAGTCAAAGCGAGAGAGTTAAATTTTCCCATCTCAGCGGCTCTTCTAGGCCTTCTCAGCAGGCCTCCCAGGGCAACCCCTCCTCCAAACCTGAGACCGTCCCAGGCTCCAGAGCCTCCAGAAACCGTCTCAGTAAGAGTTTTTCTGTTGACACTAAGGCCATTATGCTGTGTCTGTGGGTGGAAATATGTATTTATTATTCGAAGCCTTAAGTGTGTTTTCCCTTCATTTCATTTAAATGAGAATTTATTAGTCCCTAAGTACATGCCGTTTATTTAGTGGTGTGTTTGGTAACAAAGTGGAGAAAGCAATGAATAAATCTGAGCAACTGACAACCTAGCAGGAAAACAACTTGTACATCAAGCCAGAAGCCAGCGAGCAGAGTCCCTGGGCACCCAAGGCAAGCCACTCTCTGGTCCCTCCAATTTAACAAAAAAAAAAAGAGAGAGATTTATTTTTTAGAGCAGTTCTGGCTCACAGCACAATCGAGCAGGAAGTAGAGAATTCCCATATACTCCCTGCCCCCTCCCACACAGCCTCCCCCACGATTAGCATCAGGAACCACACTGCTACACGTGTTACAACTGATGAACCTACATTGACACAGTACTCCAATGTCGATACATCTCTGTCACCAAAGTCGCTAGTTTACATAAAGTTTCATCCTTGGCGCTGTCTGCTTTGTGGGTGGGGACAAATGTATAATGACCAACATTATCGTATTATATGGAGCAGTCTCACTGCCTGAAAAAAATCTCCCCACGCTCCACTTACTCATCCTTCCAGCCCTCCCAGCTGCTGCAACCACTGATCTCTTTCCTGTCACCATTGTTGTGCCTTTCCCAGAAAGCCATATAGCTGGGATCGTGCCATATGGAGTCTTTCGGACGGACTGCTTTCACTTAGTCGTGGATTTTTAAATGAAAAAAATCTCCCCACGCTCCACTTACTCATCCTTCCAGCCCTCCCAGCTGCTGCAACCACTGATCTCTTTCCTGTCACCATTGTTGTGCCTTTCCCAGAAAGCCATATAGCTGGGATCATGCCATATGGAGTCTTTCGGACGGACTGCTTTCACTTAGTCGTGGATTTTTAAGGTTCTTCCCTGTCTCTTTGTGGCTTCACAGCTCATTCTTTTTTCAGCATGGAACAATGTTCCGTTACCTGGATGCACCACAATATATTCATTCACCTCCCAAAGGACATCTTGGTCGCTTTCAAGTTCTGGAAATTATGAATAGAATTACTCTAAGCATCCATGTGCAGGTTTTTGTGTGGATTTGGTTTCAGTCCATTTGGGTAAATGCCTCGGAGTGTAATTGCTGGGTTGTAAGGCAAGAGCATGTTTAGTTTTGAAAGCAGCCACCAAACTGTCTTCCAAAGGGTCTGTACCACTTTGCAGTCCCAGCAGCAATGAACAAGAGTTCCGGTGGCTCCACGTCCTTAGCAGCATTTGACTCAACATTCAGAAAACTAGGATCGAGGCATCTGGTCCCGTAACTTCATGGCAACTAGATGGGGAAACAATGGAAACAGCGTCAGACTTTATTTTGGGGGGCTCCAAAATCACTGCAGATGGTGAAGTAAACTCCGGGAGTTAGTGATGGACAGGGAGGCCTGGTGTGCTGCAGTCCATGGGGTCGCAAAGAGTTGGACACAACCGTGCAACTGTACTGAACTAAGCTGAAGGCAAGACGATGTTTAGTTTTGAAAGCAACCACTAAACTCTGTCTTCCAAAGTGTCTGTGCTGCTTTGCAGTCCCAGGAGCAATGAACGAGAGTTCCGGTGGCTCCACGTCTTTAGCAGCATTTGGTGTTGATTCCTCTACTTTTTAAACCACAACTTTATTTAATTGTGTGGAAACCATTAGAGAGCCAGGCATAAAGCCAAACATGACTCTCTGAGCAACAGAACTAAATGCCACATCCTGTGATGTCGATGGGGCAGTGTTTCTTACGCCCTCACTCAAAGCCACTGCACTCTTATTCTGCACAAAATACAGGTGTTCTGTTTCCCCACCCTGCCAACAACTGAAAGCTTTGAAGAGATGGAGAGACCGAAGCTGTAAAACCAAAGACACAGACATTAGCCTGTTGACAAAGGAGTTAACAAACAAGTATGTAATCTTGCATTCTTTAGAGGCATACCTGTATATCTACTTGTCATAACCAGAGTTTGTAAGAATGACCTTAAAACACCTGTTGAATGAAATGGCATTTGAGATACCACAGCTATTAAAAAATTGAGGCTTGGTTCCGATTGTACCAAGTGGTTAGACAATTAGAAGAAAGAGAACTGGAAAGAAAAGAGTATTGGAATTCTTCAGGCATTTCTTGAGGCATATAACACACCCTGTTATATCCTAGGGTGAACTCAAAAGTGAATGGTATGTGNTGAAATGGCATTTGAGATACCACAGCTATTAAAAAATTGAGGCTTGGTTCCGATTGTACCAAGTGGTTAGACAATTAGAAGAAAGAGAACTGGAAAGAAAAGAGTATTGGAATTCTTCAGGCATTTCTTGAGGCATATAACACACCCTGTTATATCCTAGGGTGAACTCAAAAGTGAATGGTATGTGGTTCCCCTTCTTGGGGAAATCCTTTTCTAGCATTATCCTATAATTATAATTGAACATGATAAACATTATAGCACATCTATTTATAAAAGTGGGCTGAGAACATAGAGGAGCTGGCCGTTAAGCTTACAAGAGCAAGGAAAGCTGCAGCCGGGCCTCCCTGGTGGTCCAGTGGTTAAGACTCCACACTTCCACCACAGTGGGCACAGGTTTGACCCCTGGTTGAGGAACTGAGATCCTACATGTCTGTAGGGCACCCTCCCCCCACCAAAAAAAAAGCTACAGGAAATATTGGAACTAGGTTGGAAGGATTTTGCTGTTTGGTGAGGGGTGGGTATTTTAAGGAAGGACATTCCAGGCAGGGGGAGCAGACTTTAAACAAAGTCACGGAGGTGATGGCACAGTCAAGAATGTAAAGTCAAAGATTGGGGAGCCAAGAGATGGGCCAGCGAGCTCCCTAAGGCCAGCTGATGATTGCCTAGTATGGAAAGACAAGGAGTATGGATTTTATTCGAAAGATAGCAGGTTGCTATTAAAAGCTTTAAGTTGAGAAGCTCCATGTTTAACGTCTGCTTTCAGCACATGCTCGTGCTGAAGGCAGGAGAGAACATGCATGTGAATGGGTGGAGAGTGGGGGCAGGGAGGCCAGGCAGAGACCCCCAGACTTGAGAAGAGGTGGCAGGTAGGCTTGTATGACTGAGCAATCTGTCAGGGGTGCCGAGAGGAGAGGGCACACAGTGTGTGTAGTCAAGCACGGTTCTGGGTAATTTGGGCAAATGGGACAAACCAAGAAAGGAATTTTTATAAACCTGAGATTTATTTTTTTTAATCTTCATGATCCTCTGGTGGCATGAAAGAAGCTGAATCTTTAATACTACTTCAGTTTCAAGCTTATTTGATATTTTCTTGCTCCACCCAAGAGAACAACACTTGAATTATGCCACAAAGCTAGAGCCAAATGAATTCAGTTCATTTTTCTAAAAGTTCCAAGTAGGGGCAGACACATGTGTACTCAGAGAACAAATTTCAAGCCAAAATGACCAAATATAGTCTGAAGTTTGGCCACTGACTCTTTTGTGGCTACTGAACATTTGAGATATAGATACTACTCTTAATTGAGATGTGATGTGAGTGTAAAATATGTACAATTCGTATCAGAGTTCAGAGACTTGGTCTGAAGTAAAGAACATAAATGTTCTGTTAATAATTTTATAAAATTACATGCTGAAGTAATATTTTGAATATATTGGATTTGAAGTAGGAGGTAGAATGAACCTCTCAGCTGGACAGCTCGTGTTTGTCAGGCTGATAATATCACCAAAATCAGTTTCACTAGTTTTTTTTTTTTTTTCTTTTTAAATGCAACAACTAGAAAATTTTAAAGTACATCCGTGGCTCACGTTGTTTTCCTGTTGGACAACACTGGTCTAGGAAGTTGGAGTTTTGTGGAGTCAGTGTTGGAGGAGTGTACAGAGACCGAGTATTTATTTTGCAATATTGCTTTTCTTCCTCACCATCTGATGTTCTCTAATATTTTACTCTATAGCCTTATTCTCATTAATAAACAAGTAGTTACCATAGCAATGGCTGCAACACTCTGTATTTACCACACCTGGAGGGAGAGATATAAACAGACATCAATCTGTCATTCATGTTTATACAGTTATGTTTTTTAATGTATATCTGGGTCTTCCTTTGCAAAACGGAGCTCTGAGTGTAGGAAAATTGACTTCCAATTTCCGTCTGTGTCACTGGCTTTCTTTGGGTCTGGATAAGAATAATTACCCCATGCCCACTTCAGAGGGATAGGTGGGTAGTTACAAAGAATGTTGCAAACTGTTCTTAGGACAGGAGCATGCTCAGTCGTGTCCAACTCTTTGTGACCCTGAGAACTGTACCCCACCAGGCTCCTTTGTCCATGGGATTTTCCAGGCAGGAATACTGGAGTGAGTAGGTTGCTATTTCCTTCTCCAGGGTATCTTCCCAACCCAGGGATCAAACCTGCATCTCCTCTGTCTCTTGCATTGGCAGGTGGATTCTCTTACCACTGTGCCTCCTGGGAAAGTCCCATCTTAGGGCAGAGTATCAATCTAATGTCACATAGTTTAGTATAGCCCCAGTGTCAACTGTTAATACACTGTTGCAGGCAGGCAAGAAGGGCAGGGGAGTATCAACTATTAATACACTGTTGCAGGCAGGCAAGAAGGGCAGGGGAGGTTCGATAGGTGTGAGGAAATGCAAAAGGGAGAAAAGAGGTCAGACCAAGAAAAGCCAAAAGCGGGTGTCCAATGTTAGCATTTGTTCCCTAGACTTTAACAGTCTTTTTGTAGCATTTCCCATCTTCGGCAGCAAGTCTCCACTGGCTGGGAGGAGACTAGGACCCCAGAGCCACCACTGTATACAGTTCATCTGGCTTTGACAAGGAAAAAGCAAATAGGTTGGAGTATTTATTAATTTTTTTAATGTTGATCATTTGGTGACTCAGATGATAAAGAATTTGCATGCAATGCAGGAGACCCAGGTTTGATCGGGTCGGGAAGCTTTGTTGGAGAAGGGCACGGCATCCCACTGCAGTATGCTCACCTGGAAAATCCCAGGACAGGCTACAGTCCATAGGGTTGCAAAGACTCGGACATGACTGAGCAACGAGCTTGAAGTGTTATGCTCACATATGACCCCCAAGTTTCTCAAAGATTTCTCATTCCTGGGTCAATTCCGTCTTAACATACTTGCCAATCGATACACATCATCTGAACAGAGATAACTGATGCTAAGAAAGGGAAATTAGGACTGATTTTTATTACCTTCACCCAGGACAGTGCTGGTTCCAAATATTTATATAGATTGGCTTTAAGAATTTCCACGTGCTTGATAGTAGAGACTGGGGGTTTGGCCATGAAGTGGGGTTTGCACATCAAGCTTGCAGTTTTCAGTTGGATGTTATGCATCTTTGAGGTAGCTGGAGGAGGAATGTTGATGATCGGAGTCAGGGCAGGCTTTTGGCTAAAGATGCTCAAAGACCTCTCCACTCAATCTACTCCTTTGAGATTTCAAGGAACTTAGATATTGTGGCTAAAGTAATAAACATTCTAGGTTTTGGATTTCATTTGTGCAGGTGTCATTAAATCTGTGTGAAGCTGTTCAACTGATGATGAGCTCTGTCATTTGCAAATCCATTCACTGATTCATCTAATCTACAAACCACCACCCTAAATGAAAATCAAGGATACTGCTACAGCTACATCTCGAGATGTTACATTTTGAGAAATCCCCTAACTCAGCATTGACATTCGGAAGGTCCTAAACTTGGAGAAGGAAATGCAACCCATTGCAGTATTCTTGCCTGGATAATCCCATGGATAGAGGAGCCTGGCGGGCTACAGTCCAGAGGGTCACAAGGAGTTGAACAAAACTGAAGTGACTTAGCACGCACACTGCCCAAGAAAACTCAAACCTCAGGGAAAATAAAAAATACGCTACAGAAATGCAGTGGCTCTGCTGAAGTTGCAAGAAAGGGTGATCGTCTTTGTTTGGTGTTTTGAGTGTCTTGCCCTCCACACCAGGGAAGGGAGAGGGAGGTCGTGGTGGGGTAGGGAGGAGTGTGGGTTTCTGATCACAACTCAAATGGCACTGTTTGAATTATATAATGGAGCCGCTGGGAGTCAGGTGACAGGCTCACTGAGTAATTCCCTGCAGAAGGAGACAAACTGCATGTTAAAAAGCTCAACAAATACTCTGAAAAAAGAAAAAAAAAAAAAAACCCAAAAAAGCAGAGCCCAGGCTGTGAGTTCCAGACTTCCAAGCTGCAACCTCCTCTGAATTCTCTCTGAGCTGAAACAGCTGGGCGAGCTGGCAAAGTCCCAGGCCTCCCGAGGCTGCAGAGAGCCAAAGCCAAGTGCAGGTCGGGGGCTCCAGTCTAGATCACCGGGTTACTTTCTGTTTCATTTTGAAATGTGCCCTGTTTCTGAAACTGGAGGCTCCCCATGCCAAGGAAAACGCAGGACTCCTTGGAGACGCCAGCCAGGCTTTTAAGAACTGGGGCTTTGCGAAGGTAAGAAGCTATCTGTGACCGGTTGGGGGCTGCCTCCTGGGAGCGGTCTGGGTGCGAGGAGGAAACCAGCCAGGGGGAATCTGCTAACTTGTTCTGGGATCTGAAGGAAGCTGGAGAAACTGTCTGTGAGGGGTTTTAAGGTTAGGAAAGGGATGAAGATGGATCCTTCCCGCCTAGATGGGTGGCCACCCGGTCCTTGATGAGTTAAATTCATCCCCAACTCCTGTCTGATCTTTTTCCCTGCCCCAGTTCCATCCCATGGAGGAGTTGGTCTGCCTGTCTGGGAGCTGGCATGAGCTGGCCTGGGGCTGGGAAGAATGGAGAAGGGGCTGCCTGGCACCGAAAGGCTGTCTGGGCGTGTGTAGCATGTGTATTTCAGAGCCTGACTCTTGAGAAGGCTGTTGTTCAGGCTGAGAAAGCACAGCCTTTGGGGAGGCAGAGAGCAGAGGAAGATACATGTGAGAGCAGAGGAAGATACATGTGTGAGCAGAGAGCTTGGGAAATCTGTGAGGTAGGCATTTGAATCATAAATAATTTAATTGCTGTTTGTGTATCAGTTGGATTTAGTATTGGCTTTATATTTTGTTCAGTTTGGGGACTTCCTCCTTTCTAGAGCTGCCAGTATCAGTTGATTGGGTTTTTCAATCCTCGGACTTTGGTTTATTGGCTGTCTTGAAATCCACTGGTGCCCTGGTAGATGGCTAAAAGTCAGAGATTGATTAGGCAACTGCTGCTGTTTTCTCAGATCTGGGGGGATTCATTTGCAAATCTCACTGCCATGGAGACTTGCTGGGAAACCTGGATGCCTGCGGAGGTAGCCAGCTCTTAGGAACCTCAGGAAGTTTCTGACTTAAAGAGACAGGAAAGGAAAAAAAAAAAAAAAAATCAAACAAGCAGTTAATTCCAGGAAGGTGGGTGCAGGGAAACATTGTCAAGGATCAAAAAGAAGGATGACTAAGAAAATGACAGGATGAGTAAAGGAACAGGTTTGGTGGGATCCCAGTTCGGGCTGTGGCATTTTGAGGTTTGCAGCATAGAGATAAAAATCAATAAGCAAACTGTTAACAGCTCACTTGTTATGAATAAGAAATGCTACAATAGATCTTCTCCGCAACCCCCCACCCCGCTGACTTCTAGAGAACCTGAGAAATAGGCAGGGTGTGAATTTGGAAGTTCATCACTAATTGCCATTTTGTTTGACCATAGGAGACGCGCTAAGCAAAATATGGGGATGTCAGAACCAAAGGGAAAGTGTGCTCAGAATAATGCCTATAGAGATGTTATCAAGTTTCTACTGTCCTTCCCCAGTTCTCCATCCTGCTCTCAGTTTGGGGCAGATTATATGATTTGAATGTATCATTTAAAAACTCCTTAGACTGGTACAATTATCACTGCAAAAAGATATTCGGGTACTAGAATAAAAATGATCTTGAGCCAGTGGTTTCTTTTTTAAATTTATTTTTAATTGGAGGATAATTACAATATTGTGTTGGTTTCTGCCATTCATCAACATGAATCAGCCATAGGTATACATATGTCCCCTCCCTCTTGAACCCCAACCTCCTCCAGCCCCATCCCACCCCTCTAAGTTATCACCGAGCACTGGATTTGAGCTCCCTGCATCATACACCAAATTCCCACTGACATCTGTTTTACATATGTTAATGTATATGTTTCAGTGTTCCTCTCTCAGTTCATGCCACACCATCCTTCCCGAGTCAGTGGTTCTTAAATCTTTGAGATTATGTAGCATATTTGGGAATCGAAAAGACTTAGTTGATGATGAATTTCTAGACTCCTCTCTCTGTTGTGGTTCTGACACCCATCTTCTGATGCTCAACAAACAAGACTAAACAGTGACAACAAAGCCAAACGGCATAGCATAATGAGGTTTCTAATTAAAGCCCACTTCGGAAATATGATCAATAGCATAATATTATAAATATTCACAATAGAAGAAAACAACTATGGAGCCACTTTTGCAAGCCATGTCAGTCCCTCAAGAAAGCACCACTTAAATAATTAATGTCAGCACGCTGAGTTCTTTTTTATCAAGATTTCTGTTGGTTGAAACTTGCTGTAAATCTGCATTTCTGCACTTCAATAGTATAATGAGGGTGGAATTTGCTAAGGATGACCTCCAGACACTGCAAGAGCCATCAGCGCCTTCCAAATCTCAGAAGAGAACATCATGCTCTGAATAGTTTCAGTTCTGAGTGCATTTTTCTTCTTCTCGAATTCTTTAAAATTTGGTCATCTGCCTAAATTGTAGTGCCTACTTTTTCACAGGCTAGAATCTGCCTGCCACGCAAGAGACTCAAGTTCAGTCCCTGGGTGGAAGATCCCTTGGAAAAGGAAATGGGAACCCACTCCAGTATTCTTGCCTGAGAAATCCCATGGACAGAGGAGGCTGTTGGGCTATAGTCCATGGGCTCACGAGTCAGACTCGACTGACTAAAGAGCAAGCGTTTTCCACACCAAGGACCAGGGCTTGTAGTCTTACAAAGACTTGTGTAAGGAAGTGCTGTCAGTATAAGGGACAGTTTGGAAAATGCAGTTCAGATGCCAAGTTGCAGTTCAGATGTCCACTTCTGGGACAGTTCAACAGTTTACGGGACAGCTGGTCAGAAGATGTAAAATTGGAAAGCTCTTGGAAATCTCATCCTCAAAGAAATATAGATGCTTTGGTTAAAAGAAGAAGACTTTTGTGTTCAGATTGACTTGGGTCTCACTCCATTTCTGTCATCTGTTCAATGAGTGAGCCTGGGCAAGTTTCTTGACTTTTCTGAGGTTTAGTAGTTTCTTCCTCTGTAAAATGGGATAGTGAAGTACTTTCCTGGGAGGTTGTATGGGAGTAAATGAAATAACATGTGAGTAGAGCAGCGCCTAATATAGTTTCCGTGTTACTAAGAAACAGAGTTTCCATCTTAATAATGCAGAAGAAAATCACTTTAGATAATCCACAGCTAGTGAATAACTGGTAACCATGTTTTTGTAACAAAATACCACTAGCTGGGGTGGCATAAACAACAGAAGTTTATTTTCTCACAGCCCTGGAGGCTGGAAGCCCAAAATCGAGATGTTGGCTGCTGCTGCTGCTGCTGCTAAGTCGCTTCAGTCGTGTCCGACTCTGTGAGACCCCACCAGGCTCCCCTGTCCCTGGGATTCCCCAGGCAAGAACACTGGAGTGGGTTTCCATTTTCTTTTCCAATGCATGAAACTGAAAAATGAAAGTGAAGTCTCTTGGTCGTGTCCGACTCCTAGCGACCCCATGGGCTGCAGCCTACCAGGCTCCTCCGTCCATGGGATTTTCCAGGTGAGAGTACTGGAGTGGGGTGCCACTGTTGGCAGAGTTGTTTCTTCCTGAGATCTCTCTCCTTGGCTTGAAAATGGCCACTGTCTCGCTGGGTCCTTGCACAGCCTTTCCTCTCTGTGAACACCCACATGTCTTTCCGTCTTATCAGGAAAGTGAAAAAGTGAGAGTGAAGTTGCTCAGTCATACCTGACTCTTTGTGACCCTATGGGCTTGCAGCCTACCAGGCTCCTCTGTCCAGGGAATTTTCCAGGCAAGGGTACTGGAGTGGATTGCCATTTCCTTCTCCAGGGGATCTTCCCGACCCAGGGAGCGAACCCAGGTCTCCTGCATTGCAGGCAGCTGCTTTACCATCTAAGCCACCTGGGAAGCCCCCCCTCCCCTGCNCAGGCTCCTCTGTCCAGGGAATTTTCCAGGCAAGGGTACTGGAGTGGATTGCCATTTCCTTCTCCAGGGGATCTTCCCGACCCAGGGAGCGAACCCAGGTCTCCTGCATTGCAGGCAGCTGCTTTACCATCTAAGCCACCTGGGAAGCCCCCCCTCCCCTGCCCCAGCATCCTATTGGATTTGGACCCCATTCATATGACCTGATGACTCAGGTCTTAGTGGCGGCTCCAGGGATCTTCATTAAGGCCACAGCCTTAGTTGCCCCGAGGCATATGGGATCTGAGTTCCCTGACCAAGGACTGAACCCATGTACCCGGCATCGGCAGGCGGATTTTTAACTACTGGACCACCAGAGATGACCTCTCACCTCTATTAGTTTTGATTATCTCTTTCTAGGCCCCGTCTCCAAATACAGTCACATTCTGAGGTACGGGGGATTAGGGCTTCAACATATTAATTTGGGTGGAATATAATTCATCCCCATCAGTTCAGTTCAGTTCAGTCACTCAATCATGTCCGACTCTCTGTGACCCCATGAGTTGCAGCACGCCGGGCCTCCCTGTCTGTCACCAACTCCAGGAGTTCACTCAAACTCACATCCATCGAGTTGGTAATGCCATCCAGCCATCTCATCCTCTGTTGTCCCCTTCTCCTCCTGCCCCCAGTCCTTTCCAGCATCAGAGCCTTTTCCAATGTCAGTTCTTTGCATGAGGTGACCAGAGTACTGGAGTTTCCGCTTAAGCATCATTCCTTCCAAAGAAATCCCAGGGCTGATCTCCTTCAGAATGGACTGGTTGGATCTCCTTGCAGTCCAAGGAACTCTCAAGAGTCCAACACCACAGTTCAAAGGCATCAGTTCTTTAGCACTCAGCTTTCTTCACATCCATACATGACCACTGGAAAAACCACAGCCTTGACTAGACAGACCTTTGTTGGCAAAGTAATGTCTCTGCTTTTCAATATGCTATCTAGGTTGGTCATAACTTTCCTTCCAAGGAGTAAGCATCTTTTAATTTCATGGCCACAATTACCATCTGCATGCTGCTGCTGCTGCTAAGTCACTTCAGTCGTGTCCGACTCTGTGTGACCCCATAGACAGCAGCCCACCAGGCTCCCCCATCCCTGGGATTCTCCAGGCAAGAATACTGGAGTGGGTTGCCATTTCCTTCTCCAATGCATGAAAGAGAAAAGTGAAAGTGAAGTCGCTCAGTCTGTCCGACTGTTAAAGGTATATTCTTGTTCTAGGAATTTGTCAGGTTTATGAAAGAAGATGGCATCTCTCAAAAGGAAAATGATGTCTTAATTGCCATAGAGGAACCATGCCTTGGAAGACAGCCTGGTAGACCGGGGCCGAGAGTCAAGAGAAGCTGGCCCTCCCTGGCATATTTCAGCTAAGAGGGAGAATGAGGACCTTGTGTTGTTCAGTTCCACCTGAGTGTTCTGTAAAGAACTAGCGGATTGTTGCTGGCAGGGCTACATGTCTATGGTGACAGCTGTTCTTGGAGGATGGATTTAACATTGTTTGGGATTGGATGCTCCTCTGAGGCCAAAAGTATTATGGCATTTCATGGGCTCAGCGTCCTACTTGCTTTCAATGTTCTGTCTCCTTAAGGAAATCAAAGATTGGTCCCACCACCCGAGTTTCTCCTGTGCCCGGCTGGTCATGTGTACTTTTCACCGTTTCCCTAATCAGCCGCCAACTTTCCCAGGTCCCATTCAGTAGGAACCATGATATTCAGTGACATGATTGCCTGAAGTGTACACACATGTGCATACACACACACACCTTTATTTATTCTACAGACAGAATTTGTGAGTAGAGAGGAAGATGATTTGTAAGTGATATGTGCCCATTACGTCCTTTCTGAATTTCAGACCCTTGATTTCAGAGAAAGAGATATGGAGCCCAGCTCATGGCTGAGATACCCACACAAATATGGGAACTGAGGGGAACTGATGCCTTTTCTGAATACACAGGCCTGAAAGGGCTTGAAGCAGGAAGTCAGGGAAGAGCAGGTGATTCAGAGATGTACACAGATAAGGGTGGGCGTGCCCCCTCCAACCTCCCCCCTCCCCATTCGCAGCTGCCCCTTTAGCTGCCATTTTTTTCAGCTCACACTGTAAACAGGTGTCACTTTTGTGGTCACTTTAGGCTCATGCTGGAGAAGGACATGGCACCCCACTCCAGTGTCCGTGCCTGGAGAATCCCAGGGACGGGGGAGCCTGGCGGGCTGCCGTCTCTGGGGTCACACAGAGTCAGACACGACTGAAGCGGCTCAGCAGCAGCAGCAGCAGCAGCATCAGGCTCGTGCTCTGCGCTTTTTGTTGCTGCTGCTGTTGTTGCTTTTTGGTGGGGACCTTGCTATTGAAAATGGTCCCCACGTGTAGTGCTGAAGTGTGTCCTGTTCCTAAGTGCGTGAGGGCTGTGATGTGCTTTGTGGAGACAGAGTGTGTGTTACACACGCCTTGTTCAGACGTCTCATAGTGATGCTGGCCACATGTTCAAAGTTAATGGATCAACAATATAGGTGGTGCTAGTGGTAAAGAGCCTGCCTGCAATTGCAGGAGACACATAACAGACGTCGATTCTTTCTCTGGGTCAGGAAGATCCCCTGGAGGAGGAAATGGCAACCCACTCTAGTATTCTTGCCTGGATAATCCCATGGACAGAGGTGCCTGGTGTGCTATGGTCTACAGAGTCGCAAAGAGTCAGACGCGACTGAAGTGGCTTTGCACACACACAAGAGGTCTCTAAACAGAAACACACCTAAGACAAGGAATCAGTGATCAGTTGATGAAAACATTGGAACCAGAGCCTCTCAGGAACCTAACCCTATACTCCCCTAGGAACAGCAGTTCAGCGTTTCACTAATTCAGTATGTACAGTGACTTCATAGATCTACTGTACATATCAGAAAGACCCTGGGAATCACTTTTCCACAAAGATGCAAACTGGGGTTGGAAGAGATAGCGACCTTGTCCGAGGCTATGTAGTAGCAGGCACAAAACCAGTTTACAAGAAAGCAGTGATTACTGTGGTTGTTCACTCACTAAGTTGTGTCTGACTCTTTGTGACCCCATGGACTGCAGCATACCAGGCTTCCCTCTCTTTCACTCTCTTTTGAACTGGGATTAAAGATCGGGCTTGAAAACAGACATGCCAGCTATGTTTGAAGCACTCACTATTTTCCAGATATTGTTAAGAGGGTCTAGCTGAATGATCTCATTGAATCCTCACAACAGCCTTATAAGACAGAGATTATTATGCCCATTTAACAGATAAGGACAGTGAGGCTCAAAGAAGGAAAGTAACTTGCCCAAGGACACCCTGCTTATAAAAAACAGAGCAGACGTTTCAGACCCAGGCAGAGTGACCTGGAAGTTGTAATTACAGAGACAAGCTTTGTAGTTTAAGATCTTGGAGAAAAAGCTCCATTAGTGGTAATAGTGCCCTATCTTGTTGTCTAGTTTCTTCTTTTTAATTTTAATTTCAATTTTTCCAACATCCCATCTTTACACCTCGTGGTTTCCTACTTTCCATGTTATTTTGCTCAAATTCTTCTCTCCCCCAAGAATGCACTTCTTCTCTCTGAGGTTTTAGGTTTCTTTCTTTATTTCTTTTTTAATGTTGCAAGGGGGTAAAGTTATTTGCTAGGTGCAGAAACTGAACACTTTATGTTATATTGTGCTGTTTAATTTTAAAAGTTTAAACACTTCAAGATTCCCTAGAATGTAATATATGTTCCTTAAGAATTATTCTCCGAATATTACTCAGGCATAAAAAAGAATCAAATCTTGCCATCTGTAACCACATGGGGGTCCTATGCTGAGTGAAACGTCAGACAGACAAAGACAAATATCCCATGGTTTCACTTACAGGTAGAATCTAAAAAACAAACAAACAGACAGAACAAAACAGAAACAGACTCCTAGATGCAGAGAACAGACTGGTGGTCGCCGGAGCCGTGGGGCAGTGAGTGAGAAAGGTGAGGAAGGTGAGAATGTACGGCCTTTCAGTTATAACACACTGCATCATGGGGCACATAGTCAGGGATACTGTCATAACATTGCATGGGGACAGATGGTAACTAGACTTATCCTGGTGGTTATTTTGCAGTGTATAAAAATATTGAATCACTATGTTGTACATCTGAAGCTAATAATATAATATTGTAAGTCAATTATACTTCAATTTAAAAAAGAATTGTTCTTCTAATCACTCTTTTCATTTCACACTAAGAGTGTTATGGTTTATTTACAGATGTTCTCATTAATAGAGGAAACATGATTATGCTGTTTGTGTATTCGATTTGAATAACCTGACATAAAATGACATACTCCTTGTTTTACGTTTCATCTTGGATATCAGATACCTTTGAACGTTTTTAAAGATATAGAGTCTCTCATTAAGTTTCCCAAATCTGTATCACGGAGACTCATTTGCCTATGTCCTTGTGATATTAAGAAATTATACCCTTCCCTTAGCACTTAGGTATTAAGGGTTATTTCCTCAGGACTCCTCGTAGTACTGTGCCTGGAGATAGAATAGTTTCCAAAAACAGAATCTTTCTTTTAAAAAGTGCCAGAGCTGTTTATTATGTTAAAAAACAAACAAGCAAACATATTAACAGTATCTAATAGGGAAAAAACTCCAGTCAGAATCTTCAGGCTCCGGTTCTCTTTCTAAAATGCACCCTCAGATATCCAGAAGGTGGGCTTTCTCTCTGGCCACACGGAAGATGCCCCCCAGGGCTGTGAACTCCATCAAAACATTTCTGCTCACAGCGTTCAAAGGCTGGAGGTTGTAAGAACGGATAGCTTGAATCTCTGTAGGTAAGTGGGAAAGAGTTCACCTACAAAGGAGCTGCTATTCTTTGAAATAACTCAAGTCTGAAACCCTTCCTTTGTAAATTAGAAACAAACCTCCTGAACTGTTCTGAAACCCAGAGAGAGTTGCAATACTGCGGGCGAACTGGGCTATATACTCAGTCAACTGTGACGCTTAGGTGAGCAAATTCTGTGTTTGTACTGAGATCTGGTAATTTCGGAACAAAGGCAAAGACAAAGAAACCTTAAGGAATCTTGGTCCTGTTCTTAAGCTGCCAGGGCGTGAAAGGGAACTGGGAAAACATGAAGCCATGTTTGATTCCACGAACACTTGAAACCATCCTTCAAATATTCTGGATGGAATAAAGTCCAAAGTGTTTTGCCAAACCCCAGGGAAATTAGCTCCATATGTTTCTGATTTATTTATAGTTTAATCATCAAAATATTGCTTTGCAGGGACTGGTTATGTCCAAGAAAACTTTTATGAGCCATTTTAAAACATTATCTTGAAAACAGGAAGCCCTGTTTTGCCAAGAGCTAGCAGATGCCTGAGCAGAGCTCTCCATATTGCCTTTGTGAAGTCTCCACTCACTAGAAATAAAGAAATCCTTCAGGGGTGATAACCCAAGAGGAAGAGGGAAGGTGACTGTAGGCTTCCATGATTTCCACTCAAACTCATTCTCTTTCATGCCCTTTTCACCATATTCCATTTGTGTGTTAGTCACTCAGTCATGTCCGACTCTTTGCAATCCCAGAGACTGTAGCCCACCAGGCTCCTCTGTCCATGGGATTCTCCAGGCAAGAAAACTGGAGTGGGTTGCCATTCCCTTCTCCAGGGGATCTTCCTGACCCAGGAATTGAACCTGGGTCTCCTACATTGCAGGCAGATTCTTTACTATCTGAGCCACCAGGGAAGCCCATTTGCTAAATGATAATTCAGGAGGTAACTTCTCTACCAAAATTATGTTAGGATCTTAGTCCTTACAAACCAAAGGTCAAATTTCTTAGAAAACAGCAGCTTCAAAGGAGCCATTGTATGTATTAATAGGAAAACACTTTTTCTCTTTATTTTGGAGTTTTTAAAAAATAAACTAAAATTCTCAAGATTTTTTTTTTAAGCCTCCTAGAGGGGCTTTACGTAATGTTTATGCTGGGTTTTTTTTCTTTTTTTTCTCTCATTATTCTTCCTCTGGTTCCAGGCTTCTCTGTCCATGGGATTTTCCAGGCAAGAGTACTGGAGTGGGTTGCCATTTCCTTTTCCAGGGGATCTTCCTGACCCAGGGATCAAACCCAAGTCTCCTACATTGCAGGCAGATGCTTTACCCTCTGAGCCACCAGGGAAGCCCCTTAAAGTAAGTGTCCTGATCGGCTTAAAGTGGGAAATTGTTAGAAATGAAGATTCTCTGAGCCCACCTCACAGTGACTGCTCCCAGGGGTCCTCAGACTACCCATATGTCAGAGCCACTGAGGGCCTCAGTGATTTCCCGCTGAGTTCCGCCCCGAGAGTCTCTGATTCAGTCAATCTGGGTGTGTGACCTGACAACTTGTATTTCTTACAAGTGCCCAGCTGATGCTGCTGGTCTTGGGACCCCACTTGGAGAACCATTACACTCTTCCCAGTCCTCACCGCTGGCTCACCATTGAGTAGAAGTTCAATTCAGTTCAGTCACTTAGTCGTGTCTGATTCTGCGACCCCATGGACTGCGGCACGCCAGGCTTCCCTGTCCATCATCCGCTCCCAGAGCTTACTCAAACTCATGTCCACCAAGTCGGTGATGCCATCCAGCTGTCTCATCCTCGGTCATCCCCTTCTCCTCCTGCTTTCAATCTTTCCCAGCATCAGGCTCTTTTCCAGTGAGTCAACTGTTCCCATGAGGTGGCCAAAGTATTGGAGTTTCGGCTTCAACATCAGTCCTTCCAATGAATATTCAGAACTGGTTTCCTTTAGGATGGGTTGGTGGGATCTCCTTGCAGTCCAAGGGACTCTCAAGAGTCTTCTCCAACACCACAGTTCAAAAGCATCAGTTCTTCGGCACTCAGCTTTCTTTATTGTTCAACTCTCACATCCATACATGACCACTGGGAAAACCATATCTTTAACTAGATGGACATTTGTTGGCAAAGTAATTTCTCTGCTTTTNTCTCAAGAGTCTTCTCCAACACCACAGTTCAAAAGCATCAGTTCTTCGGCACTCAGCTTTCTTTATTGTTCAACTCTCACATCCATACATGACCACTGGGAAAACCATATCTTTAACTAGATGGACATTTGTTGGCAAAGTAATTTCTCTGCTTTTAAATATGCTGTCTAGGTTTATCCTAGCTTTCCTTCCAGGGAGCAAGCATCTTTTAATTTCATGACTGCAGTCACCATCTGCTGTGGTTTTGGAGCCCAAGAGTGTTGAGTGGAAAGGAGAGAGTAAAGCAGAGGTGAAAGTGGAACCCATTCCAGGTGCATCCAGTAAAGGCTACTTGAGGACGTGTTTCAAGGACTTAACTAGGATACTGTCTATGTAAATTCCTGTAGACCATTGTTCATGGCTGAAGAAATGAAGTAGTTTATGTAACCTCTACAAGATTTAGTTTATAAAATAGGAGTACCACCAAGCCAACATATATAGAATACCTACAGTTTTCAGAGATTTTCGTGGATTAGAATGTCTTCAGGCTTTAAAATGATATGTAAGTAGGAACTAAATGCATCTGGTGACATGAGCTCTTTCTGTCATTAAAATGTGAGAGAACTTTCATTGCATAGTTAAATGCAATTGCTTAAAGTATATTGAGCGTATCGTGGGGAAAACGTCTTCGGTGAGAATTGTGTAATGGAGACTGATTGACTATACTGATCTTCAGGCAAATCAAGAAGCTGGGTTCAGTGAAGGCATTTCAGCAGAGAGGTGTGCTACTCTGTGATGAGCTGACAATAAGGAGAACTCATAGAACCTCCTTGTTAGAAGGGGCTCTCAATCTTCCAAATACATTAGAATCACCTGGGAATCTTGCTAAAGAGCCGACGCTGACTGGTCAGGTCTAGAGCTGGGCTCGAGGTACTGCGTTTCTAAGTCTTCCAGAAGATGCTAATACTGGAAAAGCAAGGTTCTAGAGTAGTGGTTCATGACTAAGGGAAGCCTTTGAAAAATTCTGAACCAGACGTGCTGGCTAGGACTCAGGCATAGGGGTTTTTAAAGCACCCCAGGTGATTCAAATTTGTAGCCAGCATTGAGATGCTCTAACCTAGAAAAGCAGAGTTCTTATTTCTTGGCCACCTCTCTCAAAGTCAGATGCCTTGCTGGAGTCTTTGGTGAGTATCAGACTGTGGTGAATTCATATTTGACTTCTCTAATAAGAGGCTGAAGTGCCTATTTCTATGTTGCTGATAAAAGAAAGAGCTAGAGGCTTTAGATTCCTGTTGTGTTGACTGCAGACAGAGTTGGCATCTAGCTCTGAAAATTTAGCAACTGCTTTTGTATTCTCTCCCCCACAGAGGGTCTCCATTCTTACTGTCTTTTCTTCGACAAAGTTTTTTTTTTTTCATTATTATTTAAAAAAATGTTTAACTTCCTTATTTACTCTTATAAGTGAGCTACAGATATAACATATAACTAGGGGTACGACCAGCATTGATACACCAACAAAAATGCTTGAGTACTTAGACATATATTTGAGAACTCAGAACCCTGCACTCACACACATACACACAGACGTGCACTCACACACACACACAGAAAATTTTCTTTAAAGATGTCAAGAGCAGATGTTACCATCCACTTGTCTCCCAGCATAAAATAAACATAATCTGACTTCTGCGGAACATTTGATTTTGGTTATAACTGCACCCCAGTGGATCTTTTTGGATGAGTCACTTTCAAAGTGTGCCCATAAGTGTCCGTAAGTAGCTGAATGTGCTATGTGTGGCTGGGTAATTAAATTTTGTATACTTAAACGTTGGAGACTGCCTGCCAAATACAATTATGTCAGTTGTAGCCTAATTGATGCTGAACTTCTCTTCCTCACGGTAATTAGCCAACAGGTGCTATTTCTTCTGAAGTTCTCTTCTCATTTCTGATTAAAAATAAAAAACTATGGCAAAGTAGAAATGGATGTATCTTTGTTTATTGTGGTAGATGGATACAGAAGCAATTTGCCTAATAACTGTATCAAGCTACTTAAATGTTAAACCCAAATGAAGGGAACCTAAGTGCCCAGCCTGTTTTAGAAGTTAAATTAATCCGCCCCAAAGCCATGCTTCTCCCACCTCAGTTTTTTGGCCAGCAGTATTATGATGACAGGCTTATAAAGCATGACGATTTTGGATGCCATATAAATGTTGCCCTTTTTATGCTGTGAGTAGTTCATGGGCATGAATCAGAATGAAGGACACCATGATCAATGCAAAACTTGTCTTCTTAACAGTATCTCCATGAATTGAAATTGTGTGGTAATAATCAGTAGAAGGATCGGGAACAGAAAGGAGGTGGCTGGGACAGGCAGGAAGAGATGCTTCTCGCTCTTTGGTGCAGCACATCCGTTGATGTGAGCCACTGTGCTCTCCACCCTGGCCTCTGTGTGTGTGTGCTCAGACGCTTCACTCGTGTCCGACTCTCTGTGACCTCGTGGACTGTAGCCTGCCAGGCTCCTCTGTCCATGGGATTCTCCAGGCAAGAATCCTGGAGCCGGTTGCCATGCCCTCCTCCAGGGGCTCTTTCCTTGGAGTTAACTCAATGCGCTCACATTCCTGGGTGAGCAGCACTAACCGGCTAGTGCTAGAGGAAATATTTTGGGATCCCTTTTGTTATTGACTAGGGTTCTTGGCTTCCTCAATCAATAGAAATTGATCAGGAGCAACCAAGAACAAATAACAGTTTCCCTTGCTTGCTTGCTTCGGGGAGGGAGGGCAACCTCATTCCTTACCTGCTTTTGTATGGCTTTTCAGAAGTGGCAGTTGGGTTTTTCTGTCTTTCTGTATTTTTTTGTCCATAATTCCACCCAACTGTCCATGAAAGCAGTTATTTTTTAGTCCCTTAAAGTTTCTTGGTATTTTGTTGCTCCTGGAAGCATTGCATCCAAGGGTCTCAGGTCCCAGCCTGTCTCCCTTTCACTTGTTTCTTTTCTGATTTCATTAATTTCCAATAGTATTTCCAGTGCTTGCCCGCAGCTCCTAGTAGCCTGGGGCCTGAAACTCATCTCTTGGCCTCTTTGCACACCACACTTTACCTGTGTTCCTGTCAGTACTTAGGTTTCAGAGTCTGTCATAGATGCAGGGTTGGCCACCCTATCACTTACAACACACCCTGCATTCCTGGTGAGAAATTTCCTGCCCAACTTCATCCCCAAGGATCCCACTCTCATGGTGACAACTTTAGCCGAGCCTGGGGTGGAAGAAGTAAAGTGACGTGAAGTTGCTCAGTCGTGTCTGACTCTTCATGACCCTACGGACGGTAGCACACCAGGCTCCTCCATCCATAGGATTCTCCAGGCAAGAATCCTGGAGTGGGTTGTCATTTCCTTCTCCAGGGGATCTTCCTGACTCAGGGATCGAACCTGGGTCTCCCTCACTGCAGGCAGACTCTTTACCATCTGAGCCACCAGGGAAGCCTGGGGTAAGCAAAATGGAAGGGATCTGGCACTCAGATCACTGAAGACACCCATGTAGTATGGAGGGAAGGGAAAGGGGGCTGGGAGTCAGCTTCCATAGACTAGGGGAGCTGATTCCCGCCCCACCTGTCACCCTGCCCCAGACTTTGGGTCCATTTATATGCATCTCTATAACAGTGGGTCTTCTCACCACTGAGACTGGAGGTTTGAAGTGGGGGTTGAGGAGGAAAAGGGGAGCATTTAAATTTGTTCAGTCAGTTCCGTCGCTCAGTCGTGTCCGACTCTTTGAGACCCCATGAATCGCAGCACGCCAGGCCTCCCTGTCCATCACCAACTCCCAGAGTTCACTCAGACTCACGTCCATCGAGTCCGTGATGCCATCCAGCCATCTCATCCTCGGTCGTCTCCTTCTCCTCCTGCCCCCAATCCCTCCCAGCATCAAAGTTTTTTCCAATGAGTCAACTCTTCTCATGAGGTGGCCAAAGTACTGGAGTTTCAGCTTTAGCATCATTCCTTCCAAAGAACACCCAGGGCTGATCTCCATCCTTAAAAATCATGATTTGAAAGTGTACCCTTTAAATTTCAGTTTCCGGTAATACTGGAAGTTCTGACCAATAAAATCCAGTTCCCTTCAGGGAAACTGTTTAAGTAGACTCTGTTTTCAATTTTGAGAAAAGAAGAGCTGATGTGGAATTTTGAGGTAATGGTCAGTAAGCTCATGGGTGCCTATTTGTTAAAATTTTGAATATTCTTTTTTATTTTTTATTTTTTATTTTTTTGTATTTATTTATTTACACAAACTCCCAAACATGAACCCCCCTCCCACCTCCCACCCCACATCTTCCCTCCAGATCATCCCCATACACCAGCCCCAAGCATCCTGCATCCTGCATTGAACATAGACTGGCAATTCATTTCTTACATGGTAGTATACATATTTCAATGCTATTCTCCCAAATCATCCCTCCCTCTCCCTCTCCCTCTCCTTCTCCCTCAGAGTCCATAAGTCCGCTCTACACATCTGTATCTCTTTTGCTGTCTTGCATACAGGGTCCTCATTACCATCTTTCTAAATTCCATATATATGTGTTAGTATACTGTATTGGTGTTTTTCTTTCTGGCTTACTTCACTCTGTATAATTGGTTCCAGTTTCATCCATCTTATTAGAACTGATTCAAATGTATTCTTTTTAATGGCTGAGTAATACTCCATTGTGTATATATACCACAGCTTTCTTATCCATTCATCCNATTTCAATGCTATTCTCCCAAATCATCCCTCCCTCTCCCTCTCCCTCTCCTTCTCCCTCAGAGTCCATAAGTCCGCTCTACACATCTGTATCTCTTTTGCTGTCTTGCATACAGGGTCCTCATTACCATCTTTCTAAATTCCATATATATGTGTTAGTATACTGTATTGGTGTTTTTCTTTCTGGCTTACTTCACTCTGTATAATTGGTTCCAGTTTCATCCATCTTATTAGAACTGATTCAAATGTATTCTTGCAAATAGAACTGCCTTATGACCCAGCAATCCCATTGCTGGGCATACACACCGAGGAAACCAGAATAGAAAGAGACACATGTACCCCAATGTTCATTGCAGCATTGTTTATAATAGCCAGGACATGGAAACAACCTAGATGTCCATCAGCGGATGAATGGATAAGAAAGCTGTGGTATATATACACAATGGAGTATTACTCAGCCATTAAATTTTGAATATTCTTGAAGCAAGGGCAAACTGCATTTGGAATCCATCTGAGGAAATACAGACTGTGATTGTGTAGGGCAGGGCGAGAACAAGGAATGATGGTACATGGGCACTTGTTTGCTTTTTAGGATGTTGAAAATATCAAAAAATTAGATTGTGGTGATGGTTGTACAACTCTGTAAATACACTGAAATTCACTGAATTGTATGCTTAAAATGCATGGATTTTAGGGTATATAAATTATGTCTCAATAAAGCCGTTAAAAAGGCATCTTACAAACCCTGCTAAGAAGATTTGATGCTTTCCCAAATGAGGCAGGAAGGTATTGATGGTTTTAGATTCATGCACCACCTGCATTTTAGCAAGCTCCCTGCAGGATTATACACACCGCTGCTGTGCAAGATGGGGTGAGGTTAAGAAAACTGGCCTCTGCCGAGTGTCTGCTGGGCGATAAACGCTGCACAGACCCTTTAGACACATCATCTCATTTAAACCTCATGGCAACCTACTGGTACCTTTACTCTAGCTGGATGATTTATTGCTGTTGCTATAGAGATGTAATTCTATCTGATCTGAAATGCAGACAACCACTGCTTTACCTCTGAAATACTTATGGCTCAGGGAGGGGAAATAACTTCCTCAAAGCTCACAGACAGTAAGTGGCAGAGCCAGGGTCGGAACTCAAGGGATGTCTGTTTAATCTGAGGCTTTGCTCTTTCTATTCCACCCTGCTGCCCTGAGATCGGGACAGTTAGGATGCTTGGGATTGAAGCACCTGGTAGACTGGTCAGCATTAATACCTTCACACACCCCTTGGATTAGTTTCTTGTTGCTGTTGTAACAAATCACCACAGATTTAGTGGCTTAAAGAAACACAAATTTACACTTTTCTAGTTCTGGAGATCAGAAGACCAAAATCAGTCTCAACAGGTTAAAGTTAGACTTGGTTCCTTCTAGAGGCTCTTGGGGAGAATCCAGGCCCTTGTGTTTTCCGGCTTCTGGAGACCAGTGTTCTCGGCCCCTGGTTCTTTCTTTGCGATGGGACCCCTGCAACTTCTGCTTGTCACCACATCACCTTCCTCTCCAACTTCACCCTCTTAGTTCCCTTTTATAAGGACTCTTGTGATTCCATTGTCCATCTGGATAACCCAGGATAATCTCTTCAACTCAAGAGCCCTATGTGTAAGGTAACATATTCACAGGCTGGGGGACTAGAATGTGAATTTAGTTGGGAGGGGCATTATTCTGCCTACCATACTCCCACTCTAGAAGCCTATGTTTGAAAGAAGTCTTGGAATAAATGTAACCTTCCATATTTTCACCTTGAACATAAAAGCTTCTCTTTATTCATAACAACCAAAATCAAGACTTGAATCAAATAGTACTAATTGTATGTCTCCAATTTGTCTCTTGAAACTTTAGAGGAATAAAATAAATAATTGACTGGATGAGGTACCATTAAGAATATTACTTTCCTTTGAAGCTGTATTATTAGTCGATAAATTGCAGTATTACTTTAATATGTCAAGCCCTCAGAGAAATTTCACTTTAAAGGAATGTGGATGTTTGGACAAATGAGGACAAACGCACATGTAGGATAGTATTTATCTTGCTCATAAACCTTTTTGAGGCATGCTTTCTCCTCTACAGTGTCATTTATGACAACTGTGTGCTTCACAAGACACTTTTTAAAAAGGTCAGGGTCTTGTTTTTTAAAGGTTTTGTGTATCTGTGTTGCTCTAGTTTTTACTTCCTACAGCAACATCTGAAATTGTCAAAGTCGAGGACCAAATTACAACAGAAGATAAAGAGCAAATCCTTCCCCCCACTGACCAAAAGCAGAGTATAGAAAAGGGGATTTATCTACTATTCCCCAAGGGTCCAGAGCTTGGAGTAGTTGTTCTCCCAAAGGTGGAAAATCTTACCGTATTTTCAATATACATTCAAAATATTGAATGGTAGGAATTTGGGAGTTGAAGAGGATGGGGTTGTTCCTTTAGCTCTTAGGAAGATTTTCCTGTATATTCTCATCTCTCTTTGACTACTGATTATGCCTTTCTCTATAACTCCTGTCATCTACACAGAATATATGGTCTTCTTAATTTTTTGGTCTCTTATAGTCAGCATATCACCATGGACTTTTTCTACTCTTCAATTCAAATCCCATGACAGACTTCTGCTAAAAGTACTATTTTGGTTCCAAACTGTCCTAAATCCTTAGCCAGGTTTAAGCCTCACTCTCTGATAGAATCCTGGGGGACTCAAGGTATTAATGCCTTTCTCTATAACTCCTGTCATCTACACAGAATATATGGTCTTCTTAATTTTTTGGTCTCTTATAGTCAGCATATCACCATGGACTTTTTCTACTCTTCAATTCAAATCCCATGACAGACTTCTGCTAAAAGTACTATTTTGGTTCCAAACTGTCCTAAATCCTTAGCCAGGTTTAAGCCTCACTCTCTGATAGAATCCTGGGGGACTCAAGGTATTTGCAGTTTGCCATTGACTGCTTAGGTGACCTTGGGGTCAGTCTGTCTGGATCTCAGTTGTTTTTTTTTTAATGAAAGCCAAACCTATCAGGGTAGTCTAATAGGATGTGAGATGCCTTTCAGTTCTAATATCTCAGAAGCTCAGAACATTTAGTAGTTATGGGAGCCATGGGTTAGATATTGGTTTGGGGTTTCCAAGAAGTTGACCCAGAGATAAGATTTTGAGTACCCGTAGTTTGAGAGGTGCACTCAGGAAATACTGGTAGAGGTGTGGGGAAATAAGACAGAAAAGAGAAGGAAGCAATGAAAGTTATTATCAAGCCAGTTTCTGCCGTATGCAGCACACCTTCAAGTTACTCCAGTCGAGAGACTGGAACCTGCGCACTCGTGGACTCCGTCTCCATTGTCGGTCTCAGGTCTTGTCTCTGTAGCACTCCTTGCTCCATTTTTCCTTTATTCAGAAAATAAACCCTCCCATTTCTTATTATGGGAATAGGATATGGGTGGGGTGCTGACTACGTCACAATGTGTGTGAGAGGTGAGGGGTAGCATGGGAAAGAAATGGTCGACTGGGAAAAGAGAAAGCAGCCGTCTGATATTTTGGTTCCTTGGCTTCCCTGGTGGCTCAGAGGTTAAAGCGTCAGCCTCCAATGCCGGAGACCTGGGTTCGATCCCTGGGTTGGGAAGATCCCCTGGAGAAGGAAATGGCAATCCACCCCAGTATTCTTGCCTGGGGAATCCCATGGACGGAGAAGTCTAGTAGGTTACAGTCCACGGGGTCGCAAAGAGTCGGTCACAGCTGAGCGACTTCACCTCACCTTTAAACTTGTCATGATTTCAGAGTTTCCAAGCCACTGTTCTGTAATGTTCAGCAGTGTGTGCCTGCTGTGTCTTTCATGGTGGGCATGGGACAAGAGAATAAATTTGGAGCTAATTAAAGAGGGCTTCCCAGATGGCACAGTGGTAAAGAACCTGCCAATACAGAGACTCAAGAGATGCTGGTTCGATCCCTGGGTCAGGAAGATCCCTGGAGAAGGAAGTAGCTACCTGCTCCAGTATTCTTGCCTGGAAAATTCCACGGCCAGAGGAGCCTGGTGGGCTACAGTCCCGGGGGGTGACAGAGAGTCAGAAACATTAAAGAACAGCTCATCAAAATACTACCCAGAGTGAAAAGGGTGTATGTTGGTAAATTACAGATGCTTTAATATTATTTACATAGAAAATCTGCAGTGACATTTCCTCTCCTACCCATTTTTAAGGACAACACATTAAAGCATTATAATACTGTGACAATGTAACTAACAAGGAACTCATTTTTGCTTACTTAGTATCCAAGGTTCAGTGCACCAAGAGCCTTCCCTTCTGTATTGTGGGTCTTTCCTTTAGTGTGAAGCCAGTATTTTGGGTAAAATGGGCCAGTTGGTCCTGGGATCATCCGTTGCTTCCTAAAGAGCTGCAGCATTCAGATATGCTTTTAGAAATGTGTGGGATGGGAGGAATAGGATAATCCAATTCATTCTTCCCCTTCTGAACTTTATTTCTGAGAACCTGACTTGCCAACATCTATGAAATATAGAGGAGGCTTAGCAATCAATCACGAGGGGAGGAGGTGATGGAAGAGGGAGGCTGGCCAAGCATCCCTAAGCTTCAGTCATTTTGTATTTCAGCACAAGAGAGCAGGATTGCTGACTGTTAGATTTCCTTTGAGAGGCAGTATGCCTGCGGCATATTGAGTATTCTGATAAAGCCAAGTATAGGTGTAACTCTTTAAGGAAATAGTCAATCTGGTTAAAAAGTGAAACTCCTTGGGTGAATATTAGACAAGATTTGACCTACATGAAACTTAGAATCTTAGAATAAGAACAGACCTTCTAGAGCACCTGATTCAAACCTCTCATTTGACTCAAGAAGAAACCAAGACATTGAACGTTCAGAGATTCATCGTCAGGATTACCGAGCTTATGGACCCAAGTATTCTGAAGGACTGACACTGCAGCTGCAATACTGTGGCCACCTGATGGAAAGAGCCAACTCTGGAAAAGACCCTGATGCTGGCAAAGATGAGGGCAGGAAGAGAAGGGGGTGACAGAGGATGAAATGGTTGGAGCATCACCGACTCAATGGACATGAGTTTGAGCAAACTCTGGGAGGTGGTGATGGACAGGGAGGCCTGGCCTGCTGCAGTCCATGGGGTCACAAAGAATTGGATACAACTTAGTGACTGAATGACAACAAAATTCTGATACATCGTCCAGTGTTCTCTCTACTCTACCACATGCCTCTCTCTCTCTCTCCTCTTCCTCCCCCCACTTCTCTGTCTTACACACACACACACACATGCCCACGAAGTTCATTCAAACAACGAAATGCTTAACTTGAAAGGACAGCTATCTAGGATTTCTTTCTTTTACCTTATCCCTACATTTAATAGCTTCGAACCCACACCCCAAGAAAGCTATAAAGTTGCCTTTGGCTTTACAGTGATAAACCTGAAACATTGAAATCTCTACTCAAGTAAGGTCTGAAAGGATTTGTGCTGTGGAATCTGTTTAACCCTGAGAACAAAATAATTGACGGTTACGTAAGGACAGGGGCTGAAGGAGCATGCCACTAAGATCGATAAAGGGGCTGTTTTCACCGAAACCGTCTTTTCTAGACCTTGTCTCTGTTTGACCTCCACTGTATACCATACAACATTTAGTTTAAAAACAGTATTTCTGTATCATTTATCCTGCTTCTCTTTCTCTGACCCGCTCCAATGTCATTGTCCTCAACATCTTTGAACCTCCGTCTCCCTGTGTCTGAATGATACCTCCTGTTTCGAAGGGATCTTTCTTGGGGAAAAAATGCAAAAATGTTTGACTTGGGAAATGGAGGAGACGCTATGCCCCTGTGAACTCACTGCTGGATCCCTTCCCAGGGCCGCAGAAAGGGCCTGTGCCTAATTTAAGCATATCATCACCTTCAGGATATATCTACCCATATGTCCCAACAACCTCCAAGATGTTCCCTTCTACCCCAGGAAATCTGCCCATATCCTGTCTTACTGGTTGATGCCAGCAGCCCTGGCTGGTCCCCTGCCTGGCATCCATTCATGGGTCCTTCTCCCACTGGCTGCCTGAGTAAGACTTCAAAATCTAAATCAAATCATGTCACATTCTCCTGTGAAGTTCCCCCTGACTCCCCAGTATCTTAAAGACAAGCCCCAATTCCTTAAAGGCACCGAGGCTCTCAGAAGGAGCCAGCCCTTGTGTTACTGACCCAGGTTCTTAGACAATAGAAATTGATAAGAAAGGGATCAAAATGAGGCATTCAGGTAAGACTGTATTGAGACTTATGCTGCCACACTGGGGAGGAGAAGCCAACAATAGTTTCCCTCGCTTGCTCTCTGAGACGGGGGTGAGCTGGCCCCTTAATTGGGGTGATGGCAGGCGGGGAGGGGTGGCTTCATTGGTCTGCCCACCCCCTCGGTGGTGCTGTGTCAGGGGTCATGCACAGGACCCTGCTTTTGCTCCCCAAACCTCAGAAGTGGCAGTTGGGTTTTTGGTCTTTTTGTATCTTGGCGTTCATAACGTGCCCCAACTGCACATGCGTGCAGTAATTTTTGGTCCCTTGTAGGTTCCTTGCATTCGGTTGCTGGAGGAGATGTTTGTCTAGATGCAAGCCCCGCAGCAAAGGGTCCCAGGTCTCAGCCCATCTCACGTGCTTCTCCCGTACTTTCTCCTGCCAGCTGCACCTCCACACTCCAGCCATCTGCAGTGTCCACTCTTCCTGAAGCAGGTCAGGCTCTCTCGCCTCCATGCCTGCCGGGTTCTGGGGCTTCTCTTCCATACCTGCCTGTCCTTTTCCCACATCACCTGCTGGTGGGGCTCTCCAGGACCTCCCCCCCAGTAGAGGTGGCCCCTCCTGCCCTCACCTTTACACACACGGGTCTTCACTCTGGGACACCTGAATGCTCCCATGAGCTTCGCCATCTTGCCCCCTGTAAAGGTCGAGGACAGGAGTTAAGCTGAAGGAGAGAGTGGCCTGGAGACATCTCACCTGAACGGTGAGACAGATGGCCATCTCCCCTCCCCGCCTCCAGCCTGGCCACGGAGCTCCTTGTTCCTGGGAGACAGGGTCTACCGTGGACAGGAATGCAGTATTTCTCTTTCTGCATGTGGGCGAAGACGGAGATTGAGCCTTTCTTTTTTTTTTTTTTTTTTTGCTACTTGAGAAATTCTCCTTGCTCCTGAGTTTCTCCCTTTGCCTTGATTCCTTCTAATCACTCTGATAATCATCAAATGTGTTTCTGAATCCAGTAAGTGCCTCTCTCTCAAGGTGGCGATGCTGCGCTAGGCACAAGCTAAGAACCCAGAGCAGCTCGTGGATCTTACCCCCGGGAGCTCAGAGTGCACATGTGTTTAAGAGAGAAGTCATCTGGGTCCAGGGGCCCTCCTGAGCTCTGCTCCGCAGCTGGCAGTGGGTCCTCGGATGCGGGGAGAGACTTTGCCCACCCGCCTGCCCAGAGACCGGCAGTGGATCCAGCCTGGCTACACCTGCACGCTTTCCTTGCTTACGTTGTGTTGTGCTGACTTAAACTGAGAGGAATCGTGAGCCTCACATAAGGCATTGTTATTTGAAGAAACATTCCCTTTCTATGTTTGTGCATGGAGGAAATCCAAGACGGCCAGTTGTCCTTTCAAGTAAATGACCCCCACCAAAAAAGCCCATGCAACCCACGGTAGAGTGTATATTCTGGCAGTTCTGTAAGACACTCTGATCTCTCCAAGACCGATCAAAGGGTGAAAGTTCGCCCATCCTATATAGCAAATCCTTGCTAAATAACACAGCCGATCTGGAAATGACTGATTTCAGACTTGTTTCTCCTTCCGAGGAGAACTTTCCAAGTGGTTTCTTTCTGTTTGCCCAGAAGCGAAATGATTTTCACAGTTAGCTTGATTTCTTAGCCACGAGTGGCGAGACAGAAAGAAGTATTCAGTGGACTGCTGGTAAAATGGTAATGTAATTATGGTATCCTGGGCAGATGATGGAGAGTTGTTTTGTGTCACAGCAAAAGGAAGGTGGGAGAAGTCCTTGTAACAGAGTTTCTTGTTACAGTGTGAAAACACTGGAGACTCTACAAGCTTATAGAAAAAACACATAAATTGTGTGAGTGTCATGCGCACGTGAGATAAATACTAGAAGGGTCCATCATTTTTCCTCTTTCACTTTCTTTGCTCTGTCTCGCCCTTCCCCTCAGAGGCCTTACGGTGAGCAGGCTGAGAGGCCCGTTCGTCATCTCCTCCATGCCACCCTCCCCCTAACCCCAGTACGTAACCCTGGCAGCAGAGCCAGGTGCCAACCATAGCCGAGTGGTAACTTGGACTGCCAGGAGATCAAACCAGTCCATCCTCAAGGAAATCAGTCCTGAACATTCACTGGAAGGAGTGATGCTGAAGCTGAAACTCCAATACTTTGGCCACCTGATGCGAAGAACTGACTCATTGGAAAAGAGCCTGATGCTGGGAAAGATTGAGGGCAGGAGGAGAAGGGGACGACAGAGGATGAGATGGCTGGATGGCATCACTGACTCAATGGACATGAGTTTGAGCAAGCTCCAGGAGTTGGTGATGGACAGGGAGGCCTGGCGTGTTGCAGTCCGTGGGGTCACTAAGAGTCGGACACGACTGAGCGACTGAACTGAACTGATAGAAGGGGATATGCTTGTGCCTGGCGCCAGCTATGCTTTTGCTCACACTTTGCTCCACACTTAGAATCCCTTTGCCCTCCTTCCCACACTGCCGGCCCAGGTCTAAGTGTGACCTTCCCCGGGGATTATGTACTGATCCTCCAAGCCAGAGGCTTTTCCCCCTAGTAACAGTCAGTTCAGTCTTT
Source organism: Oreotragus oreotragus (assembly GCA_006410675.1). NCBI lineage: Eukaryota > Metazoa > Chordata > Mammalia > Artiodactyla > Bovidae > Oreotragus > Oreotragus oreotragus. Next base: position 420,755 of record SJYX01005156.1, read on the forward strand.
CTTATAATGCTAATTAACCATAGTCATTCTTTGCACCGCTGATATTCCACTGGTTGCTTTATCCTTTTAATATTGTACACTCTGGAAGGGAATGAGCCTTCCTGGGTTCTGCCACCAGAGAGCATGATGCCGTGCCTGGCATGTATTTAGTTATGCCCTGGAAACATTAGACTGAGTGTGTAGTTAGGCGTTAGGGGATGAAACTGAGGTGAGTTTGGACTTAACATTTTTGAGTCCTAAACAGAATGACTTCTAGGTGTGCTGGTAGCAGGGGGAAGGGATGAAGTGGGCAGATTGGAAAAATATATATACCCACCGTATGTGGATGGTGGCAGTGATTTAGTAGCTAGGTTGTGTCCAACTCTTGAGCCCCCATGAGCTGCAGCCCAACAGGGTCCTCTGTCTGTGGGATTTCCCAGGCAAGAATATTGGAGTGGATGAAAACTGCCTATGTTTTATAACTTTTTATTTTCTACTGGGGTGTAGCTGATCAACAGTGTTGTGATAATTTCAGATGAACAATGAAAGGACTCGGTCATTCATATGCATGTCTCCGTTTTCCCCCGAACTCCCCTCCCATCCAGGCTGCCACATAACATTAGCAAAGTTCCCTGTGCTATGCAGGAGGTCCTTGTTGGCTATCTGTTTTAAATATAGCAGAACGCGCCATCTATCCCCAAATCCCTGAATATCCTTCTCCTGCAGCAACCAAAAGTTCATTCTCTAAGTCTGTGAGTCTCTTTCTGTGAAAACTGTCTATTTGAGACTCCCATCTCCTAAGTCACTGTTTCCTAGAGACACGGGTGCAGACCAAAGATAAAGGTGGCCAGGAGATCATCTTACTGTCATTTACATGCTTTAAAATAGTTTTCCTTAGCCTTATTTTAATTTTTCAGAAATTCCCATGTAGGACTGAATCTGCCTACACAGTTTCTTTAAAATTAAACTTGCGCATCAGTATTCATAGCTCCACCTACTCCTCCTCCCGTTTTTTTGAGCTGTGTGCAGGTTATACAGATGTCTGGGAAAGTGCTTCCATTCTGTTTGATGGAAACCTGGCCAGCTTCCACTGAGGTTCCTGGTGGGAATGCTTACCCAGCAGGGTCACACATCGGGAGTCCTTAGCCACAACCTGCAACAGTGGGGCCTGCATAAGAGCTACATCTAGAAAATAGTGTCAATATTTGGCATTTTCCATGGCTAATTTTGGAACTGCCAAGAATTCTGTGATTATTCAGGCAGGTTTTGTGACTCTAACTGCATAAAGTACTCATTAAAAAAGTAATCTGAATGAGGATTCTAAAGACTATACCATCAAGGCTACTCCCCGCCTCGGCCTCCCTTGCAAAGCAGACGAAGACGAGGTGTTCAGCCACGCCTTATTATTGTTGCGTGATTTGGCTTTTTTCTGATTCTTCCCTTAAAGAGGAGGAAAACCTCTGGACTAACAGAAATGACTTCTGTATCCCTTCTTTCTCCTGATAGAATCTAAGCCATCTGAGAAAAACTCACCTTGGAAAGATTGCTTTTCTGGTTATGTAGGGAGAATTATTCAAAGCATCTCCAGGCATAGATGCTTCTCTTCACATATTATTTAACTTCTAGACATTATGCTCCCAGTTAAAGGGTTAGGAGTTCTCCGGTTCAGAATCTTCCTGTTGGATAACTGTCTTGACCCAAGTTCATTTCCAGTCCTCATTCGGGAATTTCATGACCAGTGAACTGATTGAACCAGAAAGTTCCTGAACTACAGAAGGAGGGAACTTCAGAGTACAGTTTAGTTCAGTTCAGTCGCTCAGTCGTGTCCGACTCTTTGCGACCCCATGAATCGCAGCACGCCAGGCCCCCCTGTGCATCACCATCTCCCGGAGTTCACTCAGACTCACACCATCGAGTCCGTGATGCCATCCAGCCATCTCATCCTCAGTCGTCCCCTTCTCCTCCTGCCCCCAATCCCTCCCACCATCAGAGTCTTTTCCAATGAGTCAACTCTTCTCATGAGGTGGCCAAAGTACTGGAGTTTCAGCTTCAGCATCATTCCCTCCAAAGAAATCCCAGGGCTGATCTCCTTCAGAATGGACTGGTTGGATCTCCTTGCAGTCCAAGGGACTCTCAAGAGTCTTCACCAACACCACAGTTCAAAAGCATCAATTCTTTGGCGCTCAGTCTTCTTCACAGTCCAACTCTCACATCCATACGTGACCACTGGAAAAACCATAGCCTTGACTAGACGGACCTTAGTTGGCTAAGTAGTGTCTCGGCTTTTCAATATAAACCACATGCAAATGCACAGTTATAGCAGGTAGCTTTATCATGGACCTCAACTTGCCTTAACATATGTTTATATACATATTTTTTTAGTTCTGTGTGTTTTACTCCCAGGGCCCTGTCCAGGTCAGAACAATCTGACAGTTATTTGACCCCCATCAAATTGTTGGCATCCTTGGAATTCATGTTCCTACGTCTAATTGGTCTCTCCTCTCTCTTTCCAAATCTCAATAAGCCTCTTTCCTTGATTGTCTTTGAAATGAGGTTAAATGATAGCATATTGACTTGAAACTGAGGTAACTGAAAGGGCATATTTCATCTAAGTGACAGGTCCAAATTTCCCTATTCTTTTTCTTTTTCTTTTTTTTTAAAATTAAAATAGAGTTGGTTTACAGTGTTGTATTCAAGTATACAGAAAAGTGATTCAGTTATACACACACATATGTCTATTGTTTTCAGATTCTTTTCTCTTGTAGGCTATTGCAAAATATTGAGTATAGTTCCCTGTGCTATATAGTAGGTCTTTGTTCGTTATCTATTTTATATATTGTGTGTCTAGGTTTATCCCAGCATCCTTGTTCTTAAGCCTTTTCCTTGTGTATCTTCCCCTGAGTAATCTGGCCTCTTCTTGCTATATGTTGTTGCTTTTGCAAACCACACATCTTATATGCTTCCTGGAATGAGTAGATTTCATTCTCCAACACAACTTTTTCCAACCACTGCTTAAATCTATTTTTAGTTCTTTCCTCTGAGGCATGAATGATGACTTTTCTACAGCCTGTCAGTTATTTATTCATTTCAAATATTAACTTATCTAGGTTCCTGTTTTAGGTTTGGTCTCAAGGGAGAGTTTACCTGCATAAAAAACAGTAGAATTGAAATCAACCAGTTTGGACCCAAACTCCAGATTTTACCCCTGTTTATTTTCTCATCTGTCCAGTGACTCAACTCATGACTCTCAAAAGACGTTCTTCTTTCCTCACTGCAGCAAATTAAGGGTATATTCCCAGTAACAGTGTAAGTGAAGATCTTAAA
>SJYX01005156.1:424156-445867 GCA_006410675.1 Oreotragus oreotragus
CCAACTCTCACATCCATACGTGACCACTGGAAAAACCATAGCCTTGACTAGACGGACCTTAGTTGGCTAAGTAGTGTCTCGGCTTTTCAATATAAACCACATGCAAATGCACAGTTATAGCAGGTAGCTTTATCATGGACCTCAACTTGTCTTAACATATGTTTATATACATATTTTTTTAGTTCTGTGTGTTTTACTCCCAGGGCCCTGTCCAGGTCAGAACAATCTGACAGTTATTTGACCCCCATCAAATTGTTGGCATCCTTGGAATTCATGTTCCTACGTCTAATTGGTCTCTCCTCTCTCTTTCCAAATCTCAATAAGCCTCTTTCCTTGATTGTCTTTGAAATGAGGTTAAATGATAGCATATTGACTTGAAACTGAGGTAACTGAAAGGGCATATTTCATCTAAGTGACAGGTCCAAATTTCCCTATTCTTTTTCTTTTTCTTTTTTTTTAAAATTAAAATAGAGTTGGTTTACAGTGTTGTGTTCAAGTATACAGAAAAGTGATTCAGTTATACACACACATATGTCTATTGTTTTCAGATTCTTTTCTCTTGTAGGCTATTGCAAAATATTGAGTATAGTTCCCTGTGCTATATAGTAGGTCTTTGTTCGTTATCTATTTTATATATTGTGTGTCTAGGTTTATCCCAGCATCCTTGTTCTTAAGCCTTTTCCTTGTGTATCTTCCCCTGAGTAATCTGGCCTCTTCTTGCTATATGTTGTTGCTTTTGCAAACCACACATCTTATATGCTTCCTGGAATGAGTAGATTTCATTCTCCAACACAACTTTTTCCAACCACTGCTTAAATCTATTTTTAGTTCTTTCCTCTGAGGCATGAATGATGACTTTTCTACAGCCTGTCAGTTATTTATTCATTTCAAATATTAACTTATCTAGGTTCCTGTTTTAGGTTTGGTCTCAAGGGAGAGTTTACCTGCATAAAAAACAGTAGAATTGAAATCAACCAGTTTGGACCCAAACTCCAGATTTTACCCCTGTTTATTTTCTCATCTGTCCAGTGACTCAACTCATGACTCTCAAAAGACGTTCTTCTTTCCTCACTGCAGCAAATTAAGGGTATATTCCCAGTAACAGTGTAAGTGAAGATCTTAAACTCAGTGTAAATGGGGGGTTTCAAATTTTTTCTTTGATCACTAAAGTTAGGACCCCTAAAGATGTATGTGTGTGTGTGTGTGTGTGTGTGTGTGTGTCTGTGTGTGTCTGTGTGCTCATTCAATTGTGTCCAACTCTTTGTGACCCCATGGGCTATAGCCCACCAGGCTCCTCTGTCAGTGGGATTTCACAGGTGAGAATACTGAGTGGGCTGCCATTTCCTTCTCCAGGGGATCTTGACCCAGGAATTGAACCCGTTGTCTCCCACATCTCCTGCATTGCAGATGGATTTCTTACTGATGAGCCACTGGGGAAACGTGAAGACCAGTTTCTTGATTTTACAGCTGAGAAAAATGGTGTCCCAAGATCCCACCATCAGAAGACAGTTACTACTGAAGCTAAGCACAAGATTCATGCCCCCAAATTTCCAGTCTGTTGGGTTTTTTTNTCTCCTGCATTGCAGATGGATTTCTTACTGATGAGCCACTGGGGAAACGTGAAGACCAGTTTCTTGATTTTACAGCTGAGAAAAATGGTGTCCCAAGATCCCACCATCAGAAGACAGTTACTACTGAAGCTAAGCACAAGATTCATGCCCCCAAATTTCCAGTCTGTTGGGTTTTTTTCCTAAACAGTATTCCAAGTTTGAGGTTTCAAATAAATAAAAATTTATTTAGTGCTCACAGCAAGGAACCATCTTAGGCACTGAGCAGAGAGAAACAAAGCCTGGTTTCTGCTCTGAAAAAGATCATGAACAAATAGGGGAGATAAATATGTCTCCAGCTAACTAACACAAGGCAGGATGAAGGAAATGCTAAATAAGGGAAACATTTGCGTGTAGTTTTCCTAACTCCAGGAGGCGATGGTATGTCAGTGGGGTCTTGATGTGTTGAAAAGTTTGGATACATGGAGAAGAAGGGGACAGTGGGCACATCCCAGGCAGAGGAAATTATAGAAGTAGAACCAGAGCCTTGGAAGTGTGTGGGGTAGACTGGTCTCTTACATTGCAGGCAGATTCTTTACCCTCTGAGCTACCAGGGAAGCCCACAAAGAGATCAGTGTTACGTAGAACCTAGAATTTCTAAGGAAATATGTCTAAATTTTAGATTAAAAACATAAACAGTTTGGAGCCATATGGTCAAGAGTTTTGGCCCTTTAGGTAAATGGACAGGCATTTCGGATACTGAAAGAGGCTGGGGGTATGAGGTAATTTAATACCTAAAAATTTGGTCTGGGTTAGATTAAAGTGGCCAAAGGGTATGGCTAGTGGTAATGGAGAGAGGAGGGCAAACGTAAGTTCATAGTTCTAACCTTAGAAACATGTCACTGCTCACTTCTAATCCGTCCTTCCAGTGTTCCAAAAAAGTATCTTTCAATATGCTATTCACCTCCATAGAGATATGCAAGCATATTTAGAAAGCATATTTAGAAACCAGTTTTAGCTAATATTCTACAAATGAAGGGTATAACCTGGTTAGTGTCTATGAGAATGACAAAATCAAAAGTAGTGATCATATAGAAAGCGAATAAACAACATTTAGTCTCTTTCCAAAGACCATCAGGAAGAGAGGCTTACTGAGATTTGGGAAGATAAAAGAGACCAATAGATGCAGGAAAGTGGATTCCAGGGATGCAATCAATTTTGTCATTGTTCAGTCGCTCAGTCGTGTCTGACTCTTTGCGACCCCACGGATTGCAGCACTTCAAGCTGCCCTGTCCTTCACTATCTCCCGGAGTTTGCTCAAACTCATGTCCACTGAGTCGGTGATGCCATCCAACCATCTCATCCTCTGTCACCCCATTCTCCTCCTGCCCTCAGCCTTCCCCAGAATCAGGATCTTTTCCAGTGAGTCTGTTCTTCACATCAGGTGGCCAAAGATNATATATATAGTGCCTGAGTGCTATTCTTGGGTTTTAATACAGTTTCAATTATTTAATTTCAGTATTGTTTCAAACAGTGAGGAAGACAACTAGTTGAAGATCCCATCAGAACAAGTAGGTGCCACATATGTTTCCAAGTGTCTCCAGTCCTCCGAATTCTCAGATACATCTCTTATCTGTGTGTTGGAAATAGTCTACCTTGTGCTTCAAGAGACAAGTTGTAGGAAATGTTTATGTAGCTGTTAAACTGACCCAAATTATAGTCGTCCATTCATTCATTCACTCATTTACCCATCTCATATTTACCGAGCTCCTGTTTACCAAGTACCAGAACTATGCTAGAAGCTGAGAGAGCAGAGCAGAGCAAAGGGACTGGGAAATAGACTGTGGTCCTTGCCTGAGAGATGTTTATTGACCAGGGAGGGAGACAAGATGTAGAGAGCTAACTAGAACTTCTAGCAGCACAGTTGGCCACACTGATGTTCCTCTGGGATGCCTGACCTGGATATACACCCTAGATGCTGAGGATTGGAGTCTCAACGCCCAATTCAGGGACATGAGCAGTGTCCTTGCCTTGCTTGAAGTAATAAGCTAAGACTCTGCTGAAGGGAAGGCTCTGCTGAAGGGAAGGGAGGTGAAGGGTCTGGCTTCACTTAAACTGGGGGATAGGGAAACAAAGACAAGGAAACTCTGCCTGTAAGGGCAGGGAGGTAGTGAGAAACTTACGTTCTTAGGATGTGAGTAGACAGAGGAAGGACCCTGGGAGAAACTCAGGTGGCAAGCCCGTGCCACTCTTTATGTGGGATTCAAGTATATCCTGCTGACAGGGTTCAGGAAACCCAGCACCAAAAGTGAATGTAACTTTTTTCCCCTGGACTGTTGGAATCACTGAGATACTGATAGGAGCAAATGAAAAACCACTCTGTAGGGAATGAAAGCCCATTCTGTTGAGCATAAATTCACAATGACAAGTTCCAAATCACATGAAGAAAGAGACCACAATAAGGAAAACCAGCAGATGCAGAAAAGGCCGAGCTGGAAATAAGAGGAAAGTCTAAAGGTTATTATAAAGTATAGATGCTTACAATAAGAAAATTAAATAATAGAAGCCATCATGAAAGAAGAGACCCCTGTGAAAAACAAGCAAACAAAAGACAGACTAGAAAAGGAAGCAAAACGTCTAGAAGTGAGTGATCAATATAGTTACTGACATTAAGCGCCGAGTGTTTGGATTAAACAGCAGAGAGGACACAGCCAGAGAGAGAATCAAAACACTGAAGGATCTGAGGAAATCACTCAGAAGGAAGCCCAGAGGAATAAGGAAAATATGACATTAAGAGACATGGAAAATAGCAATAATACCTAATTGTTGTTAAGTCCTTCCTGTGTACCAGGCTCAGTTCATGTTGCTTCTCTTCCCTGGTGACTCAGCTGGTCAAGAGCCTGCCTGCAATGTGGGAGACCTGGGTTCAATCCCCGGGTTGGGAAGATTCCGCTGAAGAAGGGAACGGATATCCACTCCAGTATTCCAACCTGGAGAATTCCATGGACTATTCCATGGGATCGCAAAGAGTTGGACACGACTGAGCGACTTCCATCTTTCTCTCTATCTTTTAATTCATCCAAGGTTCATAATGACCCTCTGTGGTAGGTACTATTACTAGCCCTGGTTTTACAGATGAGAAAACTCATGCAAAGTTAAGAGATGGGAATTGGGAGACAGGAGGGAACCAGGCATCTTCTTCCCAAAGGACTGTTCCAAAGCCCCATTTCTCCATACACACCTGGGATCCACCTGCACTATCTCTTTTTGGCTTATTGGGAAGCAGTAGCCAATAGTAGTAGTTAAATAAATGCATTATTTAACACCACTTCCCATCCTTCTTTGCCTTACCCCTCCCTTTTCTCACTCTTAGAACCCTGGCTTTATATCTTTGAGATAAACCATTAGCATTTAATTCATGTCTACCATAGTAGGTCATTAATAAAAAATATTATAGTGAATTAAGAGAGTATTATAAGCACACTATTTAAAAACATGGAGGTAAATACCATAAGGGATAATTCTCCCCCAAAATTTCCCTGGTGGTTCAGATGGTAAAGAATCCACCAGTGATGGGGGAGACCAGGGTTTGATCCCTGGTTTGGGAAGATCCCTTGGAGAAGGGAATGGCTACCCACTCCAGTATTCTGGCCTGGAGAATTCCATGGACAGGGGAGCCTGGCAGGCTACAGTCCATGGGGTTGCAAAGAGCTGGACATGACTGAGCGACTTTCACTTTCAAAAGTTGAAAATTGTTATTTCCAGGGAAATGAGATGACTGCATTTAGCACCATTAAAAATGTAAGCTATTTACATGCATTTCTTGGATAATTATAATTTAATTATACAAGATTAATGTTGAACTAAAGATGTTTTCAGACAGATCCTGAGTGTACTATTCACAGATCTTTACTAAATGAACTAATCACATATTATTCAGAAAGAAAGAAACTGAACCAAGAAAGAAAGAATGAAGTTTAAGCAGCAGATGTGAAGTTGACAAGTATGTTTGTAAAAGTGAAACAAAAACAAAAATGCTGGAGTGTCTGAATGTGTTTTCAATAAGGGGGATTATAAGCAAGGTAAAAGCAAGGCTTTAATAACTTGGAAGATGGAGAGGGGTGATCAGATTCAAGCCTCTGGATATTTTTTCAGTTTGTTGTTGTTTAGTTGCTAAGTTGTGTCCTATTCTTTTTGGACTGGGGCCCGCCAGGCGCCTCTGTCCAGGGGATTTCCCAGGCAAGAAGACTGGAGTGGGTTGCCACTTCTGACTCCAGGAGATCTTCTAGGGATGGCACTCGCATTTCCTGGGTCTCCTGCATCGCAGGCAGATTCTTTACCTGCTGAGCCATCTGGATATATCCACCTGGTAGATATATTGGCCTGATAGGTAAAACCAGAATATATTAAATATTTAATGGTTGCTATGCAGCAGCAGCAGCATAAAGAAAATAGAAATAAAGCATACAACTTCCAAACCAAAGAAAGGGAGAAGAATAAAGAAAAATCTATCAAACAGAGACCAAGAAGTACAAAGACGAGTAGAAAGCCCAAATAATGTGAATTTTAAAGAGAACGCAGGTGGCAGTTGTATAACCTCATCATAGGAAAGAATTTCTTTAAAAGTCTCAAAACAGAAAACAACATAAACAACGGATCAAAATGGACAAAAATATGAGCAAGCAATTTGCAGAAGAAGAAATCTGAATACATAGCAGGTAGTCGGGATATAGTGATTAAATCACAACCAGCATACTGAAAAGCAAAAGACTGGTAATACCAAGTGACAATGATGTGGAAATGGAGGCGCTCATATACTGTTGGTGAGATGGTAGTTGTTACAATCGTCTTGACAGTTACCTGTTAATATCCAGTTGAGCTAAAGATGTGCACATCCTATGACACAGCTATTCCAATTGTAGTTGTATTTCTCAGAGAAACTTGCACAAGAGCACAAAAGAGAACTTTATCAGGATGCCCACTGGAGAATTGTTTGTAATTCAAACAATTGTTGGTAATTGTTGTAATTGCCAAAAGTTTAGATACCAGCTAAATAATCTTTCATGAGAGATTCATAAACAATAATCTTAACACTGGGATACCAGCAAGAAATATGAATGGACTAGATGTACATGAATCCACATGCAACAATCCTAAAACATAATGTTGAGTTAAATAGAGAATATTACAAAATGATTCTTAAAATGAGATAACCCCTTATGTACCCTGGAAACCCATAAATCAGTATTGCAAAATACTTGCAAATGTATGGTGAAAATATAAAAAATAGATGGGATAAAGAAACATCAATTTCAGGATAGTAGTTGCCTCTGGCAAAGAGGAGTGGGGAGGAAGATTGATGGTCTTTGCAATGTCTCTAATTTTTATCCCTTTATATCCTTTCTAAACCACGGAGGCATCTAGGATAGAGTGCTAACATTTTAAAGCCTGCATGAGGCACTCTTGGACAGCATAGTCTCCACTATCTTTTCTGTACCTTTGAACTACATCACAAGCAAGAACTTACATTTATAGGGTGTTACAGTGAGAATTCAATCAGCAGTAGGTTCCGAGGAAGCACTGAGCGATGAGCAGGTAGTTCTGTCTGGCCGGGTGCCGAGCACTGTTAATGTTGTGATGCGGGGAATGAGAAAGAGGCTCGTGGGAGGGGGAGGGCAAGGTCCAGGAGCAGAAGGAGGCAGCACGGTACTGTGGGGACTGTGAGTGCCCTGGAGGAGCTGACCACAAAGTGGCAGGAGACGCACGAGGTGATAGACGATGTGGCTGCAGACCAGACCTGTCTTAGCTGTCAGCTGAGATTTGATGTCTCAGAAAGCTTAAATGTTCACTGAAAGCTCTTAACTTCTATGTCAAGAACACAGTCGGTTCTTTATGTTTCTTGACACACTTTTGGTTGTTGCAATTTAACATCTATTAGAGTACGAGAACGGCATTTTTGGAAGGACCTTAGCAATCATCTACTAGTCCAATCCTTTCGCTTTATCCACCAAAGAATGTATTGATCTCTTGGAGGACAAACCAGTCTGAAAGTTTTCATCTTTGCAACCCAAGTTAACTCAGTCGGCTTTTTGGAAGAACTGATTCCTAGGGCAGATTTAGGGAAGAATCTGGGGAAAGGCTGTGTCCAGGGAAGTTGTTCATTGGTAGAAGATTTCATGAAAATAATACTGTGGTATATATAGATGTGTGCTTAATGCTGTTATGCACTCACTAAGTCATGTCCGACTCTGTGACCCATAGGCTGCAGCACACCAGGCTTCCCAGTCCTTTACTATGTCCCAGAGTTTGCTCAAACTCATATCCATTGAGTTGGTGATGCTATCTAACCATCTCATCCTGTCACTCCCCTTCCCTGCCCTCAGTCTTTCCCAACAGGGTGTTTTCCAATGAGTCAGCTCCTTGCATCAGGAGGCCAAAGTATTGGAACTTCAACATCAGTCCTTCCAATGAATATTCAGGGTTGATTTCCTTTAGGATTGGCTGGTTTGATCTCCTTACAGTCCAAGGGACTCTCAAGAGTCTTCTCCAGCATCAGAATTCAAATGCACCAATTCTTTAGCCTTCAGCTTTATGGTCCAAGTCTCACATCCATACATAACTACTGGAAAAACATAGCTTTGACAATACAGACGTTTGTCAGCAAAGTGATGTCTCTGCTTTTTAATATACTGTCTAAGCTGCATGCTTAATAAATTATTTTGATAGGTTCTTAATTATGAAAATTAATAAAAGAAGTCTCTTTAATTCATTTGCTGAAGAATGAGGTGGGGTACCATTTCATTCTACTCCCAACTTTGGGGATTTTTTAAAAATCATAGGTGAGAGAATTAAGACAAAGAATGTAAGCCTTGGTCACTCTATGTGAAGATCGTAGATCACACAGAGGATTCCAGTTCAGGTCACTGGGAGGAACAGGGGACCTGGGAAGGAGCCGCAGTTTGCATGAGTTGGCAACAGGAATAGTTTGCGTTCAGGCTATTGAATTTCAGAATATGACTGTACACCCCAATGATTCATACCCCTTCCCCAGCACTACAGCTTACGATAGCTCAGATAAACATCATCAGGTGTTTCTCAAGGATTCTCTGTAATGTTCTGAAATATGATTTCTGCCATAAAAAGACAATCTCCAAAAAAAAAAAAAAAAAGACAATCTCTTCCTTTTCTTGATTCAGACTCCGTCTCTCAAGAAAAATTTGGCAGTCTAGTGAAATCCATTAAGTAGGAAGTCCTTACTTTAGGGAAGTGAACTCTTGTGTCTGGTCTTCTCTCGTCTCACTTTGGTCTGAAATCTTTGTTTTCTAATCCTTCATGTCATGCTTCAGCCACATATAAACCAAAATGTCTGTGCAGAGTTTCTCTAATTATAAAACTACCATCAGGGAAGAAGTGGTCCGGGGGAAACTTGTTCAGTTGCTCAGTTGAATCCAACTCCTTGGAACCCCATGGACTGCAGCACACCAGGCTTACCTGTTCTTCACCATCTCTCGGAGCTTCCTCAAACTCCTGTCCATTGAGTCAGTGATGCCATCCAACCACCTCGTCCTCTGTCATCCCCTTCTCCTGCCTTCAACCTTTCCCAGCATCAGGGTCTTCCAGGTGACCCTGACAGGTGATTAATGTGGAGAGTAGCATGAACCTTGGTTTGAGATGAAGATTTTATTGATTCATTAATAGTTAGTGATCTCAGCAATCTGGGCTGTCTCTTCACATTATCAAACTTAGGCTTGTATTTATAACTAACATCCATGAACTATACCTTTGTGGATAATGGACCCACTCCTTCCTGGGTTACCGATCTCTCTCCTCTTTTATACAATTTTGAGCTAAGGTCATTTTGGTGGACACAGCAGCACGCTGCTCATCTTTAACAAACCAACACCGTGTCTCAGGTAAAGGCAAAAATACTCACTGCTTTAGTTAGCTATCCAGTTTCTGTCTTGGCTTAGCAAAATGCCCCCATTCACTACAAAGAATTCTATACATTTCTATTAACTCTCCTTGTTAGTTGCCAATATTTATTTGTAGGAAGAAAAGCTCAGCTCTCTTTTGATTCCAATATTACTTGTGGAAATATCTGCATGTCTTCTTATTATCGAAACTTGAGGGAAATATTAAGCAGAAAGTATTTCCTGTGAGCCTTGTGTGTTTCATGTGTAGCTCTCGTTCTTGAAAACACAGTGAGACAAATCACAAAGCCTATCTCTGATGGAAAGGATCCCTAAGGCTGAAGCTATGTCAGGTATTGGTTCATCACGTGCTGCTGTCAAAAACTAAGCTAATAAAAGACAAAACTAAGCTTAGTGTTGCCAGTGCTTGCCTTGGGCTTTCACTCTGATGGGTAATAGTTCCCAAACTGTGTGCAAAATGTTCTGAAGAACACAGGCTGACTTAATATGCACCACTTAAAATGAAATTATCAGAAGCTAATATACAAATATGCTAGTGTGCTCTGTATGACGAACTCAGGAATATATTAGCAGGAAAGCTGTATGATTGAAGTCTGTACTTCATATGCATTAGGTACCTTTGAGCTTTTCTGAGAATTTTAGAACATCAAGCAGGCTATAGAGCAATGTCTATACCATTCTCTTGCAAGCAAAGCAAGAGTGTTTTATTTTTAAGGTAAAGTTGAGATTAGGATTTAGAAGAGCAGAAGGCTTCTTTGCCTTTAAGGAATTAAAAGATTTGCGGGGTAGAGGGGAACAAGTCTGAGAAGACATGGTTATTTTGTCTTCTTCTTTTTAAAAAATATTTATTTATTTGGCTACACTGTGTAGTCCATGGAATTCTCCAGGCCAGAATACTGGAGTGGGTAGCCTTTCCCTTCTCCAGGGGATCTTCCCCAGGGAAGGCAATGACACCCCACCCCAGTACTCTCGCCTGGAAAATCCAATGGACGGAGTAGCCTGGTGGGCTACAGTCCATGGGGTCGCTAACAGTCGGACAGACTGAGCGACTTCACTTTCACTTTTCTCTTTCATGCATTGGAGAAGGAAATGGCAACCCACTTCAGTATTCTTGCTTGGAGAATCCCAGGGACGGGGAAGCCTGGTGGGCTGCCGTCTATGGGGTCACACAGAGTCGGACACGACTGAAGTGACTTAGCAGCAGCAGCAGCAGCAGGGGATCTTCCCAACCCAGGGATAAAACCCAGGTCTCCCGCATTGCACACAGATTCTTTACCAGCTTGAGCCACAAGGGAAGCCCAAGAATACCAGAGTGGGTAGACTATCCCTTCTCCAGGGAATCTTTCTGACTCAGGAATCGAACCAGGGTCTCCTGCACTGCAGGCGGATTCTTTACCAACTGAGCTATGAGGGAAGCCCATTTTTCTTTTTTAAAAGTACTTATTTATTTGGCTGCACCGGGTCTTGGTTGCAGCATGGGGGATCTTTGCTCTTTTAGTTGTGGCATGCGAGCTCAAGTGGTAAAGAGTCCACCTGCCAACGCAAGAGATGCAGACAGGAGACATGGGCTAGATCCCTGGGGCGGGAAGATCCCCTGGAGGAGGGCATGGCAACCCACTCCAGTATTCCTGCCTGGAGAACGCCGATGGACAGAGACCCTGGCGGGCCACAGCCCATGGGGTCACAGTCAGACACGACTGAGCGACCTGCCACAGCACACAGCCTGTGAACTCTTAGCTGTGACATGTGGGATCTAGCCCCCTGGCCAGGAATCGAACCCAGGCCTCCCTGCGTGGGGAGTGCAGAGACTTAGCCACTGGACCACCGGGGAAGTCCCTGCCTTTGTTTTCTTGAAATCAGGGAAAACTAACTTGGGAGCTCTGGGGCTCCCTTGACATATTGTCAATTTTGGAAAAGGAAGAGAAAGGGAGTGTGGGGAAAAAAAAAAAAAAGGAATTTATGTACTTTAAATTTTTGCAAAACTTACTCTAAACAATTTCTATTCATTAGGTTTAGTAGAATATAAAAATATACTGACTTAATATTCATAGATTCTGAATATCTCTTTCATTTTTTTGGTCATAACTCACATGTTTGCTTAACACTGATCATTTTTGTCAAGGTTTGTTTAATTCTGTTTTTTTTTTTTTTTTCACCTGTGGAGTTTCAAGGGGAAAAAAGGCATGATTTTACATGGTCTTAAAAATAAATTACTTACAGATTGGAAAATGAAAGAAGGTTCATTTCAGTATTTTTTTTTAATCCATAAAATGGAAAGATAGATTTACTTCCTTTGTAAATCAGTAGATCCTAGTAAATGTTACAGGTTTGTCCTTCATCCTTTAAGCAGTCCTCCAGGAATTTCTTCCAAGGTTGGCTTGGAAAGATATTTTTACCTTCAATATAGCCTCTCTACTGTGTGCAAATTTCTGGACATTAGCATGAAATCGTGGTGCGTTACTGGTCTCTGAATTGGAGATCTGCCTTCATTTCAGGTCTGGACTCTTCCTTGTCCACATCCGACAGCTTTGGGCCACTTCTTTCATCTCTCTGCCTTCTTGTCAGGTGGTGGTCGGAACACCTCAACTTTTAGAACTGTCAGAACTCAATGCTTTTTTAGTTAAAAATACATATGTATGATTTATGTGACATAATTTTCATAGATAATATTTAATATATTCGTGTGCTCAGTTGCTCAGTCATGTCGAACTCTTGGTGACCCCATGGACTGTACAGCCCACCAGGCTCCTCTGTCCATGGAATTTTCCAGCCAAGAATACTGGAATTTATTATCAGGTAAATACATTCTACAAGTAAATGCACACATATAAACATTTAATATACCCATCAGTAAAAAGTCCAGCAGAGTTTCTTAAACACACTGGAAGCTCACCAAATGACATGTCCCTCTCTGCCTCCCTGCCTGCAATGGACTGTCTTCCCTGGCAGAATAATCATTGTGACACTGAGTGAATGGGTTTTAAAGCATATCTTTATCTCTATATACTGTGCGTCTATTCTGTTCTTAAGTCCCAATGCTGTGCCGTGCTGAGCTTAGTCGCTTAGTCATGTCACGCTTTGCAACCTTACGGACTGTAGCCCGCCAGGCTCCTCTGTCCACAGGGATTCTCCAGGCAAGAATGCTGGCATGGGTTGCCATGCCCTCCTCCAGTAAGTCCCAATGGCACACTGTAATATGATCCTTTCTTTAGACTCTTCTTAGTTTTTTAATTTCCCTTTCCATTCCTGTAAATAAATTCCTTCTTACATGTAATATGTCAACAAACTGTTGTTATTATATAATAATTTGTATAAATTATTATACACATTAATATATGCATCACAATAAAATAGGCATCACAAAGGAAAAAGCTCTATTGACATAAAATGTATAGAAATAAATAGAATTCCTCTTCAGCAGGCTTCCCCATTATTAAAAAAAAAGAAAACTGTTTTGGAACTCCTGCAACAGCATGATCCTGGCACACTGGGAAGATGAGTACAAACTGGCTTGTTAGCAGCAGAGATATCCCTTTGATCATTCACTTCACTAGTCTTGGTGCGTATTGTAATGCTTCCCTCAGTGAATTAGACCATCTTCTTTTCCGTGGGAGAAGTAATTTGCATGTCACACAGTTATACACCCGCGATACCCACTTACAAGCTCCCCATCGCTGGCTACTCACAGCTACCCCCGCACACTCAGTGATGTTTCATGTATAACTGAAGTTCTCCCACTTGGATAAAGGGCCAACCTGCATTTCTTGCCAGTGGTACGTTATCCGGTTACCTTGTTCCTGCACCTGCTCTGTACAAACACAACTGCAACTCTGTCCTAACGGCCAGTTATCATTAAGCTGATTGCGAGCTTTTGTCAAACAGCCCAGAGGGGCTCACTACACTGTTAATACCATCCTGCCCTAAAAGGATAACAGTGAGAATCAGCTGCCGTCTGTTTTCAAGATTGAAAGGGCACGAATGTGCCGTTAGAAATGATAGATAAGATTCTGTGCATCCTATTTTTACCCCTGTTCTCTTTGCCACCAGCAGCTAAGCTCTGCATGGCAGGCAAGGTTTCTGGGTCCTGTGCCCGCGGTCCCATAACCTTTCTTGGTTGGATTTCATGATGCCATATGCTTCCATCCTAAAATAGTATTGAGGGTCCTCTGAAGAAAAACTGCCTAGCAGTCCTCTGCATGTCAGTGGGATGGTTGGAGGAGGAGAGGTGTGCTTGGCCATTAAACATTCTTTGGATCTGATTTCTCCTTGGCAGAATGCTAACTGCGTAACCCAGGGAGTTTACTTAATTGTATCGCACTTCTGTTTTCCTGAAGCATAAAATGGAAATAATAGTTCCATCTTACGGAGTTGCTGTGATGATTAAATAAGGTGATCTATAATATACAAATGCATCCCCACACAGCTACACACACATTTGTCATTGATGTATTAGTCTTGATAGGCTAGATTAATCTTCAGTAAAAAAAAAAAAAAAAAGTCCAGGATTTCGGTGGCTTAAAGCAACACAAGTTCATTTCACGAACTACATGAGCCTGGTGTGTCAGCAGGTGGGTTTGGCTCACTCCAGAACCCAAAGGGAAGCAGCAGCTATCACCTTGAACTTCAGTTTATCACACACAGATCAGAATTGGTCACCTGGTTCCACCCACCTCCAGGGGATCTAGACATACAGACTGCAGCTCTACCACGTACCAGAAGACAGGAGATCAGAAATATCTGGAGAACAATATTAATGCCTACAATATCTGTTTTACAAAAATGAGACAGTATTATGGTCAGTTCTCTGAATGTTAATTTTCTTATTAACAGTGCATCATGGAAATCCTTCCAAGTCAACTTGTTTAAATATAACTCATTACTTTAGTGGCATAGTGCTATATACCTACTATAATTTAGGCAGTCATTTCTTTATTGCTGGACTTTATTTTATTTCACTAAAATATAAACACACCCATGTTATATTTATGTCTTTATTCTCTAGGGCTTTTATTACTATAAAATAAATATCCAGAAATATCTAAATCTGCCAGAATTCACCTGGTTCAGAAAGCAAATCATAAACGATATATGTGAAGTGAAAGTAAAGTCGCTCAGTCATGTCTGACTCTTTGTGACCCCATGGACTGTAGCCTACCAGGCTCCTCCATCCATGGCGTTTTCCAGGCAAGAATACTGGAGTGAGTTGCCATTACCTTCTCCAAAGGATATGTGTATAAGGCTATAAGTCTCAATTTAAATAGGATTTGTCATTTGAGGCGAAATGTAAAGAAACTAAATAGTTTGGAACAACAGACCTCTCATTTACTAATCTTGAGAAGACGATGGCATCCCACTCCAGTACTCTTGCCTGGAAAATCCCTTGGACGGAGAAGCCTGGTAGGCTCCAGTCCATGGGGTCACTAAGAGTTGGACATGACTGAGCGACTTCACTTTCCCTTTTCACTTTCATGCACTGGAGAAGGAAATGGCAACCCCCTCCAGTGTTCTTGCCTGGAGAATCCCAGGGACGGGGGAGCCTGGTGGGCTGCCGTCTGTAGGGTTGCACAGAGTCGGACACGACTGAAGCAACTTAGCAGCAGCAGCAGCAATGACCCACAACCTCTACAAAATCTATCATCTTTTTTACCATGGATATAAGCAGGAATACTCAATCCCAAATTTTGAAATTTATACTAAGAGCCTTTCTTGACCATTGGCAATAGAGATTTTAAAGATGCTTGACATATACAAGACTTTGCAGAAAATTTCCTGCTGTCTTTAATCACCGTCACAAAAATTCTATTCACGGGCCACAAAGCACGGCCTGTTATGGAGAAGATTGTTATTTGGGCAAAAGAACTGGAGCACTCCAGTCCTCTTCCCATTCATGGTAACGCAGGAAAAGAAACATTCCAAGATAACACTGCTATCAAGAAACTACAGTTTGTTCAGATGGTTTCCCCTCAGTTACCTCTTTCTCTACCTGTTTTGTGTAACCGCTTCCAATCGCCCCTTCCCATCACATTGTTATCTGCCAAGTGTTTTTACAATTTGCACAGAACAAACCCTCAGTAAGCATAATTATTGCAACCCTAAAAGTAAAATTGCTTTCTAGTCAAAGTTTTAGGAGGAAGAAAACAGCAAATTCTTAGCTAAAGTTAAAACAAAAAACACACCAAAAAACTGCTCACATCATTCAGATGTCTCAACTATATTTTTAAGAACATTAGTTCTAAAAACAGCTGTGAAATTGTTTCTTCAAACCTACTGTCCAATGACCACTCCCTGGCTCATCTACCAAAACCTGTCAGGTTGGATTAAGAAATAAAAAGATAAAAGCTTGGGCCAAAAGAACCTTTGCTCTGGGTTCTAAAACACAGTGCGAAGGAAAACATGTGGTAGAAAGCCTTTCTATGAGGAGAATCAAGGCTTGCCCGTTGCACAGCTGGTTTCTAACCTTCATCTGTAGGAATGACATTCAAAATATTTAATAACTAGAGCTGCAAGAGTCAAAAAGGCCCGTTGGAACAGATGCCAGCCATAATCAATCCATACAGCTGTACCAGTGCACAAGAGCCGCATGTGAGCTCTGCTGATACATGACCGAATTGCCTAAAGAATTTTCACAGCCTCCCACAGCAAGCTCTGATCATGTCTTCTGGCTCAGAATATAAATGCTTTATGCTAAATATAAGAAAGCCTGGAAGCTGTACCCCTGTCTTAAATGACACATTCCATTTCATGCTTCCATTCCAGCATCTGCCAAAATAAAAACAAACCGCAAGAACAAAAACAACACACACACAAACACAGAGGTAGTGTAGCACAATTCTGCATTCGTGAGCCACTTGGAAGTAATTTTTAATGCTGTTCTTAAACGTGTACTTTATAGATGAGCCTATAATTCTGCCTTTAACATAGTACACATTTAGATTAAGCTTAGAAAAAATAGATGCCGTTCTGTGAGAAAAATAACAGAGGCTCTTCTTATATGTGAGTGAATAATTAGGGAGTGTATTAGATTTCTAGGGCCACTGTAATAAATAGTCAGGAAGTTAGTGGCTTACAACAGACATTTGCCTGTTGCTGTTTGGGAAAAGAGTTCTGTGTCTCCTCTGTGTGTCTTTCATAAGGACACTTGCCATTGGACTTAGGATTCACCCAGGTAATTCAAAAAGATATCCTTAGCATGAGATCCTTAACTTAATGACATCTGCAAAGAACCTTTTTTCTAAATAACATCAACTCACGGGTTCCAGGAACTTGACATGGACATACCTTCTGGGGGCCACCATTCAACCCACTATAGGGAAGACAGGAACAAGAAAGGAAGAAATTTAACAAATAGGTTGAGTTTAAATCAAAGAAAAATCGAGGGAGAAAAAAATGTTTTAATCTTTTCTTACATCAAATACGTGTGGTATTGTTTTTCTAAGTACACACACCTCTCTTTGAATGATTCTGCCGCTTTGCCTTGTATCAACATTACTATTTTGTAGTTCGATTCTCTTTTTCATCAGAGTTAAAGCACTATATGAGCATTTCCAACTTTCTACCCTTAACTTTGATTCTGACTTCCTTTGAGCCTAAGAGCTGTTAAGTGTTCAAAGTAGGATGGAGCACAGGCAAGCAGAGAGCGGAACAAAATCTCGGCTCCAACGATGGCATGGAATTTCAATGTCCACAGTTACCGTCATGTCATCATCCTGGTGATGTCTCCTGGAAAGCTCAGTCTTCAGGCCCTGCCTTGCTGGGTGTAACTCTCCCGCCAGCCTGACCCCACGCCAACCGTGAACTCCTCCTAGCCTATGAGCCTGTTTTCTCCTCACTGCCACAACCTCTCCCACCCCCTCTCTGCCCCCAATGGCTGCAGATCAACTTTCCCAGGGAAATTCTCCCTCGCCAGCTCCATCTCTGCCACCTTCATCACTGCAGAGCTCCCTTTACACATGGATCCCACTCAGATGGCAAATGCATATTTCTCCATGGCTGCTCCGAATTACAAGTTTACACGTGTGTTTTCAGCTGGCTGTGTTTTGACAGCATCCTCTCTTCTCTTAGGGCATCCCAGGTGGCTCAGACAGTAAAGAATCTGCGTGTAATGCAGGAGATCCAGGTTCGATCCCTGGTGTCAGGAAGGTCCCCGGAGAGGGGAATGGCGATGCACTCCAGTACTCTTCCCTGGAGAATCCCATGGACAGAGGAGCCTGGTGGGCTACAGTCCATGGGATCACAAACAGTTGGACAGGACTGAGCGACTTTCACTTTCACTTTTCTTTCTCTTCTCCTTTAAGCCCTGCAAGGTCAAGGGTCCTCTCTGCTGCTCTCTTCAGAACCAAAGTGCGTTCTGCACTGGTAGACAGTTCATACTCTTTCCAGGCTGGTGCCCCTCCAACATTAACGTGCCCCCGAATCACCTGGCGGTCCTGTTCAGATGCAGATTCTGGGGTACAGCGTGACAGGCTGCGTTTCCTCTTTCCCATTTAGATTGTCTGGGTGAACATCCCACTCAAGCTGCACTGGCTCTGTGTTGAGATACCCTGATGTAAGTGATAGAAATGTTCTGGACTATCTTTCCCTTCAGTGGTTCTCTCCTTCCTCTTAAAAGTGGAAAAAATAAAATAAAATCCCACAATACAATCTATTTTTCCAAGAATGCCGTAGCATGATTATTTTCTCTCATTGTCAGTGCAGGGAGATGATTATCAAAGGCAGCAATAGAGCTGAGCCATAATTACAAGGATCCTAATTAAACACGGGTTCGTCTTATGGGCTGAGACAAACACAGACTCTGTATAAGACGTGTCCTGGCATCGAGAGCTGTAGGGATATTAGAGTAATGGGTGTCAGAAGGCGGCTTCACAGAGGTGGCATTCAGGGCACAGAGCAGGATCGAGAAAAATGCCAGATGGGTGTGAACCCCCTGTTCTGCTGTCTGCCAGGGGTCAGAGGGTGGCGGCAGACATCACACTCAGCATCTTCTTCCGGCAGCACCGAGGTGTATTCCACCCCAGTCCCCTTTCTACCCACCTTCTCTTATGACAATAAACGACTATGCGTCTCAGCTTCCAAATTCAGCCTGAGACCCAAACATTCATATGTCTTCTAAGGGGAGTGCGTGCCCAGTCGCTTCAGTCCTGTCCGACTCTTTGCGACCCCATGGACTGCAGCTCACCAGGCTCCTCTGTCCACGGGATTCTCCGCAGGAAGACTAGAGTGGGTTGCCATGCCCTCCTCCAGGGGATCTTCCCTACCCAGGTATCGAACCCGCGATTCCTGCATCTCCCCTGCATTAGAGGCAGATTCTTGACCCACCGAGCCATCTGGGAAGCCCCTTCTGAGAAGAGTAAGGTCTGATGGAACTTTCAGCACAGGTGAAAGCGTCCTACCACTGTTCGTCCAATACAGTAGCCACTGTGTGTATGTGACTGTGGGGCACTTGTAATGTGGCTCGTGCAACCGAGGCACCAAAATCAATCTCAGTTCATTTTCATTTATTGAAGTGTAAGTAGCCATGTGCAGCTAGTTGATACCATTACTGGCCAGCATAGTTAGAAGCTCAAACTCAGGGCAGACTGTTTAGGAAAAGGAACCACTGAACAAGGGAATGGCTCTCTGAGGTTCACCTTAGGCCTCTACACACTAAACCTGAATAAAGAGCCCCCACAGCTGCAGAGCATCGCCTTGAGACTAAGCTGGCGGTCATGTCAGTATTCTCTCTACTACAATGTGTTGCTAACTTGGTCAGTTATGACAGAGACGAGCTCTTGGGTCTGGTTTCATATTCAGTGAGCAAATAGACTGCTGTGGGCTTCACTGTTGTAACAAGACCAGGGAGAGTTCGTGCAGCTCTGTTATTCTGATCTGTGGGCAGAGAGTAAGGTGGAAAAGGCTTGCAATTTTAAAAATGTATTCTTTTAAAAAGCTGTGATTTTTTTGCTCAGAAGATACTTAAAGAGGGGATACAGTTTGGGAGAGGGAGCGAGTATTTGAAAAAGAGAATAACAAATATTGATCCATAACACGATGCAATAAATTCCTTCATACACTCCTCCAGCAGAGCAAATGGCTCCTCGGCCACCTCTGTGCCTATTTAGTCACGTCAGTTGTGTCCGACTCTTTGCAGCCTCATAGACTGTAGCCCGCCAGGCTCCTCTGTCTGTGGGATTCTCCAGGCAAGAATACTGGAAGGGGTTGCCATGCCCTCCTCCAGGGGATCTTCCCGACCCAGAGATCAAACCCATGTCTCTTATGTCTCCTGCATTGGCAGGTGGGTTTTTTTGTTTGTTTGTTTTTGTTTTTTTAACCACTAGTGCCACCTGGGAAGGGCTTCCCTTGGAGCTCAGCCGGTAAAGAATCTGCCTGCAGTGCAGGAGACCTGGGTTCAATCCTTGGGTTGGGAAGATCCCCTGGAGAAGGAAAATGGCAACCCACTCCAGTATCTTTGCCTAGAAAATCCCATGGACAGAGGAGCCTGGTAGACTACAGTCCATGGGGTTGCAAAGAGCCAGGCATGACTGAGCGACTAACACTTTCAGCCCTCAGTCTTTCAGCCACCTGAAAAGCCTTTGGCCACCTCCAAAATAAGGCTATTAGTCAGCCAGGGACCACGTGATGTGAATATGACAGGAAAAGAAACTAGGATTTACCTGTAGCTGATTTGACTAATAATCCAGGTAAGAAGGGAGGGGTCCCTGAAAGCCCCAGTGGGCACTAGGGGAGACTGGGTTGTGATATAATTAAAGAGAAAAGAACTCCAACTGAGGATTCCCTGACATCTCCTTCTAGAGCAGACCATGGGAGCTGGACACCTGGTGTTCCTAAGTACAGAATGCAAATGAAGCTCGGAATATGCTGACTTGGACAGAACGCTTTGCATGTGAGAAGTAGTATAAATGAGTGGGAGAGCTGGTGTGATCAGAAGCATATTATAACACAGTAATTTAATATCCCCAGTGGGCGGTGGACCCTATTCCCCATGAGGTGAGCTGTGTGTGAGAGTTTGCCCAGTGACCTGTATTTTGCGGTTGTGTAAGACAACAGGGCGGGACTTCCCCGGTGGCCCAGTGGTAAAGAACCCACCTGCAATTCAGGAGCCACAGGAGGCACATGGGTTCGATCCCTGCCTGGGTCAGGGAAGATCCCTTGGAGGAGGGCATGGCAGCCCACTCCAGTATTCTTGCCGTGAGAATCCCAAGGACAGAGGAGCCTGGTGAGTTACAGTCCATAGAGTCGCCAAGGGTCGGACACGACCGAAGTGACTGAGCATGCGCGCAAGACACAGGGTATTATAAAGTTCACTTTGGAGAAGTTCTTGGAAACAACGGGTGGTGACGGCGCATCCTTTAGCTGATACTGTTTTCACTGGCCAGAAAAGAGGACAAGGGCTCACAGGGAATGGGGCGTGGAGGGAAAAACAAGCTTGGAGTCAGACACACCTGGCTGTAAAAACATTTGCCCACTTAGGCTTTGTATCGCGATCACCTGGGAGCTTGTTAAAAGTTCAGATTCCTGGTCCTTTCACTGAGCTACTAAACCAGGATCTCTTCGCTGGGGGCCGAAAAGGCTCTTTTTTAAAATAAACGCAGAAGGTGACTGTGCTGTGAGGTTTCTCTTAGCGTTAGCTCTCTAAAAGGTGAGGTAGGATTCATGATACCTGGAGTCAGGATTATGGTATAGATACAGTGTCATTTAAAAAACAGCAACAACAAACAGGTAGATCAAAGGCTGGATAAACTTGTAGCTGTTACTATTCTTGAGCCATAGATTTGCCTTCTTGAAGATACTGTTCTGTTCTTTAGAGATCTCAAGTTGATGTCGTTTGCCTTGCTGAGCCTTACTAACTGTGCTAACTCAGCTGGAGAATCTTCACCCAAATTAGCTAGGATCCCAAAGTTGCAAGTTGTTGTTTCTGAGGATTGATAAAAGCAACCTTTCCTGTTCCTTTTCGCTCTTTAAGTTTTAATGACATGGGTGTAAGGCTCTCTTCAGGTCGGGGAATTTCTTTTGAACGTGAAAACATCAATTCCGTTTTAACAGGTTGTCGACTCCAGTGAAAAGTCAAGGGCTTAGCGGGGCGGGGGGAGCGGGGGGGGAGCGGATCCGCCCGAGAATGGTGTTCTGGCCCCAGAGAGGCACGTGCCCCTCGAGGGCTCCCAACACAGCGGCCTTCGGTGTGGCCCATCTTGCTTTCAATAGGCAGCGAGAGGCTGGAGGAAGCGGGGGGGGGATAT
>SJYX01005156.1:448390-481493 GCA_006410675.1 Oreotragus oreotragus
TCTACACACTGACATGCGTTTGGTCCTTTGGTTACTCTATAAGCTGATGACACCTATGGGATATATAAATGGATTAGTGCAATGATCCTAAAGCCAGTCTTTTACTGTCTACTATAATAGAGCGTGAGATGCAGGCTAAAATATTTATTAAATGAGTCATTCTGTTGACGGAATTGCTTCCCAAATGGGCTACATCCACAGCCTTGGGGAATTGATTTAAATTAGGATCTCTGAATGTTACTGCAGTAAGGAAAGGTCTGTACCCACACTCAAGGATATGGGTTCCTGTGTGTAATTACGAACATGATGCTTCTGCTTACAATACGCATCATCTCCACAACCTCAAGTGCTCCAGAATGTGTTACGGAGCTGTCTTTGTGGATGTTCACACATCACCTGACGGGACTAAAGCCTTTCATTTGAAAGGATTCTTGTGTAGGGGGAACCTCATGTGGGGGTGCTTAGTTTCTGCCAAGTTCTCCCCGGCTGATCCTGGCTTCCAGTGTGAGTGGTACACTCCTTTAGTCACTGAGAAAATGAAGTCGGGGCTTCACCTTTCTCCTTTTACTGCCAGAACCCAAAGCAGCGCTGCCCACTGTGGAGGAAAGGAAGTTCAGATACATTTCACTTTCTGCCAAGACTGACCTTGAATCATCTGTCGTCATGAGTGGAGGTTCTGCGAGTGAAGTTCTCCAGCAGCTGTTTTTCAGTTTGAGTCATCGATTTGTGCGTGCCAGGAAGAGCCAGCTATTTTAACAGAAGTGTGTAGTAAAGACTGTAGCAAGGCCAACAGATTTGGTAGGACTCGACAGAGGAGGACGTTTCTTACGGTGGAGTGCGCCTCTGCTGTGTCCAGTACCCTAAATGTGTTAGGTTTCTCCTTCAGCACCACGGAGGTCATTTATTAGCCACCAAGGAAAGTTCTGGTCCAAGTGGAAAGTCCTTACCTGAAATTTTACACAGGGAGAATTTTATAGAGATATTGCCCACTGAGGCTCAATCTTAACTTTCTCACGTATAGGATATATTTAAACATTTTTTTTTAACTCCGTCTAAAGACAATCTATAAAACTATTTGGCCGAAAGAAAATAAACTTTAAAAGAAAAAAAGATCCCTGGCTCAGTGAACATATATAAAAAGTGAAATTGCATTTCAGCACTTGCCCTTTTCCTGAAGAGTTTGTCTTTTTTTTTTTAAGTTCCTGGTATGCACTGACTAGAACTAAAGATGTTTGGCTGACTTTATTTTTAAATAGAAAACGATTTTAAAACTTGTAGAATGTAGTTCACCTTTAACGGCCCAAGGCAGTTTGTGTTTCTTTCATTTTTGCTGTTCTGGTTCAATACTGAAGCCATTTTTCAGATGTGGAAACAAGCTACCATAGTACTTTGGTATAAAGGCCACAAATGGGTGAATGGTAGAAAAAATTCAAATTCTTGTCTGTCTTTGAAACTGGAGTGCTTCCCACTGTGCCTTCAAGTTGGATTTTTTTTTTTTATGGCACCTATACTGAATGTAGGAAATTAAGTACTGTGATGTGTATGTACCTATGTTATATACATGTACAGTTCCGATAAGCCAGATTTATTAAGATACTGAGCTGAAAGGAATTGTACAGTTCCCTAGCATATTTAATTTTACCTGCTTTTCCTGCTTAGAGAGGCTGTCATTAGGAATAGAGAGGGAAAAGTTTTTAGATGAGTAGATTATAAGTTTTGTACGTTGTAAAGCTCCAAGAGACATAGCTACCTTACCATTGAACTTTTGTTGGAAGTCAGTAGGAGAATTTGATTTTACAAATAGGTAAAAACTCTGGGCGGAAATCTAGGATCTATGCTGTACATAATTTCATACATGTTTTCTTTTCTCCTTTTGAGCCTGTTAGTGAGGATTTATAGAATTTTGCCGTTAACAATTGTGTATTAAGATATAATTTCAGTAGAAATAAAACATTTTGAAGAGTTTTTTAAAATATTTTGAAACTTCTGTCTTATAGTGGCCTATTTACAAAGCAATCAAATGATAAATAGTAGATTTGAAAACAAGACATTGATTGTAACTGCTACTCTGCGCCTTTTACATGTGATGGATCAATATTTCAAGGTTGTTTTCACTTCACTAAATATGATTTCTAGTCTTCAAATATTCGTACATAAAATCACTAATCCAGTGACTTACTAGATGCATTTCCAAACTTTATTTTGGGGATTAGAAGTATTTAACGTGTCTTCTAATGGCTTCCAGTGTGAACTTTTAGAACAAAAACATTTTGTCCTAATACTTCTAAGTTACTCTACAAGTTTCATCCCGTAAGACAGCCTTTTGGAAAGCAGTGCTTTACGAGTGTCTGTGGGTCAAATCCTTCCTTTTGCAGATGAGGAAACTGAGGTGCATAAAGATGAGGTGAGCAGTCCCCCGAGAGCCAACCGTTTGGTGTTGGGGTTCCTAACAGTACCTGTCCCTTGATGAAGCGAGAAATTTCTAATAGTGGTCCAGAGCTGACTCCTGGAACCTCACTGCCTGTTTTCAAATAATGGCTCCTCCCCTTGCGAGCTGGGTGACTTTAGGATACCATGATACTATCTACTGCATGGAGTTGTGAGGATTAAATGAGATAATTGGTACGAAGCACTTCGCATGGTGCCTGGCGAGAGAAGGTGCTGGAGAAATATTAGCTGTGATCACTATCATCTGTATTGTTACCGCCAAGTCCAATTTTGTCTTGTATTTTTCCTCCTGCTATTGTGCGTTCCTTGGTGTCTTCTGTAATTAAACATCCCTGGATTGGGTCCAAGATGAAAGCACCAATTTTACTCTGTATTTAACAGTGAGAACGTATCTTTCTAATAAAAGCAAGGAAAAGTGAGATTGGAGAAGAGCCCCCTTCAGCGTTGCGCGCTTCAAAATTATCCTGCTGTGGTGGTTTTAGAGTTTTAACAATCATGACCCGCTCATTCTAGATGAAGGGGCTCATGCATATGTCTAAATTGACAATGACTGAGCACTTTTTGGTCAGTAATCAGAAAGATAGGCAAGGTGAGATCTTGAAGAGGAAACGTAAACAGCTGGATGAAGTAGTTATTGGAGAATTCTATTGACATGGGCCCGAAGGACGCTCAGAGGCAAAGGGAGAGCTATGGAAGGCATGGCCTGAAGCAAGAGGTAGAGATGGGAATCTGCCTCCTTAAAGGTGGGAGGGCCTGGGAAAGGCTCTAACTTGGGCAGGGTGTATAAACGCTGGAACCCTGAAAAGAAAGGCGTGTGCTGAGACAGTAGTGAAGAAGGACTCGGTGGGGTGTTAGGAAGGGGTGTACAAAGCAGGTTTGAAATTCTAACAAAGGTGGTCTGTTCAAATTCTGTTAAAGTATCATATACAGTCATCCTTCAGTATCTGCAGGGGATTGGTTTCAGGTACCCTCCATGGGTACCCCAATCCAGGGATGCTCAAGTACCTTGTATAAAATGGCCTAGGGCAACAAATGCAATCTGCTTTCCACACCTATGGGTTTTGCATCTGTGATACAGAGGGTGGACTGAATTCCTCCAACTGAGCTATTGATTGATCCTCTTAAACATTTGTTATAGAGTTAGCAGCATGTGTGCTGAAAGTGGTGGACCCTTTCAGATACCACTAGGTACAATAACCAGCTATTGCCTTTGGATCTTAGAGCAACAGGAAAATAAACGGCTAAGTTAGAGGAAGCCAT
Organism: Oreotragus oreotragus; assembly: GCA_006410675.1. NCBI lineage: Eukaryota > Metazoa > Chordata > Mammalia > Artiodactyla > Bovidae > Oreotragus > Oreotragus oreotragus. The sequence continues at coordinate 452,099 of SJYX01005156.1, forward strand.
TAACTGTGTGAGTAAGGCAGGAGGGCTTCCTGGAGGAGGTGATATTTGGATAAGAACCTAATGGAGATATTTTCTCAGGTAAAGAAGGAAGGGCATGTCGGTGAAGAAAACAATGTGCAAATGATTTAAACTGCAGAAGAGCACAATCCGCTCCAGTATTCTTGCCTGCATAAAATCCCATGGACAGAGGAGCCTGCCAGACTACAGTCCATAGGGTCACATAGGGTTGGACACGACTGACGTGACTTAGCACACATGCACGCATAACTTGCTCAGAAACGGGGAGAGGTTCAGCAGGTAGAATTAGTGGATGTGGCGGAAATGACATGAGGTAGTCCAGAAGCATATGTTGGGGCAGTTCTTCCTTTTTTTCCGGTGATATATTTGTGCAGCATTTTTATATGCCAGGTTAAGCGTTGGGAATATAAAAGTCAGTGAGACAGTATGGTCTTTGTGCTCAAAGACCTTATAATGTAGCACAGGGAGATTGGTAGACAGACAGATGCACAGAAGTTTTAAAAAGTCTATGAGAAGAGCAGGTGTTGTTTTGGAGGCAGAAAGTAGAGAGTGTCAGGCCCGACTTGGGCAAGAGAGAAATCTGGAAAATCTTGGTACAATTTACGAAGGAGTTCAGATTTCATCCAGGGAGCACTGTAAAAATATTTATTAATAAACAGAAGTCTCAATGAAATAGAGTTGGGAGACCAAACTGGGGAGTTCTCAAACCCTGGGAGGATAGCAGAACCCAACAGGGAGAAGACAGACTCTTCTTTCCTGGCGGGGAGTCAGCCAGTGAAAAGCCACGGACTCTTTGTTGGCTAAGTCCTCCCAATTTCCTTTTCCCTTTTGTAAAAGTGGCCCTCTTTCTGAGACTTTCACGGGTTGTAGACTTCCAGTTGCATTTCTCTGTTGATCCTGAATGAATCTGTGTTTTTGCTGGAGAAGTTACCAGCAGTCTATTTGTTTTAGGTCAGCAGCACCAAAGGTAGTACAGGGATTTTTAAGCTTCTTGCCTGGAGAATGTCAGGGACGGGGGAGCCTGGTGGGCTGCCGTCTATGGGGTCGCACAGAGTCGGACACGACTGAAGTGACTTTGCAGCAGCATGATGGAGTTACCTTTTTAAAAACTATTATGAAAAATTGCACACATACAAATGTGGACAGAAGAGGATAATGATCTCTATAGTTTCCTCACATGTTCTCCCAGTCCTGTATTATATTGAAGCAAATTTGTATATGTTTTATGATGGTGTTGCTGGCAGAGCTTAAGCAGGGACAGGGTGAGAAGGGACCTGGGTCTGACACTCATAACCAAGAATGGTCATTTCAGGACCTTGAGCAGCAAGTGTCAAAAGACCAAGACTCTGCTATTCTGGTATATGCATACAAAGGCCCAGGAACAGTTTCAAGCACCAGCAATTCAGTTTGCCTTATTTTCAGCATGACTTTGAACTTGTAAGTAGTTTTGCTAATTTCTCCTTCTGCTCTAATATCTTTCTGACTCACTGACATCTATAAATATTCACTCAGTTTAGGAGAAGACATTTTAAAAATATTTGTAAAAATCTATAGCTTAAAATATACCCATATGTCTAAAGGAGATTTAAAAAAGATCAATAGATAAAATATATACATATAACTTTATTGAGAGAGCAAGGATCAGAACCTGTTTGCTAGTCCCCCAACAGTCATTTCTGTAGTTGATATGAATGATGAGAATGTTTTGGACATGAATAGGTGTTTAGAGTTTTAAGACATGTCAGAGAGGGGGCATGATAATTTCATTTTTGTGAAGGGCAGAAGACAGGTTCAGTTTCATTCTTTTGCATGCAGCTGTTCGGTTTTCCACTTATTGAAGAGACTGCCCTTTCCTCCTCGTACACTCTTGGCTCCTTTGTCATGACTTAACTGACCAAATGTGCATGGATTTATTTCTTGGCTGTCTATTCTGTTCCACTGATCTGTGTGTCTGTTTTTGTGACAGTGCTGTACTGTTCTGATTACTGTAGCTTTGTAATATGGTTTAAATCAGGAAGTGTGCCTTCAACTTTGCTCCTGCTTCTCAAGACTGCTTTGGCTACTTAGGGTCTTTTGTGGTCCCATACATGTTTCAGGGTTGGTTGGTTGTTTTTCATTTCTGTGAAAAATGTCATTGGAGTATTAGTTGCTTTATTGAGATAGAATTCACACACCATAAAGTTCACCCATTTAAAGTGTACAATTTGATGGCTTTTAGTCTGTTCACAAGGTGGTAATCCATCACCACGGTCAGTGTGAAGACATCTTCATTACCGACAAGAGAAAGCCTACTCCCCTTAGTGAATCTCTCCAATCTTTTTGTCTCCCCTAGCCTTAGGCAACTACTAATCTATTTTTGTTTCTACGGCCTTCCCTCTTCTGGACATTTCATATGAATGGAATCAGGCAGTATGTAGTTCTTTGACTTCTTTCGCTTAGCATAACATCTCCATGTTCATGCATGCTGGAACATGCGTAAGCACGTCATTTCTTTTTATCACCACGTCATTGTATGGATTTAACACATTTGCTTACTTGCCGGTCAGCGGATGGTGATTTGTCTTCTCTCCGTTTTTTGGCTGTGATGAACACTTCTGCTCTGAACATTTCCATACAAGTTTTGGTGTAGGCGTCTGTTTCTGTTTCTTCTGAGCATATACCTGAGAGTAGAATTGCCGGATCATATGTTAACACCTTATTTAGCCATTTGAGGAACTGCCCTTTTCTTTTGCAAAGTGACTGCACTCTTGTACCTTCCCAACAGCAGCGAAGATAAAGTCCTATTCCACTACATCTTTCCAATGGTTGTTGTTATCTGTGTTTTGGATTATAGTCACTCTGGAGGATTATTAAGAGAGGAAGTGAGGTTCGGTGGTCAAGAAAAGTGTTGATTCAGTCAGTAAGTTGAGAAAACCTAGATACTTACATACATTATATTATACTTTAAAGTTTGCGCATGTTATTTCCTTGCAATCATGAGACATTTTAGGGTTGGAAATCCTGTTGTGCCCATTTTCAGTTCAGTTCAATTCAGTCGCTCAGTCATGTCCAACTCTTTCCGACCCCATGAATCGCAGGACGCCAGGCCTCCCTGTCCATCATCAACTCCCGGAGTTCACTCAAACTCGAGTCCATTGAGTCCGTGATGCCATCCAGCCATCTCATCCTTGGTCGTCCCCTTCTCCTCCTGCCCCCAATCCCTCCCAGCATCAGAGTCTTTTCCAATGAGTCAACTCTTCGCATGAGGTGGCCAAAGTACTGGAGTTTCAGCTTCAGCATCAGTCCTTCCAAAGAAATCCCAGGGTTGATCTCCTTCAGAATGGACTGGTTGGATCTCCTTGCAGTCCAAGGGACTCTCAAGAGTCTTCTCCAATACCACAGTTCAAAAGCATCAATTCTTCGGTGCTCAGCCTTCTTCACAGTCCAACTTTCACATCCATACATGACCACTGGAAAAACCATAGCCTTGGCTAGACGGACCTTAGTTGGCAAAGTAATGTCTCTGCTTTTGAATATGCTATCTAGATTGGTCATAACTTTTCTTCCAAGGAGTAAGCGTCTTCTAAATTCATGGCTGCAGTCACCATCTGCAGTGATTTTGGAGCCCTCAAAATAAAGTCTGCCACTGTTTGCACTGTTTCCCATCTGTCTCCCATGAGAACCTTTTAGGGTTGGAAATCCTGTTGTACCCGTTTTAGGGAAGGAGAAGCAGCAGCAGTGATCATGCCTGCCTCCACCTCAGCTGCTGACGCTGCTGTGCCTGGGCTAGCCCTCTGCTTCCGCCTCTGCTGCCTTGGCTGGCTCCTTCTGAGACGTGAACGTCTAAGCGGAGACTGGGCTTCCCTGGTGGCTCAGTGGTAAAGAACCCACCTGCCGGTGCAGGAGACGCGGGTTCACTCCCTGGGTCGGGAAGATCCCCTGAAGAAGTGAATAGCAACCCACTCCAGTATTCTTGCCCGGGAAATCCCATGGACAGAGGAGCCTGGTGGGTCACAGTCCATGGGGTCGAAGAGTCAGGCCTAACTGAGTGACTAACACACACACACACACACACACACACACACACACGAGGCTACTTGTTCTAGCCAGTGAAGTTTCACTTCTTAAAGTGATTAATGAAATGTGAAAGTGATTGCTTCTGGAAAATTCAGGAAGAAAAGAACGTGGAAAACAAACTGAATTCATTGAAAAGCAAAAGAGGAAGCTAGGTGTGTGTTGGATGATAGTCACCCTGGAGGATTATTAAGAGAGATAATTATACCTATCCTCTACCTGCTCTTGAGTCACCTCTGTCCTGGGTTTCTTCCACCTGTGAGATCATTATTTCTCCTCCCTGAAGATGCTGAGTTGTCTGAAACCCAACTACATCAGGGATTGGTAAACTGTGGTCTGTGAGCCCTCTGTTTTCATAGCAGAGAAGGGTTTTTTGTTTCTTTCTTTTTTTTCTTTACAATTACAATAACTGACAGAAATCAGAAGGAAAAGACTATTCCACAATGTAAGACACACTAAGCTCAGATGTCGGTGTCTATAAATAAAATTTTGCTGGAGCTCATCCATGCATGATTGTGCATGCATTGTCCACAGTGGCTTTTGTTGCACAGTTACTGGGTTGAGGAGCTGCAGCAGAGATCTGCAGACCCTGAAATATTTACTCTGGCCTTTATCAGAAGAATGTTGCTGACGCCTGATATATCATGGTTCCTGTAATTAGGAAGTACCGCTGTTGACCATCTTAACAACACATCTAATCTTAGGATTGAAAGGGACTCAATCACTTGTCTGTATCATTCACCAGAACCACAGTTTCACTCTTTTTCAAAGGCTGCGTGGTGTCCTGGTGTAGGCAGAGGGACGGGTTTAAAATGAAAATCAACCTAAAAAGAAACAACTCATCCGAACTGGGTTTGTGGAGTATCTTTGCACTCCCCACCCCCACCGTGACCTTTATGTGGGCTTCAGGCAAGCACATGTGACAAAGGGGATGTATTTCTAATCCCCACCTAAGAGCATGCTGTCTTGACGCTGTTATTGTTTCGGTGTGAACTTTAGAACAATCGCCTCTGCTATTTTGGCACATGGAGGCTTGCCTCCACGGTAATTATTTTGCAACCCACAAAAGTAATTATAAAATCAAATAATTAGCTTCTAAACAAGCTGTAACCCCAGCAATGACTCTTGGGAGGGGAATAAAGCTCCGTTCTTTAGTCTTCATTTTTAGGACTGTCACCTTCTGCCTCTCTTGCCCCTTTACCTCAGTTTTTGTGTTAACGTCAGGTTCAATAGCAGTCTTCAGTGACGCACCAGCTACTCTCGAGGCGGCTTTCTTAAACAGTAGTATCGCTCCAAGGTTATGAGCAGAAAGAGGAGGAAGCAAGAAAAGGGAAAAGGGAAGCCTGGATTAATTCTTCCAATGATAAGAAATCCACTTTTCAAAGGGTGTCACAGCCTACCACACTCCATGCCTGGTTTGGGCTGGAATTTTTGGGAGCTGCTCTGTAGTGAGACCTCTACATTCTGGAGGTGTTCTCAGTGAGAGTTGGCACCAGGATTTCCTGGCACAGTGAGAGGAATGCAATCTGCCACATGGTTAATGACCGTCCATCACTGACAAGCTGGCCACAGAGCAGAATTGGGGGTTATTTCTTGAGAGACGGAAGTCTGTGTATGGGCAAGTGTTTGTCTGCCATATGCAGCAGATACTGTGGTTAATGTTTATGTGTTTGGAAACTTACTCGTCTGATGAACTCGGCTGCTCCCCCGCGATGAAAGGCTGTTTTCAGCGGCTGATCTTGGCTAAGGGTGCTATGATGGATTTGCTGCCTATCTCCAAATCTCAGTGACTCACTGATCCATGAGTCCCTTCCCGAGCTCACTAAAGAAGCCAAACAGTCCCCAGACAGAAGCTTATTATCCCCCAGATGAACACACACTGAACCTTTCTGCTGGCCCAGAGCCCTATTATTTGCGTATCCACATTGAAGAGTACGCTACAATTTCCAGTTAGCCACGGTATGAATTATTCATGCCCTAGAAGCAGCCTGTGGTCAGAACGCCACCGCCTGAAGTAAAACGGAACAAAGGCACAGGTTTTCATATTTGCAGCTGACAGCGCCCTTTGCAGTGGGAGCAGAAGTAATGAGCTGCGGGACCCCTCCCATCCTTCTTCCCTGCCTTTGAGGCGGAATCATGAATGGGAGTGCCGGTGTCTTGTGGTCAGACGGTAGATGTAACGTGGGTTACTGGTGAGTGTTGTAGTCATTGGGCTGTGTGCCTAGGTCAGTTTTTCAACGTTTTCCAAGAATACAGAAGAGGGAATACATAGGAAAAGGAACATCTGTGTTCAAGAGCTAAAAGTAAAGACCAGAGATATAAGGACGAGAGTTACCCTTTGGAAGAAGAAACTTGTGAGTATCTTAAAAGACCTTCATGTATAAACCAGATAAGAGTGGGGGATGGCTCTGGTTTGGGCGGGGCTACCCTCACAGAGTGCCCTAGAGTCCTAAAGCTTTCCAGTTGACTTTTTTTTAAGATTTTTTTTATATCAACCATTTTTAAAGTCTTTATTGAATTTGTGACAGTATTGCTTCGTTTTATGTTTTGGTTTTTTGACCCCGAGGCATGTGGGATCTTAGGTTCCCAACCAGGGATGGAATTCACACTCCCTACACTGAAAGCAAAGTCTCAGCCACCGGACCACCAGAGAATCTTGAAGCTTTGCCATTTAAAACTTGTTCTCTGCTCTGCTCCATTTAGATGAGATACAGTGTAGAGTGATTATTGCATTTTTAGAATATAAACATCAACTCATAACTGGGGACATTATATAGCCCCAGTTTTTATCTTATAAAGGTGATGAAACATCTAATAGAGCAGATTCCAAAATAAGTAAGGTAAAAGCAAATAAGGTATCGGTTTCTTCTGTGTGTGTATATGGTCCCTCCTGAGGTTTTAATTTTGGGGAAAAATGTATATATTGGGTGAAGATTTACATGGCATTATGTATAAATGGGTTTTAATAGAAAATCTTTAGCTTCAGATTATTTCAAGAAGAATGTTTAATCTCATGTCGACATTAATAGTCACCTATGTAAAAAAGACAACTGCTCAGAATGAAATTGGACCAGGCGTACAATCCTCTTTGCTTCCTCTCCAACAGGCAGCTCTAATACTTTGGCCACCTGACGTGAAGAACTGACTCATTTGAAAAGACTGCTGATGCTGGGAAAGATTGAAGGCGGGAGGAGAAGGGGAGGACAAAGGATAAGATGGTTGGATGGCATCACCAACTCAATGGACATGAGTTTGAGTGAACTCAAGGAGCTGGTGATGGACAGGGAGGCCTGGCATGCTGCAGACCATGGGGTCGCAAAGAGTTGGACACGACTGAGCAACTGAACTGATTGAAGGCGGGAGGAGAAGGGGAGGACAAAGGATGAGATGGTTGGATGGCATCACCAACTCAATGGACATGAGTTTGAGTGAACTCAAGGAGCTGGTGATGGACAGGGAGGCCTGGCTTGCTGCAGACCATGGGGTCGCAAAGAGTTGGACACGACTGAGCAACTGAACTGAGCTAACAGGCGGCTCAGTGGTAAGGAATCTTCCTGAAAATGCAGGAGGCTCAGGAGACATGGGTTTGACTCCTGGGTTGGGAAGATCCCCTGGAGGAGGAAATGGCATCTCATTCCAGTATTCTTGCCTGAAAAATCCTGTAGACAGAGGAGCCTGGCAGGCTACAGTCCATGGAGTCACAAAGAGTTGGACATGACTACGCACATATCTGTCTCTAACACTGTTGATGGAAACTTGTTGAAATTCACCACTAGATTTATCAGCAAACGTTGAGGACCAAATAGGAATGACACTTAGCATTTAAACCATAAGTAGATGGGTCAGTGTGTATGACTCGCTCAAAGTACATAATTCACCATGAATGAAATGACACAAAGTTACTTTGAAAATATCATAGCCATAAATTATTGTGAGATTTAACTGGGAGTGTTTCTATGCTTTTAGAGAGCAAACACGGCTTATTTTATTGCAGAATCTAAGAGTGCAATTCCTGGCAGTGTTTAGCAGACAGCAGGAATTAGCAGCCTCCAGGGGAGGGTTAGGAAAACAAAGCACCCTCTGGGAACCCAGCTCCCAAGTCCTGGTGCCAGTAGCCTCGATACAAACTGGCCTCAAACAAATTCAGTCTTGGCCTCGGTTTCCCTCCTTGTGAAAGCAGGGAGAGGAGAGGCGGATCATGTTTGTTTTTTCCAGAGGGTCTCGAGAATCTTCAGAAGGGTTTTGGAAATTTTTCAAGAATAGAAAACACGGCGAGGGGGCGCGGGCGGGGCGGTGTTGTGGTTTTCAGTCCGTGGTGCCAGCTCCCAGGTTCAAAACGGATGAAGGGCCTGTGTCTGTCTTTTCTCCTCGTATTCTCTCTGAGGTCCGTGGTGATGGTTAGTAGAAGGATGCAGAGCCAGGCAGGCTGAGGAGCTTGCGGGACTGGGAGAACCGTTGTCACATTCTCTCAAGGTGAAAGAGCGGAGGGCTTCCCTGAGCTCCATGAACAGATGACTCTGCCATCTGCTTCCGGCTGTGCGTGGCCTCCCGCACACCCAGCCGAGCCCTCTGCAGACTTGCAGGTCACAGAGCAGTGCGCTTTCAGAAGAGCAGGCTCCTCAAGGCTAGGCCAGAGACCCCAGCGCCTTGCCCACGGCTGGTCCCCCCAAAAGACCAAGGCTCTCCCATCAGGCCAGAGGGGTGGGCCAAGACCCCAAGGAGAAGGAGCCTCTTCAGAATGCAGGCCTCTGCTGTCCCGCTGAATCCGTAGGTATCACAGACTTTTAAGTGCACAAATGTGCCTGTGACTTGGGGATAAAAGCGGTCAGAGTGGAGATTATGGACTAGAGGGTAAAGCGTCTGCCTGCAGTGCAGGAGACCCGGGTTTGATCCCTGAGTCGGGAAGATCTCCTGGAGAAGGAAATGGCAACCCACTTCAGTATTCTTGCCTGGAGAATCCCAAGGACGGAGGAGCCTGGTGGGTTTCAGTTCACGGGGTCGCAAAGAGTTGGACACGACTGAGTGACTTCACTTAATCTTAAGGTAGTACATAGTACTTCCCTGGTGGCTCAGAGGTTAAAGCGTCTGCCTGCAATGCGGGAGACCTGGGTTTGATCCCTGGGTCGGGAAGATCCCCTGGAGAAGGAAATGGCACCCCACTCCAGTACTCTTGCCTGGAGAATCCCATGGCATCACAAAGAGTCGGACACGGCTGAGCGACTTCACTTTCATTTTCAGGTAGTAGATGGGTTAATTGGGGTGCTCGGTACCACCTCCTTGACTCTTAATTTACTCCCTTTCCTTCCTTACGGACATGCACGGTCCATTTCATTCACTTCTCCCTGACACACAAAAGTTTAAATTAGCTGTATCACTTGTGGGAAAATAATACATTTTCTGCCTGGCACACACACATACTGAGGTCTGTCTTTTTTGGACGGTAATAAGGCAGAAAAGACAAGGTCTCCCTTGCCATTTGGAAATTACGGTCCATCCAGATTCCAGGGTCTGTGCCCTTCCAGCAGAGACCCGCAGAACCGCTGAACTTCCTGCCGAAGACCTCCGCCCGTAAAGGAGGCTGCCTCACGCGCCTCAGCTATTGAACTTCTCAAAGCAGCCCTGATTACAGCGTAAGAAACTTTAGCACTCAAGTCTTGACCTTCAGTGTTAGGAATTGTTGTCAGTTTTAATGAGATGTTTTCCAGAATGTGTTCCACAGAACACATGCTCCATGGGATGGTAATAGATGGTATGTAAAAAATTTCAAGACCAAGCTAATTTGGAAAAAACTGAGCTGAACAAAGTTAAGTAGATTGGTTTAATCTCTGAGCCTTGGTGTGCCCACGTGCTTAGAGAAACTTCAAGAACAGAATGTTTATACTTATTTACCCAGATTGACTTCGTCATATACAGTGTTTTTGGTTTTCTTTTTTTTTTCCTTGGCGGGTGGGGAGCATCACAGGTGATGAATGTCCTAGGGAAGAATTCATGTGTGGCTTCAGAATTTTCCCATAGAAATGCTGCGTTGATGAATTGCTTCCCTCTTGTGAAAGATACAGAATCCTGCAGAACAATGAGTTTCGGTCATGAAGTTTTCTTTCTGACCAGAAGCTACTGATGTTAAGCTTCACGGTAACTGCAAAGAAATACTTTCACTTTTGCTAAACATGTATTATTCAGTGATTTTTGACTAAAAGAGCTATGAATGCAAGTTACTATACTTTCGTTTCAGTCAGTCCAGCAATCAGGTTAGGCTATAAGGTTGAACCGTACAGCAGGGCTGGAGCTTCTGAGATCTGGGTCTCCAGATGTGGAACATTTCAGACCCATGTTCCTCATCCTCGTGATTACTGGCATTTTGGACTGGATATGCCTTTGTTGGGGGCGGGGGTGGTATTCTGTACACTGTAGAATATTTAGCAGCTTTCCTGACCTCTGTTCTGCCTTCCCAGGTGGCTCAGTGGTAAAGAATCCGCCTGCCAAACAGGAGGCGTGGGTTCAGTCCCTGGGTTGGGAAGTTCCCCTGGAGAAGGAAATGGCAACCCACTCCAGTATTCTTGCCTGGAGAATTCCNCCTTCCCAGGTGGCTCAGTGGTAAAGAATCCGCCTGCCAAACAGGAGGCGTGGGTTCAGTCCCTGGGTTGGGAAGTTCCCCTGGAGAAGGAAATGGCAACCCACTCCAGTATTCTTGCCTGGAGAATTCCATGGACGGAGGAGCCCGGCTGGCTACAGTCCACGGGATTGCAAAGAGTCGGACACGACTGAGTGCAGACACGCTGGCCTCTGTCCACTACATACCAGTGGCATCCATTACTAACATCTTCAGATGCACCTGGGACTTTTAATTTGGTAGGAGGACAAAGAAGGTAACTGCCTTTGAGAGAACAGAGTATTAGAGTTCCTGGGAGCAAGCAGCATGCCACATGCCATGCTGGGTGTCCCCAGGGACGCACAGGGAGGGCCAGGAGGCAGGACCCAGAGATACTATAGCCCAGAGTCTTTATTGTGCTTTTTGCTGGAAAAGAACAGGCGAATCAAGGTAGGTAACTTTGAGCGAGTTTAGGATTGGTTCGTTTGAATGGTTTTGACTGGCTCATGGTTATAAAGGTGGTCTCTACTTGTTCAGTTCCTGGCCCTGGGGTGATTGAGGGCAGAGGAAATATTCACTTGGTGTGTGAGAGTTAGATCCAGCAGAGCGTTGGGAGATAAGCTTTCGATTACTGGGTTTTGCCTCGGAAAGGTGCTCTGGCAGGCGAGTTGCTTACTATCTCTAGGAATTAGCTAGTCTGGGAGGGGCAGTCTATCCAGGCCCCAGGATGTCAGAGCATCATCAAATACAGAAAATATTTGAACACAGCCTTCATCCACCCACTTCCCACTTGTGGCAACCAAAAATGTTTCCAGATAATGCCAAATGTCTGCCCCCTCCCCCAAGGGAAAGGGGGCAAAGTTGCTCCTGGGTTTAGGGGGAGCTGATTAAGGGGACTTCTCTGGCGATCTAATGGTTTAGACGTGGCTTTCCAGTAATTCAGGGGGCTGGGGTTTGATTTCTGTTCAGGGACCTAGGACCCTTACATGCCTGAGGAAAAAAAAAAAAAAAAGAAGCAATATTGTAACAAATTCAATAGAGACTTTAAAAATGGTCCACATGTAAAAAAAATCTTAATAAAAAGGAATCATGGATGAAGGGCCAAGGTGAGAGGTGCCAACCCTGAGTGGGGTCACCAAAGCTTGAGATCAGTGTGGACTAAAGCCCAGGAGGGGCATCTGTGTGAAGGGGGCTGCAGTGGATTGGCAGAAGTCAGGAAGGCAGAAATCCTAAGTGGGAGGATTCAGAGAGCAGGAACGAGGAGGGGAAGGAAGCGTGAGTATATACGTTGCTAGATAATAACAACAAGGACATCTCAGTCACTTGCTGTATGCCAAGCCCAGTGCCAGTGATGAGAAATGTGGGTTTAATCTTCTCAAGAGCCCCATGAGTTAAGTACTGTTTATCTCAGCTTGGCAGAAAAGAAAACAGCCTCCAAGGGATTAAGCAACAGGTTGGTCTCACCGGTAGTGAGTGGTGGGGTTAGGATTTGAGATCAGGTCTCTTTTTTATTACAAGGTAGTTAAGATATATTTAATAAATGACGGGCAGAAGTGTCTGGACTTACACAGATGCACTGCATGGAATGATGGTGGATTCTTCAGCAGAGGGGTGATCATGTGGAAAGGGTATTTTGGTTTGTCTCCTGGCATCAGTTCTGCAGCAGGCATGAGCAAATGAGTTGCAGGTGGGGTGGGGTGGTGCTGAACAGGATCGAACAATACAGTTGTGATGATCTGTACTTGGCCAAGGGTAGTCGCAATAGGCAATGGCACCCCACTCCAGTACTCTTGCCTGGAAAATCCCATGGACGGAGGAGCCTGGAAGGCTACAGTCCATGGAGTTGCTGAGGGTCAGACATGACTGAGCGACTTCACTTTCACTTTCCTGCATTGGAGAAGGAAATGGCAACCCACTCCAGTGTTCTTGCCTGGAGAATCCCAGGGACGGGGGAGCCTGGTGGGCTGCCGTCTATGGGGTCGCACAGAGTCGGACATGACTGAAGTGACTTAGCAGTAGCAGCAGTCGCAATAGGAATGGAGCAGAAAGGGGCGTCAGAGATGTTTCTTGACAGTAGCAAATAAAGGCTGAAGGGATAAAGAAGAGAAATTTACTCCACAGTGTCTAACACAAAAGCCTAGAAAACCGATGCTCCCTTCCCATTGCCTTCTCTGCAACATGAAGGGCATTGGGTGTAATAGAAAGTCAGGCCGGGATCTTAGGAACAGGAATATGGGCCCACTTAAAGATTTTGGTTCATTTCGTTCATTTCCATGGTTTCCTTGGTGGCTCAGATGGTAAAGAATATGCCAGCAATGCAGGAGACCCGGGTTTGATCCCTGGGTCAGGAAGATCCCCTGGAGGAGGAAATGGCAACCCACTCCAGTACTCTTGCCTGGAGAATTGCATGAACAGAGGAGCCTGGCAGCTGCCGTCCACGGGATCGCAAAGAGTTGGGCACAACTGAGCGACTGATGCTTTCACTTCTCCTTGCCTCATTTTTAGTTTTCATAGTAGTGCATAAGGCTGTTATATTCACTACGATCTAGGCTCTGCTCTCTGCACTTTGCATACATCAGCTCATTCCCCATGGTGACCTCTGAATGCAGCCCCCATTTTCCAGATGAAACTGAGGCTTAGAAAGATTTGATATCTTGCCACTAATATGGCAAATATGTGCCAGAGTCACCAAGTACTCAGCTTTGCAGCTTCTGGAGCACATTTTTGTGCTAGGCCTTTTGGCATCATTATTTCCTCTCATCACTGGGTACACTTACATACTTTTTGGCTTTCTCACCTATGACCTGCAGAGGCTAAGCTTATACATCCTGTTTATCTCTGTCACACTGTGTCTGAACGATAGTTCTACTTATTAGGCAAATCAGACCTAATTCTGTTATTTATTATAACAGAGACCTTTTTCTTGAAAAGAAATGGGTTTTCAAATGTTCTCCTTTTGAGACCTTGGTTGGTCCAGGAAGAGAGACCCTCTCCTTGAGGTCCCAGGGCCCAGAGCCTTGTCCACAGGAAGCCACTCTGCTGTCCGTGAACCTCTTTCCTCTCATCTGTGAGCTCCTTGAGGGCAAGATGCTGTTTTATATGTTTTTGTATTCCTGGCACATAATGTGTTCCCAGTAAAAGATCAATAATTTTGTTTTGTTTTTGCTTTTTAATGACTTCAGGCCGAGGAAATTAGATTTCATAAGTTGCATTTGGCATAACATTACCATGATTTGAGTAAACTCTTTTCCCGAAGAAAAGCATAATATGAGCCTTCAGGATGGCCACAAAAACAGATGCAGGAGGTCCTATCGAAAGGAAAGGAAGCTTCTTACCTAGGCAGTAGAAAGCAGAGGGCTTCTATGCCTCAGAGAATGAGCGCAAGTGTGGAGCTGATGTAGCCTACTGATGAAGAGTTTAGATGGCATTGGCGAACTTCTCCCGTAAAGGGCCAGGCGGTAAACATTTAGGCTTTCATCATACGATCTCTGTTGCAACCCCTCGCCTCTGCTGCGGTAGTCCCAGAGCAGCCATAGGCAATATATAAATGAAAAGTCACATTTTATTGACAAAGACAGGCAGCAACCCAGACTTAAACCAAGGGTTAGGGTTTTCCAACCCTGGTGTAGACTCTCAAGTGTGACCGGGCCCAGTTCCCAGCTGGGCCACTTCCTGAGGGTCTTCTTCAGATGGAGCCTCAATTACTGCATCTCTAAAATGGTGACTCTGATAGCATCCACTCCTTAGGACTGGAGAGAGGGTCAAATGAGGTGGTATAACTAAAGCATTTGGCACTGATCCTAGATACAGTAAGTAAGCACTCGATCCATTGTGTCCATTATTGCAATTTTTAGAGTATTCTTTATAGCCTCCTGGTTTTCCTTCTTGCTCTGCATTGTACGAAATGAATTCACGCTTGTGAGTGCTACGGTCAGATGGTTTATTTGCAGCCCTCTTTTGCTATCTGTAGACTTCTGGAGTTTAAAGAAGAAGAATGGTATCTGTAGTTTCTACCTACAACGATTGCTATAAGCACAGACTTCACGTGCAGTGATCATTTACACAGTGTCTCGGATGTGGCACTCAATATGTTGTAGCTAATAGAAAGAAAAGTTGAAAATGTAAGGTTTTAAAATAAAATTTTAAATTAAATGAAGGAAGAAGAATACAAAATAACTCACTAATTACTTAGGAATCATGCTGAATCTCAGTTAAACAGGAATTCTGATGGGAGAGATCTTAGCATTCCGCATACAAAAATGACTTTGTGTTTTTTTTTTTTTTAACATTTGGAACCAATTAACTGCTTGGTTCTGTTAATCAATGATTTCCTAAAGTGGAATCCCTTGTTCATAAACTAGGAACTTTAAAACCAGTCAAGGCATTTGCTTTTCCAAACAGTCTGTTTATATTACAGCCAAAACAAGATAAGTCACAAGAAGCAAAACGGCTGACTGTTGGTCCTGCAGCACAGTCCGTTTTACATACTGGGGGCACGCGCGGTGAACAGTCACGGATGTGCTGAGCCAGTAACCCAGCAGTAATACACACAAGAGGTGAAGGCAGAGCTTGTTGATAGGCCTGGCTTCTTCTGAGTCATGCGTTCTGAATTATAGGGAACAGGGCTTCTCCACCGTGGCACCATTGATACTTTGGGCCACATACTTCTTCATTTTGGGCAGTTATCCTGTGCATTGGAGGGTGTTTAGCAGCACCTTGGCCTCTACCCACTGGATGCCAGTAACACCCCACCCCCACCCCACCGCAGTGTCACAACCAGAATGCTCCCAGATATTACCGATGTCTTCCCCCCAACTCCCTCCCTACCCCCAGCTGAGAACCATAGTGTAGACTGATGGTTAAATAGCGCCTAGAGACATTAAGGTCCGACATACCTAGGCAGTAATAACTTATTCCTGTACAAGCCTGATTTCTCAGGATAGTCTTAATTTCAAATATTCTCACGTCAGCAAATTATGTTCAATTTGGAAATACGGTGATGGTCCCTACGGATGTTTGTCTCATTTGGCCCTTAACGTCGGAATGGGGCTTCCCAGGCGGCTCTGGTGGTAAAGAATCAGGCTGGCAATGCAGAAGGCACAAGAGCCTTGGGTTGGATATCTGGGTCAGGACAGTCCCTGGAGTGGGAAGTGGCAGTTATTCCGGTGTTCTTACCTGGAAAATTCCATCGACAGAGGAGCCTGGAGGGCTACAGTCCACGGGGCTGCAAAGAGTGGGACTCGCCTGAGCACACACACAGTTTGAATACGTTTATTGCTTCCCCATTCATATTAAGTCTTCTGCTTAGGCAAATCCATGCACTTTGGACAGGTGAAGGACATAGAGTGTTACTTATCCGAGAGGGCTTAGTTTAATTGTAACAGATTTCATTGAGACTTTTAAATAAGCAGAGCAGTACAACGTTTTGGTCTCTCCTGCATGCCCATGTTGGTGCTAGCTTTTAAGGTAAAGCCTTCTAAGGGAAAGCCTTAAAGCTAAGGTTTAGATCCCTTCATGTGCGGCTGGGAGGGGACGGTCTTTTGGAGTGTGTGAGAAAAGGATTGTTTTACCTATCTACCAAGATACATTTCCAGGTAATTTTTGGCACATTGGTTATATCACTTGAAGCAGGTTCATTTATTTTTAGGGTGCATACCATGTGTGGACATTACTCATGTTTTTAAAATAAGTTTCAAAAACTACCAGCTTTCTTTTTAACTCACCATTCCAAGCAAAGGTAGCAAAAGACAAATGAAACCATTGTTGGTACTTCTTAATCTTACACCAAGTTCTACATGATTATGAGGTTGTTTAACCTGTAATAAGGGAGAAGGCAGTGGCACCTCACTCCAGTACTCTTGCCTGGAAAATCCCATGGATGAAAGAGCCTGGTGGGCTGCAGTCCATGGGGTCGCTAAGAGTCGGACATCTCCAGGCAAGAATGCTGGAGTGGGTTGCCATGCCCTCCTCCAGGGGATCTTCCTGATCCAGGGATCAAGCTCGCATTTCTTGTGTCCCCTGCATTGGCAGGCATGTTCTTTACTACTAGCATCGCCTATGTTTACCACTTATTAAAGAGATACATTCTGCACTGAACGATGTTGGTCAAGCCCAGAACCAGACAGAAAAATCCTGTATATGGTATTGGTTCAATCTGTCAGAAGTTTTGAAGCTTAATTCATACAAATCTGACTTTTATTCTGCTTCAGCTTGTCTGGTTTGAATTGTTGAGAAAAGAACTTTCTTGGTTCTATAAAGATAGAGCTTACTTGTCTGCCTCATGTCCAGTGAAGTGCTGTTAATTGTTTGTTTTTTAATAAAATTGTGTGTACCTTATACTGAATGTGAGAGCAAAAATGGTTCCAAGATATGTCTCTGCTGACGTTTCTGCATGATCCTATCTCCAAGACAACCTGATAATTGTTTTCTCCATGTCTTATCTAAGTCATTAGATGACCCTGTGTGTTTTACAGTATTGCAAGTATGTCTGAAGAGCAGAGACTCCTCTTGGTCTAATTCACAAAGCTGCAGAGAGTGCAGATTTTTGATAAATGTTGGTGAATTGAATTCATAAAAGGAGGTTTGATGGGGAAACCAATTTTTTTTTAAGTCCTTAAAATAGAATGTTTTCCCCTCCAAACCACTTCCCCTCATATTTTATCTTACAAGTTCAGTTATTACTGAGAAAGAGCTAAAAATAAACAGCTGGTTTTTTCCCCCAGTGGGTATGTAGCTGAGTTCTCCTGATAATATTTTTTAAAAATCCCGTTATTGGCTTTGGGGTTGTGCTTGTGAGGATCTTGAGTGTTACAGAGATTTCTTTGTGAGACTTAAATATCCTATGTCTTCTCCATTTGCAAATAAGTATTGCTTTCACCTGGCTTGTCCTCCTGAGTTGACTTTCTCAGATCCATTCAATTCTGTAACTGCATCGAATTTTTAAATAAGCATAAAAGGGAACACTTACATTTGCATTTGAGCCAGTATGAATGGCAAAAACATTTACTTTTCTGGGGAGCAAAGAGACAGGAAATAGATGAAGAAATTACCCTCAATGTTTCTTGAAGGATAGTTCAACAAATAGCAAATAATGTTAGAAAGCCTGTGAAAATATTGACTTCGTGGTGTCAAATTTCTTTCGGCTTAGTGGATCTACCCCAGGTCTCAGGCAATTCCTATTTACATACACACCCCTATAGCCTTCAGAGGATGCATAGAGTGCTTGCTTTGAGCCTTGCATAACAGTTAGAATATATTTGAATTACTCTTTGCTTTTGTGGTCAATTTAGTGCTAAGATTAAAAACTCACATTATTTTCCCCAAGACAAAAGTTCGTTTTAACTATGTCTTATTAACCAGCCAGTGTGTTTTTTGTTTTTTACTAGTCTGTAAAGACTGTACTTCCATTTTTCAGTAGAAAGCTTCTGTTTTAGAAAAATCAAATTATACCACATAAAATATTTGGCAATTTATTTTCCACTGAACAAGAAACTATGTCAGTTTTCATGTTGATAGTTAGAGATGTCCATCATTGTATTTAATGGCCACACAGTTGTTTGGCCCTTAATTAATCAATGACAATCAATGATTGTCCCTTAATTTAATTAATCCCTCCTGGTTGAACCATTTGAGTTACTCTGTTTTTAATGCTGTTGAGTTGCAAATAGAGAAATGGAGTTCAGCTTGTGATGTCACCCTTCAAAAATGTATGAAACTCAATCAGTTCAGTTTAGTTCAGTCGCTCAGTCGTGTCCGACTCTTTGCGACCCCATGAATCGCAGCACACCAGGCCTCCCTGTCCATCACCATTTCCCGGAGTTCACTCAGACTCACGTCCATCGAGTCCTTGATGCCATCCAGCCATCTCATCCTCGGTTGTCCCCTTCTCCTCCTGCCCCCAATCCCTCCCAGCATCAGAGTCTTTTCCAATGAGTCAACTCTTCGCATGAGGTGGCCAAAGTACTGGAGTTTCAGCTTTAGCATCATTCCCTCCAAAGAAATCCCNTCCAGCCATCTCATCCTCGGTCGTCCCCTTCTCCTCCTGCCCCCAATCCCTCCCAGCATCAGAGTCTTTTCCAATGAGTCAACTCTTCGCATGAGGTGGCCAAAGTACTGGAGTTTCAGCTTTAGCATCATTCCCTCCAAAGAAATCCCAGGGTTGATCTCCTTCAGAATGGACTGGTTGGATCTCCTTAGAGGTCAGCAAATCTCTTATTTATATTTAGCCTATGGGACAAACTTTTGTGAAAAGCAGTGACTGAGTAGAAACAGTCTCAGTTCAGGAAGATTTGGGAGAACACTTAAGGACTAAACTACTCTTCTAAGAGACGTGAAAACCTCTCTTCTCTCAATTGCTGAAAATATGCGAATTCACCCTGTCATTTCTTTCCTGCATCTTAGAGATGGCTGGTCGCCTACACCACAGCCCCACCTCCAGCCATGGCTCTGCCTACAGGTAAAGAAAGAAAGAGTCTCAACCATAATTGTTTTTCCTGACTCTGAACATTTCAGGAAACACTCTGGTTTGGGTATATATAATATTTCCTATCTTATCTTTTCCTGAGAAACGTTCATGCATTTATTCACTCAGAAATATTCATTGGTCATTTCCTATGTGTCATAAATGGTCCCTGCTTTCTATCTAGTATGGAAAAGTGAAAGTAAAAATGTTAGTTGCTCAATTGTGTTGGACTCTTTGCAACCTCAGGAACTGTAGCCTGCCAGGCTCCTCTGTCCATGGGATTCTCCAGGCAAGAATACTGGAATGGGTAGCTGTTCCCTTCTCCAGGGNCTTTCTATCTAGTATGGAAAAGTGAAAGTAAAAATGTTAGTTGCTCAATTGTGTTGGACTCTTTGCAACCTCAGGAACTGTAGCCTGCCAGGCTCCTCTGTCCATGGGATTCTCCAGGCAAGAATACTGGAATGGGTAGCTGTTCCCTTCTCCAGGGGATTTTTCCAGATCCAGGGATTGAACCCGGGTCTCCAGGATTCTAGTATGGACAGGTCAGTTATGATGCTTCTGGCTGCAGTATAAGGGAAGACCTTGGACATCTTGGCCTTAAATAATTAGATCATTTATTGCCTAACATCATAAATCCTTAAATGAGGCAGGCTCAAGCCCGAATCCATTGCCCTGAGGTTCTCTCCCTTGCCCTCTTTTGCTTCAGGACTCCATTCCCAGGCTGGTTGTGAGATGCTTATAACCGTTCAGGCCTTACATTACAGGCCCACCATGATCAGAGGTAGAACTAGGACCGCCTCCTGGTGTCTTTCTCTAAAAGCAAAGAAGCAGTTCTTAGAAGCCTGACCACCTGTACAGGCACCCCTTACATAGCTCAATGGCCAGATATGGGTGGGCTACCCGGGCTTTAATAACTGATCAGAGATCCACCCACTAATGCTGGGAGCGGGGCCAGCCTCCAGGAAGCTTGTGATCTTGTGGAAAAGGAATAGACAGGTGAGTTTGATGATCTGGGTTGTGTTAGGAAGGAAGATGGGCAGAAGGGGGTGCAATCTTCTCTGCTAAAGGGGAAACTGCCATTCAGAAGTGCAGCAGGTAACCATCCAGGCAGAGGCAATGGGCTGTGTAAAGGCCTTGATGCAGAAATGATGTGTTTCTCGTGTTTGAAGAAAACAAAAAATGAGCAGGATTGGAGCCGGTAGTGAGCCGGGTGGACGGTCCCTCTGAGCTGACACTGGGGCCTTGTCCTGAGAGCAGGATGACTCACCGGGGGTTAGCGCAGAGCCGTGTCATGCTTTAATTGATGTTTATGAGACCTTCCCAGGCTGCTGTGTGAAGGACCTCTGATGGCGCTGGGCGGGAATTAGAACACAGAAACTGGTGATGTGGAAAACGGGCTGACCTGAGGAGAGAGGTGGGGAGAGTCGAGACATAATTTAAGAGGCAGTTTTGACCTGTTCGGTGATGAATTAGATCTGGGGGAGGTGATGGAAGCATTGGTGTCAAGGCTGACTCATGGATTTCTCCCTGAGCAGTTAGGTGACTGGCATTGCCATTACTGGAGAATGATCAGACCAAGGATAAAAATAATTCATCTTAAATAAAGGCCTGTGAAATATTATTTGGAGAGGAAGAGTAGTAACAACAGAGGGTAGGTTCAGGAGCCATTCACGACCTTCTATTTGTCTAAAATAACTGAGTTTTCCCAATAACCCAATGAAGTAGATGCTGTTATCCCCATTTTACAGATGTGGTAACTGAGACCCAGAGAAGTTAAGTAACTTGGCCAGAGGTACACAGGTAGTACATGTGGTGTCTGTTAGAAGAGCCTTCTCAGATGCAATATAAATTTAGAAATATTCAGCTTATCAATGCTAATTAAAGCCATGAGAGTAAGTGACATTGTCTAGGGAGAGCTGAGCCCTGGGAAATCTAATGATTTAAGTCAAAAAATCTGAGAGACACAAAAATACAATAGAAGAGAGAGGAAAGGGGGCAGGGAGGAAGAACATCTTCCTAAAGTTTGGCTTTTTATTTTTTATTCATTTATTTTTGGCCACACTGGGTGGCATCTGGGATCATAGTTCCCTGACCAGGCATTGAACCTGTGCCCCCTGCATTGGGAGCATGGAGTCTTAGCCACTGGACTGCCAAGGAAGTCCCTAGTTTGGCTTTTGAAAAAAATATTAGTGTTAAAAATCATGAAAGGATTTGGTTCCTTTACAAACCAAGAAACAGGTTATGAAAGGTTCTAAAATTCCACCAGAGAGTGTGGAATGAGAACATGCATATTACCAATTGATGTTCTGCCACTTAACACTATAGTTTGTGTAAACATCTGCAAGCTATTCTTTGTATTGGTATTAGATTCAGCTGCATAAAACACATAAACTCAATGCTGCTGCTAAGTCGCTTCAGTCGTGTCTGACTCCGTGTGACTCCACAAACAGCAGCCCACCAGGCTTCCCCATCCCTGGGATTCTCCAGGCAAGAACACTGGAGTGGGGTGCCATTTCCTTCTCCAGTGCATGAAAGTGAAAAGTGAAAGTGAAGTCGCTCAGTTGTATCCAACCCTCAGCGACCCCATGGACTGCAGCCTTCCAGGCTCCTCTGTCCATGGGGTTTTCCAGGCAGGAGTACTGGAATGGGATGCCATTGCCTTCTCCGCATAAACTCAATAGTAGTGACTAAACAAGATCGGGTCTTATTTATCTCTTACAGAAAAGTGCAGAGGCAATCAGTTCAAAGCTACCATGTATGATGGCTCTGCAAAGATTTTAAGGACCATGGTGTCACCTCGCTTACTGTTCCTTCATTACTATGAGGAGGTGGCCTTTGTCTTCATAGCGGCTGCCAAGCTCCAGTCATCACATCTTTGCTTCGTGAAATTGGATGAAGAGAAAAGTGGACCAAAGAAATGGCACATCCCTTCCCTTCAAGCAGATTTCCCAGAAGTTGCTCGCAACACTTTAGCTTATAGCTCAAGTCAAAGCTTGATAATGTAGGGGAGCCTGGGAAACAGTCTTCAGCTGGGCAAAACCCCAAGAAGCTTTCACTAAAGAGGAAGGAAAACCAGGCAGCCAGCCATCTCTGCCACTGTCAATTTGCTCTTTTGTGAAATGGCAGTAAAATATTCACTTTACCTCTTGTTGGCTTGTTGTAGGGATATGATGTGATAAAAGGCAAGTGCTTAATAAATGATAAAACATTGTTCAAATTGTTGCTGTGAGAATGACCATTAACTCCTCTTGCACATGGTAGATTTTTGTATTTTGGATGAGAGAATCTTGAAACCAGTTAAGATTTTCCATTGCTTTGTTAGGTTCAGAAGCAGGAAGTGTGAGTTTTTCTACACATCTTGCATTTCAATGGCAAAGCTTTCCTTTGCTTTCAGAATCAATTTCAGACTATCCAAGACTGATATTTGATTAGCTCTGCAGCAAAATGTCTCAGCAGTGTTGCCTGGTATCTGCTGAATTCATGCACTGTCCAAGGAATACTTGGACATTCTATCCAGGAATGCTGTCTGATAAACCAGAGTGATAGGTGGGGACAGCAGTTTGTGTCGTTAACCTGCCTGGTCCTCACTTTTTTGACTTATTTGTAATATAATGAGGATTCTGCCTGAGGTGCCTCATGCATTTAAGGGAATGGCTCTATCATTCAGATACTAGTTGCCATGATCATATAAGAAACTGAATGCAAAGATAGCAGGGCATTTTAGATACCGTAGCTTGTTGTACCCGGAGATTCAGGTACAGATAAAAGCAAGTAAGCCCTTTTTCCTGTTAAAATCTAGGGTGGTCAGAAATTATCTGTGAGTGTTGCTCTGCTTTTTATATTTTGAGTTTGAGTCCAGAAATAGATGACACTTTTGCACTAAATAATGACCTTTAAGCTGATTCTGTCACACAGAGCAAGGAATGTCTATTATCTCTGATTCTGTATGTGCTTTCATATGTCCACATCAGTTTCAGATTCCTCTAAAAATGGAATAGGGTTTGCTTTTGTGGGATACTTTTCATTTTAGGATGTTAAAGAGTAGGAACTTCATCTTCTCGTTCCTTAAATCCCCATCCCACGACTTGAGTTGTATGATGCATGTGTAACAAATGTTTGTTGAGTTAATGCACTGTAACTTCACACGCTCACAGGCCTTGGTGCTTCTTCAGGTGCCAGAAGGGATAGACAGGAGAGAGGCCTGAGCTCGGTCTGTATCTTATGACATCCCTTTTTTTCCTTTCCCGGACCTGATGCTTTATCCTTTAATGCCTAGACAACTTTGGAAAGGGGAGAGAGACTAGCACGATTAGAGTTAATTTAGTGATGATAAGTTTTATTATATAACCTCAAAGGCAAACTGAAAAGATGCTTATCAATTAAAATCACTTATTGCAAGTAAAGTGGGGGTGGGGGAGAGAATGGTTGACATAGTCTATGTCAAAATTCTAATGATTCAACTTCAGGAAATTGAGGCTTCCCCCTTAGACCTGGTACTGTCCAGTTAGCTTCCTTGTTCTGGATCAGGAGTCCTGTTTGATAGTCATTAACTCTGCTTTCTGCTACCCTCCAGCTAAGACCTAGCAGCCCTCTCCACCTTTCCTTACCTCCAGATGAGTTTCAAATGGAGCCAAGAATGAATTCAGAGAGTCACAGACCAAATCATCCAAAATCATTCAAACCCCTAGACTTGAAGTATGTAAGGAACACACAGTAAGTGCCACTTATTATTCTAGAGTTTAACACATTAAACTCATTATATGTGTTAATATAATGATTGTATAACCAGAGAGGTAGGTATTATCCCCATTTTGCAATGAAGGAAATGTAATTATGAGAGGTTAATTAACTTGCTCTCTGTCCCAAAGCAAACTGACGTCTGGCACTTAAGACTGTGGTTTCAGAGTCCAAATTCTAAGGCTCTGAGGTCAATATATGTAGTCATATGAAAAAATAATAAGAATTTTAAAATAAACTAAATTAAATGTGAATTCTTACCTTATGGGGGAAAATGAACTAGTGACTTTTCTTGCTGAGATCTCTTTAAAAATGGAATGTCTTTCTTGGAGAAGAAGAATAAAAGGTCCCCAAAGAAATTACTGAGAGGACAAACAAAATAGGACATTTACCTGTGAAAAAAAGACTAATGGCACTTATTGTCTGTTTTCTGAAACAAATGAAAGTAAGAATTCCTTTGAAAGTCTCAAAAATATATAAGCAAAATTTCTTACTTTCTGAGTAACGGTCAAGGCCCAAGTTAGAGCTGCTGATGGAATTACACACACAGGGAAAGGGAATGAAAACATATTTTAGCAAGGAAGCAACATTCTTGCTGAAGTGTTTTTTCGAGAGGAATGTTTAGATTTCACACAATCACTGCACAAATGACAAACGGTACTGGGGAGCTGGCCTGTGAACTAATGGGACGCAAATAAGGAAACTAACATCCAAGGAAGAGAAAGAGAAATCTGAACGTAAGAGAAAGTAGACTCAAGAAATAGTTCTTTTCAGTGGAATGTGAGGGTTCCTAAGGCTGTCATCCTGTACTCAGTAATAACTGAGTGACTATTCTTATGAGATCTTAGAATGAGCTCTGCTGCTGCTGCTGCTAAGTCGCTTCAGTCGTGTCCGACTCTGTGCGACCCCAGAGACGGCAGCCCACCAGGCTCTGCCGTCCCTGGGATTCTCCATGCAAGAATACTGGAGTGGGTTGCCATTTCCTTCGCCAATGCGTGAAAGTGAAAGTGAAGTCGCTCAGTCGTGTCTGACTCTTCGCGACCCCATGGACTGCAGCCCACCAGCCTCCTCCATCCATGGGATTTTCCAGGCAAGAGTACCGGAGTGGGGTGCCATTGCCTTCTCTGAGAATGAACTCTAGGGAGGAAAAATGTCGAGAAGTGTGTGAACCTTGACAGTATTAATGGAGGGAAAGACTGTTTGGAAATAGATGAATCAATAACCTACACAGCCTGGTCTTGGGTATTCTCGAGCCATCCAGTAGATAAGAGATGTGCAAGACAATTGACCGTCTCTAGACTCAGAAGCCCTGGACCACTTTAATTCCTCTGAGCTGCCGCATTCTGGGCGTCAGTTGACCCCTCAATGTCTTAACTTCTTGCAACAATGAAAGGGGACATTTAAAAGACCCTGCCTTGGCAATTTGCAAACTTTGTTCTTGTGAACATTAGTCTCTGATGAGACTGAAATCATGATCCACCAGGAAACACCAAACAATGACATTTGTGATTAAATTAAGCTTGGGAAATAAAGAATTAAAACATTTGTCATGGACCTTCTTAGGTCTCAGAAAGGCTAAATTGTGATATTTGAGAAAATAGAATGTTAATCATCATTGCAGGGAAACAAAGTTAGGACATTTGGTGCCCTACCTGCCTAAAGGGGAAGTTTTGAAAATCTAATGAGATGACAGAGGTAAAAGCGCTTGGAAAGAATAAAGCACTCCATGAACATGAAGCATCTTGGGCCTCCCAGGTGGTTCTGGTAGTAAAGAAGCTGCCTGCCAATGCAGGAGACGTAAGAGATGTGGGTTTGATCCCTGGGTTAGGAAGCTCCCCTGGAGGCGGGCATGGCAACCCACTCAAGTATTCTTGCCTGGAGAATCCCATGGACAGAGGAGCTTGGCAGACTGTGGGCTATAGGGTCAAAAAGAATCGGAAATGACTTAGTATGCAAGCAAAAAATTCTAGTGATTTGAGAATTTGGGGGATGGCTGACGGTACTGAAGCATGACTTAGTTTTCTGCACTAGGGATGGTCCTCCTTAGCCAGCCTCCTGAAGGCTATAGATTTAACTGGGGAGATGGGAGTAGGATTCTAGGTTTCTGTAGGAATTCCCTATCTAGTCTGTTTCTTCACCTGTGATTCTCAGAACCCTGGCCTCAGAAATCCCTGGGCTGCTTATTGTACATTCACATTCTGGTTCAACAGGTTTAAGATGCAAACCAGTGATTTTAAATATTGCACTGGTACTTCAGTTGATTCTTACATCAGCCTGGAGTGTTTCAGCATAGCTCAGAGCCTCCAAAACTCAAAAATAAAAAAATAAAAAAATAAAAAATTAATTCCTTAAGGGACATCCTAGGGTGAAGAGGTAAGGAATTGTACCCCTAGAGGAACCCTCATTGACCAGGTGGTCTGCCTGACTTTTAAGTACTACAGGTGCTTTTAAGAACATACCTATTAATCCTTGCAAGTCAATATTGTCCTTGTTTTATAGGAGCAAGCTGGTAATCACATAGTTAATTTGTTAGAACTCCTGTGGTTGCAAGTGAAAGTGAACCCAACCCACCCTGGCTTAAGTGAAAAGGGTAATTCATTGGTTCATATAATTCATTGGTCTGGGTTTAGAATGGTTTCAGGCATGGCTGGATCCAGGACCCAAATGATTCAGGGGCTAACCTGAGCAATACGTCTCTCAACCTTTTATTTTCTTCTCTGTTGGCTCAATTCTTAGGCGGGCTCTTCCTTTGAGATGGCAGAAAGATTACCAGCAACTCCATGCTACAGGGCAAGGGTTGACATGGTCCCAAAGGCTGGCTGCCTGTTTGGGTAAATAAGAGTCTTTGAAACACAGCCGTGCCCACTTGTGTACATTTGTTTGAGGCTGCTTTCATGTTGCAGCAGCAGAATTCAGTATTTGCAGCAGAAGTGAATGGCCCATATTGAAGCTTCCCAGGTGGCACAGTGGTAAAGAACCCGCCTGCCAGTGCAGGAGACACAGAAGATGCAGGTTCAGTCCCTGGGTTGGGAAGATCCCTTGGAGGAGGGCATGGCAACCCCCTCCAGTATTCTTGCCTGGAGAATCCCATGGACAGAGAGAGGACCCTGGCGGGCTGGAGTCCCTGGAGTCACAAGGAGTCGTGACAGATTGAGCAACAGAACATATATATTTATGATTTGGCTTTACAGAAAGAGTTTGCTGACCCCTGCAGGAAAAACCAGGTTTCATGGAGGTCTAATTTGAAGCTGTGAGTGGCATTATGTACTTATTTGAAGAGCTTGGGACCCAAGGATCTGAGGTTTTAGGATGAGCACAGAATTTACATTATTTAGCTTGTCGCTTTGGATTAACAAAAGACTTGAGAGTTCTTTTACGATTTAAGTGCAGAGGTTCCATTCCCAGCACAAATTTGTAGATTAAAGGAACAATAGAAAGTGTTATACGTTTTTGTAGTTGTTACAGTCTTTGGTGGTTGAAGGTTAGATTCCTGGGAGATAAAACAGGAACTTTGTTTTGACTATCTCAGGAAGAATTCTGTGGATAACATCTACTATCTCAATGAATAGAAACACTTCTATAAATTTAAATTCCTCTCCTGTCTAGTCTGCTAGCAATGTTCTTTGTCCATTGGCTGTCTGGGATCCTGGAATGTGAATATCCTCTCAGCACAGAACTCTGAAAATAGAAAGTACTCGACTTAATAGAATTGTTTTCTTGCAAAGCATGTGAATTACCATTGTGCCCTACAAATTTTTTTTTTTTTTAATAATTTAACCAAGTCTGAGAGAAGGTTTTAAAATTTATGGCTCCTGCTTTGACCAGGCTTAGGGCCTAATAAGCAATCCCAGTTGAGAGCGCACGCCTATCAATAGCCCCAACAAAATCCATAATTTAGTCTCATTACCTGGCGGGGCTAACTTCCTTATCCCTGAATGAAAGACTACTGGTAGGAGGGTGGGTGGAGAATGCAGTGTTCTGATTGGTTGGCGCTGGATCACGTGCCTGCCTCTGGCCTCGGGAGTGAGATATCACTTTCCTGAGTTGCCAGGACTGGAAGTGGAGGAGAGGTGATTCTCCGGAGGAAAATCAGGAAACGCAGACCTCCTGCCCAGAAGCCAAAAAGAACCCTTATCTTACCGCTAGTAGGCAGTAGATTCCAGATCTGAACCCACATCCTCCTGGTTTCAGAACCGAGATTGTTGCCACCATACACCGTGTATAGCCTTTTCTAAGTAAAGCAGATCTGAGTCTGTTTCAGGCCACACTGGCACCTGCTGAGCTCCTAATTGTAGCCTGGGGCACAAGGGCTTCATGGAGGACGTCCTACTGGTTCTGCGTGTCTTAGTGACTTTGGGTGGATATCTTCCAGGGCATGTTTGCTTATATTATACGCATGTGCTTTTTATATATGAGTATGTTTTATGACATTTTAGGATAAGACCAGTGACATCACTTTTCTTTTGCTCAGCTCAGTCGCTCAGTCGTGTCCGACTTTTTGTGACCCCATGGACTGCAGCACTCCAGGCTTCCCTGTCCATCATCAACTCCCAGAGCTTGCTCAAACCCATGTCTGTCGAGTCAGTGATGCCAACCAGCCATCTCATCCACTGTGGTCCCCTTCTCCTCCTGCCTTCAGTCTTTCCCAGTGTCAGGGTCTTTCCCAATGAGTCAGTTCTTTGGGATCAGGTGACCAAAGTATTGAAGTTTCAGCGTCAGCATCAGTCCTTCCAATGAACATTCAGGAGTGATTTCCTTTAGGATTGACTGGTTTGCTCTTGCAGTCCAAGGGACTAAAGCATCAATTATTCTGCACTCAGCTTTCTTTATGGTGCAACTCTCACTCCTCATGACTACTGGAAAAACCATATCTTTGACTCGACGGACCTTTGTTGGCAAAGTAATGTCTCTGCTTTTTAATATGCTGTCTAGATTAACTTATACTGGCATCTGTTTTGTAGCCTTTTCGAAAAGAAGCTTGTTTTCTCCCTCATCACTGAAGCCCTATTATATTAGTCACTAACATAGAGATTTGAAGAGCCAGGTTTGCATAGTGTGGGAAGGTATTCTTGAAAATAGACGACTCTTCACTTAAAGCCTGGGTTTCTCTTTGCTGAGAATCATCAGTTTCTCAATTTTCCCACCTTTAAAGTGGAGATTGAATAACAACAGTAACTCATAAGATTAATGTGAGGATTGTGTAAGGTGTGATGCATTGAGTGCTTAGGTTAAGTGCCTGGCTGACTTTGTGTCTAAAAACTGGTCACTGTTCAGTTCAGTTCAGTTCAGTCGCTCAGTCGTGTCTGACTCTTTGCGACCCCATGAATCGCAGCACGCCAGGCCTCCCTGTTTATCACCATCTCTCGGAGTTCACTCAGACTGACGCCCATCATGTCCGTGATGCCATCCAGCCATCTCATCCTCGGTCGTCCCCTTCTCCTCCTGCCTCCAATCCCTCCCAGCGTCAGAGTCTTTTCCAATGAGTCAACTCTTCGCATGAGGTGGCCAAAGTACTGGAGTTTCAGCTTCAGCATCAT
>SJYX01005156.1:482905-505186 GCA_006410675.1 Oreotragus oreotragus
CTTTGGCATTGCCTTTCTTTGGCATTGGAATGAAAACTGACCTTTTCCAGTCCTGTGGCCACTGCTGAGTTTTCCAAATTTGCTGGCATATTGAGTGCAGCACTTTCACAGCATCATCTTCCAGGATTTGAAACAGCTCAACTGGAATTCCATCACCTCCACTAGCTTTGTTCTTAGTGATGCTTTCTAAGGCCCACTTGACTTCACATTCCAAGATGTCTGGCTCTAGATGAGTGATCACATCCTCATGATTATCTGGGTCGTGAAAATCTTTTCTGTACAATTCTTCTGTGTATTCTTGCCACCTCTTCTTAATATCTTCTGCTTCTGTTAGGTCCATACCATTTCTGTCCTTTATTGAGCCCATCTTTGCATGAAAAGTTCCCTTGCTATCTCTGACTTTCTTGAAGAGACTTCTAGTCTCTCCCATTCTGTTGTTTTCCTCTATTTATTTTCATTGATCACTGAGGAAGGCTTTCTTATCTCTCCTTGCTTTGGAACTCTGCATTCAGATGCTTATGTCTTTCCTTTTCTCCTTTTTTTTTTTTTTTTGCCTCTCTTTTTTTCACAGCTATTTGTAAGGACTACTCAGACAGTCATTTTGCTTTTTTGCATTTCTTTTCCACGGGGATGGTCTTGATCCCTGTCTCCTGTACAGTGTCACGAACCTCATTCCATAGTTCATCAGGCAGTCTATCTACCAGATCTAGGCCCTTAAATCTATTTCTCACTTCCACTGTATAATCATAAGGGATTTGATTTAGGTCATACCTGAATGGTCTAGTGGTTTTCCCTACTTTCTTCAATTTAAGTCTGAATTTGGCAATAAGGCTTTCATGATCTGAGCCACAGTCAGCTCCTGGTCTTGTTTTTGTTGACTGTATAGAGCTTCTCCATCTTTGGCTGCAAAGAATATAATCAATCTGATTTCGGTGNGTATAATCATAAGGGATTTGATTTAGGTCATACCTGAATGGTCTAGCGGTTTTCCCTACTTTCTTCAATTTAAGTCTGAATTTGGAAATAAGGAGTTCATGATCTGAGCCACAGTCAGCTCCTGGTCTTGTTTTTGTTGACTGTATAGAGCTTCTCCATCTTTGGCTGCATAGAATATAATCAGTCTGATTTCAGTGTTGACCATCTGGTGATGTCCATGTGTAGAGTCTTCTCTTGTGTTATTGGAAGAGGGTGTTTGCTATGACCAGTGCATTTTCTTGGCAAAACTCTATTAGTCTTTGCCCTGCTTCATTCCGCATTCCAAGGCCAAATTTGCCTGTCACTCCAGGTGTTTCTTGACTTCCTACTTTAGCATTCCAGTCCCCTATAATGAAAAGGACATCTTTTTTTGGTGTTAGTTCTAAAAGGTCTTGTAGGTCTTCATAAAACCATTCAACTTCAGCTTCTTCAGCATTACTGGTTGGGGCATAGACTTGGATAACTGTGATATTGAATGGTTTGCCTTGGAAACGAATTATCATCATCATGGTCGTCATTCACATCAATACTTACGGAAGCACCTCCTGATTAAAATCCCTGTTCCTGTTACAAGGAACTCCTATCCTGTTCAGAGCCTGCAGAGTTCATGTTAGTCATATAGCTGCTTATACAATGACCTCTAAAGTTCAGAACCAGTAGAGCTACCCTCTTTTCATCTTCAAAAGTACATCTTAGGGCCTAGGATTTAGGGATAGTCTCCTATTCCTCTTGGATTTCAACTACTGCTTCAAGAGCAGATTAACACAAACATGTGCTGGGCCATCTTTGGTCCCACGGGATCCATGAATTCCCTTCTCTCCTCCTCCTGTTATAGCATCCTGGTGTGCCTTTGCCAAGGTGCCAGTAAAGGGTGGCTGTTCAGAGTGCTGAAGACAGTGGCAAGCCTGGGAAAGCCCTTTAAGACCAGCTCCCACCAGTGGGTGGGACGGCCCCCTGCCAGGCAGAAATCTCTGGAGCCAGAAGGGAAGTTGGCCAGTGCCTGGCGCTGGCTCAATGGTACAGAATCCACCTCCCAAGCTAGAGATCTAGGTTCGAACTCTGGGTCGAAGGAAATGGCAACCCACTTCAGTATTTTGGCCTGGGAAATTCCATGAACAAAGGAGCCTGGCGGGCTGCAGTCCATGAGATCACACGGAGTTGGACATGGTTTAATGACGGACTTTCACTTTTTTTTTTCATTGGCCTGGGTACATGCAGCCTAATTGACTTTTTCTATCTGCTTCTAGCCCTCAGGACTGTAAGGCGCACCCCTTATTGGTTCTTCCCTTAGGAAGAATACCCTTCCTGTAACAGGATTATTGATTAGCTGCTTTCTAAATATAAACATTTTTCTGTCTCTCTAGAGGCACAGTGGCTGAGCGGTGTGTGATGGTTGGATCTGGAGTGGGGGTGAAGTTTGTGGGCATATGACTGGCTTTTCCTTTGGGGAGTCCCAGGTAGAGAAGGATGCCACCTGTGTGTCTTAAGTAGCCAAGGGGCTCCAGAGCTCTGTCCCCTCCTCACTGGAGCCTGCATCACTCAGATTAACCAGCCTTTGGATTAAGACAGAGAAAGCCTTTGTTCAGTGAAGCTCTGTTCATCCCTAGTAGCTCAGCGGGTTAAGAATCTGCCTGCAATGCAAGAGACCCCAGTTGGATTCCTGGGTCAGGAAGATCCCCTGGAGAAGGAATAGTCTTCCCACTTCAGTACTCACGGGCTTCCCTGGTGGCTCAGATGGTAAAGAATACGCCTGCAGTGCAGGAGACCTGGGTTCAATCCCAGGGTTGGGAAGATCCCTGGGAGGAGGGCATGGCAGCCCACTCCAGTATTCTTGCCTGGAGAACCCCCATGGACAGAGGAGCCAGCGGGGCTACAGTCCATGGGGTGGCAAAGAGTCAGACATGATTGAGACTAAGCACACAGCACACACCTGAATCAGCGCTCGTGCCTTAATTCTAATGTTGAATCCATCTTTGACTTGCTGGTGAGGGATGAGGAAGAGGCAGGTGGTACATAGCGGGTGGAAGGACATGTAAGGGCAATGAAGGTCAAGGGCAGGCTGGAGCGAGAAGAGGTGTGAACAGCACAGATCTTTGTCCTCAGCCACGTTAACCCCGGCGTGTTTTCGGGAATCACATTTGTGTTTGCACTGAACCCTTTAGGCGCTCCATGGGCAATGTGGCAGTTCTGCTTTGCCTCCCTTACAGGCTCCCGTGTGTCCCCTAAACCAGGCGACCTTTTCTGGGCAATGGAGCCTCCATTCACCTTGATGGCTGCCCCCTCTAATGCCCAGTCCTCTCATTCAGCACCTCCTGGAACTAGGCAGTGGGTCCTGATTTTTAGAATAAAAATGCATCACTCTTGTTTTTTTTTAAACACACCTGGTAGTTAACACAGATCAGTCCTAGGTTGGACAGAAACTCTTCAAAAGAGATCTGGCCTCTAAAGGAGACTGTGCTATGATAGTTTTGGAGTGAAAAAGGGAAACCCTCTTATGCCTGATGCTTCATAACCATTCTTCACGTCCCTGTGATAAGGTGTCTCTGGGAACTGAAATTGCATTTTTAAAAGGGGAAAGCGATAGTCATTGAGCACTTCCTAAATGGCCAGGAACCTGTGTGACATTGTTTTGCAGCTGTAAGCAAAGGTCATCCTGCCTGAGGCAGAAAGGTGGCAGTTTTGTGCCCTGGGCAGCTCAGTGTACTTGACTGACAGCTCTCCACCCCCATCTTGGGCTCCCGTTCCTAGGCTGGTGAGGTGTCATGAAAACAGAACCCCTTGCAATCTTATTAGAAGGGGAAGTGAATGTTCCCAGGTCCTGCTCCTTTAAGCATTCTCTTCTGGGGTTCGCTTTGGTTGAGAAGCAAGAGTCCAAGGAGCCTCTCAAGTTGTTCAGAAATCCCAAGAGCACTTGGCACGTGGAGAGATCTAGAGTGGAGGCCCCAGATGTCCTGGCCCTTCTGCCTCGTCCGTTGACTAGACATCAGACAACACAGATGCTGCGGCTCCCTTCTGCCCAGACTTCTCAGGGGGACCCTGAATGACTGACACATTCTAGGCCAGCAGGACGCCAAAGCTGGTGCTTCCTTTGGATAAGCCTTTTGAAAGCTGAGCCACCATGAGAAATAACCAACGTAAGGGAATGCCCCTGAAGTGCCCTGCTGTGCCCCATCCCCCCCAGGTTTTAAGAGCCTACCGGGAACAGCCTGGCCACCCCAGGTTGCTGGTGGGGGTGGTGGTGTGTGACTCCAGAGCACACACAGACACAGCTACTTGGGTTCTTGGTAATTAACAACTTACTGACCAGAGAGGTATTAATGCTCAGGTATTTGTTACCCTGAACATTTTTGACCGGACTGTATCAATATTCACTTATAGAACAAATCACCAGCCACAGGCATTAGCTTCTGCAAAAATCCCCTGGTCAATAATGTGTTAAAATCATGCATCCATCAGGTGTTTTGTCTCCTGCTTTGCTAAAGAGAATGAAAAGCACCACCTCCCAGACAGGCCCCGCTGTCTGATAAAGCCAGTCCACCCCAGTCATGTCCTGAAAGGGAGCCCAGCCCACCTGGTCTATTAGGAGGGCTTCTTTGATAGATGCTCAGGGAAGACCCCCAGAGATCCAGGCCTCCCCTCCTCCCTCAGCCTTCTGAATGAGCTCAACTGCCCAACTTCCCACCTTGCAGGGGTCAGTGTTCTCAGTTCTGGCCGTTGACATTTGAGCTGATTTGTGTCTCAGTGAGCCCTTTCTCCAGACAGCTGTCTCCTCTCTCAGCAGCAAGAGGAAGCCGCCTTTGAGAGTTGCAGGCTTGGGCGAAGCAGCCTTTTCTTGATGTGTTTCAAAAGAACGCTGTTTTCGTAAACAGACCTTTCTCACCTACTCGGCTCCATCCTGTTGGCTCCTGTCCCTGGGGCTGGTTGGACAGAAGCCACTGTATTCTGAGCCTTGTTCTGTTTTCTTGTTTTTCTTCCTCCTCAAACTGTGTTCAGAGTTGGTCTCTTTCTTCACTTTTAAGCCTTCCAAGGTCATTGTCTAGGGGCAAAACAGGTTGAGAGCTAGCCCCTTCCATCAGATGAACAGTGGGGAAGAAGTCGTGTGATGATTAGAACATAAACAGTTAAAGTAATCCATCTGTTCAAAAAATCTAGACTTAAGGACTAAACATCTTGGGTTTAATAATATACTTCATAAGGATTCATTTAACGATGGAGTTATAATTAGGCCTTTGTAATGTTTTGTCAGCTCTTTTCTACTCTAAATTTTTCAAAGGCACTCCTAATTTCTTATAATTATTTTAGCATGGTAATTTCAGAATGATTTTTATTCGTTTCTGGAAGTTGTGATTGTGAAAGAGGTTTTTGGTCCTCGCAGTGCATTTTTCTGAGTCGAATAGAGATGCTGAGTTTCCTACCTCTCAAGATGGTGTGAATGAGTGGGGTGAGTGCCCTCATTCATTTACTGGCTGAACAGACCATTACGAAGCACCAACTATGAGAGCTAACTCCGTGGCAATCCTGAATAACTCGTATCTGGGTTTTTTTGCCTTTTTTTTTACTCCTTAGCAGAAGATGATTTAAGTTGGCTAAAGTCATAAAGGCCTCAACCTGGATGCTTTAATTTTTAAAAATAATAATTTTGTTTATTTATCTTTGGCTGCGCTGGGTCCTAGACGCTGCGAGGGCTTTTCTCTGCTTTGGGGGAGCGAGCTTCTCTTTGCAGTGTCTTCTCTTGTTTCAGAGCACAGGCTCGAGGGCTCTAGTAATTGTGGTTTGTGGGCTCAGCAGTTGCAGCTCCCAAGCTCTGGACACAAGCTCAATAATCGTGGCTCATTGGCTTAGTTGCTCTGAGTCACATGGGATCTTCCCAGACCAGGGGTCGAACCCATGACGTCTGCTTTTGCAGGTGGGTTCTTTACTTCTGAGCCACCAGGAAAGCCCCTGGATGCTTTAAATTTTCACCTCTTGTGTCTTAGGCTGTTCGGAGACTCAAGCGATGGGAACTCCTCCAGCCAAATGCAGATACTCAAATAGACATGAAATTTTGCATATAATTTCAGTGGTTTGATTCCCACTCCCCAAGTCTGTTGGGTCCAGGCAGTGTTTCATTTGGGCTGCAGAGTCTGTATAGAGAAATACTAGATCATTCTGGGCAGGAACTCAGATGGAGATTCCTGAAGGGCAGAGCAAGAAACTAGAACTTTCCACTCTAAGTTATGGGGAGCCGTTGGGAATTTCTGAGAAAAGTAATCTAGCAACAGTTTAACATGTAAGTTTGAAGGCAAGAGACTAGATTAGGAAGGTAGGTGCAAAATCTGGGCAAGCTGAGCTTATCAGCTAAGGTAAGAAGCTTTTAAAAGTTGATGGCTACAAAAGAGAAAGTGATCTTGTGGGAGTCAGGTCACCAGACTGTCTTGAGCTGGTTTCCATCCTGGATTCAAAACCTCCTTTCTGTGGCTTCCCACGGTTGTCACTATATGCCTCTTCCCAGCTGTTGGGCATTGTTGAGGGGGCTTTCAGATGGTTCTAGTGGTAAAGAATCCACCTGCAATGCAGGAGACATGAGCCTCAGGTTGGATCCCTGGGTTGGGAAGATCCCTTGGAGGAGGGCATGGCAACCCACTCCAGTATTCTTGCCTGGAGAATCCCATGGNTGGGCATTGTTGAGGGGGCTTTCAGATGGTTCTAGTGGTAAAGAATCCACCTGCAATGCAGGAGACATGAGCCTCAGGTTGGATCCCTGGGTTGGGAAGATCCCTTGGAGGAGGGCATGGCAACCCACTCCAGTATTCTTGCCTGGAGAATCCCATGGACAAGAAGCCTGGTGGGCTACAGTCCATGGGGTTGCAAAGAGTCGGACATGATAGAAGTGACTTAGCACGCTCAAGAGGGTACCAACTCAAGCAGCTGGTACCCTTTAAAGAGAATGATTTCCAAAATCAGTATTGCTCCAGAGGCTGTTTACTTACTCCGTTCGGCTTCTATTTCCTCGTTGCAGTTATTTTTGTTTAACCAGTCTGCTCAGCCTCTCTGTAGCCCAGAGAGGCTTTAAGTAATCTGGAGGCTTACTTAACGTCTCCTCCGTCTTCATCTTTGTCTCCTCAGTCACAAACCACTTTATCCATTGCTGCCAGATTCATCTTTACCTGAGGCGCACATCTGATCCGTGCCGTTTGTGATCACAGACCTCGGTTCAGATGCTCGTAGCTCAGAGTGAAGTCTTTGATGACTGATTTCTGTGAGTACTTTTGATCCCACCTCTTCTCCTCCCTAAGAGCCCTGTTTCACAAACTTCTCAATCTCTTCCCTGCATCTTCCATCTCTTGCTCTCCACTGGTGCTTGCTGCTCAGCCTAGTAATGTGGTCCTGTCTCCCCATCCCTTCCTGACAAACTTTCCTCAGTAGTTCTCCGTGAGCTTAAGAAATAAAATCCAACTTCCTAAAGGAAAAAACAAACAAACAAAAAAAAGACTTCATTATTTGGTTTCAAAGCCCTTGTCCTTGAGCAGCCATCCTTTTCTGCTTCTTTCCTTTCTAGTCAGAGTTCATTAAAACATGTAGAGTCTTCATTATCTCCCTGGTCATGGGAAGCGAAAACTTCGTTCTAGCTTTCTTGTCCTACCCTATGTAGATCTAGAAAATTACCGTGATGTGCTGATTCTCTCTCTGCTGGATCACATCTTTTCTCCGTGTCCCCTCTGTCACTGCCCTCCAGATGCGTCTGCTGGCCTCCTTTGTTATGCTCCACCACCTGTCTTTTCACGCTCCAGTTCGAGATGCCGTTGGCTGTCACTATAGTATTTCTCGGAAACAAATCTGGTTGTGTCCCGATCATATGTCTTCCCAATCAGGCTATTTACAACTGAATCCCTGCCCCACCTAGACACTCCTGATATCATTTACTTGTTGTGCTTACCTTTTCTTCTCTCCCTCCAGCAGCTGTCCCCCAGCATGCTGTGCAGTTTACTAAGTTTCGCTGTGTGTTGTCTGCTCCCCACCCTACCCGCCAGTGTGAGCTCCGTCATAGCTTACACTGGTGTTTTTATCAGATCACTTTTTATCTCCTGTTTACTGGCATAGCCCAAGTGTCTGGTACACAGTGAGCATTCTGGAAGTATTCGTTGAATGTAATAATGTCAATTCCCATTTTCAGATTCCCATCCGTCTCCTTCTGCATATAGGGTGAAACCCAAACACCCAGTTTTCCGAAGGCTTGCAGAGTCTGGCTCCAGACCCATCCCCGCCTCTCAGCACTGACTCCCCGTCTCACCCAGTGTGAGACGCTGGTTCCCTGGGTTTCTTAGAGCTCCCAGGCAATGCCATATTCTTTCAGCCCGCTCTGTCCCTTTTGGGTCTCTTTCTCCTTCCAGAGATCCACTTCCCCTCTTCCCCATGTAGGGAGAATGGTTCCTTCTCTCAAATCCAGCCCCAAATGGCACACCCTGGGGTCTTCAGCGATGAAGAAGAGTCCGCCCCTCTGTCCTCTTTGCCTCCGTTGAATTTGGCAGTTTCCCCCGACAGCGGAATTTTCCACGCTGATGCCACTGTCTTCTCCTCTGGACCCTGCCCAACCATGTCCAGTTCTTTGGTATATCTGCTCCAGGGAAGATCAGCGTCTGGCTCACTACTGAGTGGTCACGTAAGACAGTGATGGAAGAGAGGGGCCCCCCTGCAGAACCCTGTAATCAAAGGGCTAAGTGCTTTCACCATGCAACGTGTTGAAGTCGTTGCGTGCTCACCACCGTCCCCCAAACTGATGCCCTCAGTGTTCCCTGATTCCATGAGTGGAGGGGGCCATTCCACTGACATGATCCATGGGGCACCAGGAATGATCTGCCTCCTCCCCCTCAACCACCCAGTCGGTCCTGGGTCCTGTTGACTTGGCTTCCCAGACGTCTCTAAAATTCATCCGCTTCCTTTCAGTCTTGCCCACAGCTCTTACCAACCTGCCATCATCTGTCACTGTTGCACACGGCCTGGCACATGGTTGAGGTCCCATATATAGGTCTGTTTTTTTTTTAATTGGAGGATAACTGTTTTACAATATTGTATTGGTTTCTGCCATACATCAACAGGAATCAGCCATAGGCATACGTATGTCCCCTTTGAGCTTCCTGCATCATATAGCAAATTCCCCCTGGGTATCTACTTCACACATGGCAGTGCATATGT
Organism: Oreotragus oreotragus; assembly: GCA_006410675.1. NCBI lineage: Eukaryota > Metazoa > Chordata > Mammalia > Artiodactyla > Bovidae > Oreotragus > Oreotragus oreotragus. The sequence goes on from SJYX01005156.1 coordinate 492,053, forward strand.
TTCAGTGCTGTTCTCTCTCTTTCTGTTGAATAACTGAATCTCCTGAGTTCAAACCGTACTGGATGACAGCAGGTAGAACATCAGGCTGTAAGACCGAGCTTAGAGATCAGCCTGTGTTGTGAAGTCCAGGAGTTTTTCTGAAGGATTATGTTAGAGGCTCAGCAGAGTGGTTCTGTGTTGGCTTCAGCTCTAGATGTAACTGGACTTTCTGGAAAGGCAGGTCCCTGCCGCCTGCCTTGATTTTGCCAATGAGGTTACCTTCTCTTTACCTCCAAGATCAATAGTTGCTTAAGTACACTGGAAAAGAGTTTTGTCCCAAGTGATAAAAGGGGTTAGAATGATTGTGGCCCTTAAGAAAGGGTCCCTGAGGCATTATGAGTTTGAAGGTCTTCATGTCCTCAAATGTCAAGTTGTTGGGATGAGTCTAGATGGTACCTACTGTCACTCTCAACTCTCAGTTTCTAAGAATTTTTTATTAAAGCAAAGCACCAGGAACAAAAAGACCTAGAGGAATTAAAGCAATTATAAGATCTGCTGAAGTGTGGTTCTGAAAGCAGTCAATTGGATTTTAAGGCAGAGCCACTCATTCAATAGAGTCTAGCGCTTCTGCCCATCTGGGTGAAGCATCATCCTAGGAAAGAGTGTCGTGGGTGGTGTAAAATGTTGCCATTGGAACGAACGGTTGGTAAATGTTTTCTCCCTCTTTTCTCAGCAGACGGTGTTATAGTGACAGCGTCTGCCAAGTCTTACTTGAGACAGTGCTGGGCCAGTGGTCACGCTGACTGTCATCTGACCCTTCTCATGCCCCATCCTGGCCTTGTTGGGAGTCTCTGTGTCAGGAGAGCTCTCCTCCTTCTCGAGCCTAGGTTAAGGTCGGCCAAATCCGCTCTGGGTGCTCCAGATCCCCTAGGCTTTGGCTGACTGTCACCAGCCTTTAGAACACGTTGGTATGACTTCCATTCCAAAAGGCAAAAAGAGAAACGGATATTGGGTCATGTGGTTTCTGTTATCTGTAACCATGGACAACGTTGGCCATCTGTGAGGCTCCCGTTTTAACACTTTTCTTTCTCCTTTTTCCATCTCCTTCTCGGGAAAACAAGCTGAGGAAGTGGAGAGGCTGGCGGCCATGCGTTCTGACTCCCTCGTCCCAGGTACCCACACCCCACCCATCCGGAGGAGAAGTAAGTTTGCCAACCTGGGGAGGATCTTCAAGCCTTGGAAATGGAGGAAGAAGAAAAGTGAAAAGTTCAAACACACGTCTGCAGGTAAGATTATTTGTTTGCCTTGATTTTTCACTGGGCATCTGTTGACTTCAACTCGGTAGGTTTGTTAGTAGAATTTAATTACAGTTGGCTGCCTGAACCAAAGGGAAAAAAGTTAAGCCTTGGAATTGCGCTCGTGTGGAATAATTCTTCAGTGTGATTGAAAATAGCTTTCAGATCCTTTGTGTTTTCACGAGTCACGGGTTTTTTGTGGTTGTTTTCCAGTTTATACAGCCACCGCTTTGATTTGATCTATAAATATCTGAACTTAGTGCTCCACCTTGCCCATACTTGAATGGTTTCATTCCAGCGTTGACAATCCATTTCTTATTTTTCATCCTTATTTTCCCTTCTCTGTTTAACAATCAACACAGGGCAGAAAGGAAGTGGTATATGGTCGTTGGCAGATAGGAATAGGTTTTTTTTTTTTTAATGGAGGAAGAATCTTGAATAAGTGAAGCATCATTGTAAGATGACAAAGATAACTCTCTAGTTCATAGCCTCGTCGACAGCAAAGGAATCTGGGTAAACTCAGCATCGCTGGGGTCTGACGAGCACTGACTCTGGAGTCAGATGACCTCGCTTCAAGTTCAGCTCTGAAACTTGTTAGTTGCGTGACCTTGGTTGATTGAACCTTGTACCCCAGTTTTCTTATTTGTGAGATGGGTTGAGAATGGTACCTTACATGACTAAGTATTAGTAGGATGTTCATGGTTAAATAAATAAGAGTATTACAGAGAGCAATGTGTGGGGAAAGAAATGCTAAGCGTTCTGATTTCACTGTGTTGGGTTTGAGATGAGATGATGGAGGAGCCATGCAGATTCGTTCTCTTTGTTTCATTCTGATTTTGATACTAAGTACACAGGTCATCCGGGGCCGCTCTGAGGCTTTTAGTTCCTTCTTACCCCATGTCCTGTTCTCCCACCTCCTCAGAATCATCACCTTCTCTCTTTCTTGGTCCTCTTCCCGCTGTGGCTCACTCCCAAAGTGTGAAATAGGCAATCTGCTTCTCGTACCTTGTCTACAGATCTGAGAATTTTCATGCTGGTTGCTTTGAGCAATGAAAGAGAAAAGAGATAGAAAAGTTGCCAAGTCTTGAAATCTGTACCAGTTTTCATGTAGTCATCCCCAGTTGCTGCTTTCTGTTTCTGAGATGGAAGCCTCAATGTCCTGTTGCCATCACTTGTTCATTCCTGAGATTAGAATGAACCTGTGAATTTCATGAATCTCTAAATTGTCACCCCGCTGACAGTCTCTTCACCTGAATGCATTCTCCCTGGCTTTTGATCATTATACAGGCTTGTTAAGGTGTCATAAAGTGTGTAGGTCATTTACATATCTCTAAACACTTCTGAGAGATTTTCATGGAAGCAAAACTCTAAAGGGATGACTCTCCTGTATCCCCCCCAGAGTGAAACAGAAAAGGGCAGTTACAGCATTGCCTTGGAGAAGATCAATCTAAATGAAATATATTCTCAGGCAAAGTGAGGGGTCAGATGTGAACACGAAAGAAACAGGGAGTGTTCTGAAGCACTGGAAGAAAGTAATAGATTCCACAGGTTCCTTTGTGGTCCTCCTGCCTGTGCTATGAAAACAGCTTGTAATGAAACAATCCAATATGTTGCATTTAAGTAATTGCCCTGTATCAGCATGAACTCCTGAACGATGCTGTACCGGATGCATTTCCTCTGGACAGTCATGAGCTTGGCTTGGTCTATTTGGCAAGACCGTAAGGCGAAGCGCCAATGCTTCTTGGGCAAAGAGGCACCTGAACCGTTGTGCTGACATCTTTAAGGTGTCAGAGAACTCGTCCTTTGATGGATGCAAATCCAGTGGCATCAAACTGCTCATGAACCATTGAAGTCTGAAAATTTTTTCGTTTAAAACTTGAGAGAGAAAGAATTAAGACCTGAGATACGCAAAACTGCAACTTTAATCTTTCTTAGTATTAACTCTTCTAAGCAAGTTATTATGACCTCAGTGGCCAAACTGATTAATTTGGCAGATGAATGTAATATTTCCATGTGTTTTATTTTATTTATTTTTTAAAATATATTTTATTATTTGGCTGTGCCAAGCTTTGGTCATGGTATGTGGGACCTTCTACCTTCATTGCAGTGTGTGGCATCTTACTTGTGGCATATGAGGTCTAGTCCTCTGACTAGGGATCGACCCCCGCCCCCCTGAATTGGGAGCGTGGCATCTTAGCCACTGGACTACCAATGAAGTCCCTGTGTGTCTTTATTTTAAAGGACAATCAGCTCCTGAATTAGAGAAAATAGAAGATAGGCTATGGGCTCTCTGTAAATCATGATAAATGGGTGGGTTATCTGTTGCAACCAGCTAATCTGGTTTTCTAGTTTAAGTCACTGGTGTGCACTATAGTATATTTTGTTCTTAATTGGATTCAGAAATATTGTTCCTGATTTTTGTAAATAAGGAGAGACTTCCTGTGCTAGCTCTTAGCTTCACAGAGAAAAAAAACTGACAACTGAAGGATGTTTAACATGATAAATTTGTGTGTATGATCAAATAGTACTTTGAAGTACAAACTTTCCTAAGCATCAAATATTAAAAATACAAGAGAATTTACTGATTGTGGGAATGTTAATTGGTTGATCAATTTTAATTGTTATGCAAATATTTGTCGTGTGTGTGTGTGTGTATATGTGTATGTAATGTATTTTCATATGTACAGCAATTTCCACAATTTTAAATACACAAAATAAGCCTAGATATTAAAGTTGACACTCTAGTACTTTGGCCACCTCATGCCATGAAAAGTTGACTTATTGGAAAAGACTCTGATGCTGGGAGGGATTGGGGGCAGGAGGAAAAGGGGACGACAGAGGATGAGATGGCTGGATGCCATCACTGACTCGATGGACGTGAGTTTGAATGAACTCCGGGAGTTGGTGACTGACAGGGAGGCCTGGCATGCTGCAATTCATGGTGTAGCAAAGAGTCGGACACAACTGAGCAACTGAACTGAACTGATTACATTTATATTATGTATTTGCATTTAAACTTGTGTGCTTTCTTGATTACACAAAAGGACATTAATACAATGTATACTTGGCCTATTGTTATTTCCACAGTGAGTTACATTTCTAATTTGCCAGAATTAGCTATACTGTAGTTTCCCTGTAACTCAAGTCACAGAATGCATGTGTCTGTGTATACAGCATTTTCAAAGGTGCACCCAGAAATCTTGCTTTGTAAGCTGTGTTAGCAATAAGAGAACCACATTGGAAAATGATGATCTCAACATTTTCCTCAGTCTTGGCATCAACAATTACATGAGTTTATCAAAGCCCGATTTCCACACTCCATGCTGCTCAAACATCTTTGTATTCCAGGCTGAATGCTGGTGTCCTTAAAAGGTCTTCAGCATGAACTTTGGATGGTGGTGAAAGCCCAACAGGACAAGGAGCTTCCCTCAGAAGCATCTGGCATTACATGGTGGTAGGAATAAAACAGCAATGGATAGAGCACCAAATAACGGGTCCTCATGGAGCTGATCTTGACATGCCTTTCGGTCTGCCCTCAGATGCCCTGCCCAGGTCCTGCGAAGCACTCAGCCTGACATGTCCAGCTTCTATAGAATCAGCAACAGGTGTCTACCACACACCCCACACCTGCCCCAGGAGCAGAGACAGATGATAGCATCCCGTCCGAAATCAAGAGGGCCTCCCCCAAAATAGTCAAGCGCAGCCATCTTCTCCAGATCGCTTGAAAATGAGGACTGTATTTATAGCAAAGCAGAACTGGCAGGAATAAACTGTGAAGATGCCACCGAATTACGCTTTTGTTTCCTCTTGACAGAAAATCATAAGCTGCAGGAGTTGGCCCTGGAAGTCTACCATGTGCCAGCATTCCCTTTGTGCTTCTAAAGCTTTCCTGCATCCCTAGGGCTGGAGCAACAATAAAAAATAATAATAAAACAACGTCCTAAGTGCCACCCACATACTGACACTGGCCGTGGAGTATGAGCATGAGCCGAAACCGGACCTTGTGGGTTTGGCATGCATGGTGTCGCTGGAAGAGGCAGATGATCAGATTACAAGTGTAAAGGTTAACATCACACCTGTGACAGGACAGCGAAGGGAAGGTACTCAAAAGAATGGTGGAGAAGGGGAGCTTGAGGGAGCAAGGAGACTTGCCTGAGAAAGAGAAACTTGAGCTGGGATCTGAAGGAGGAGTAAGAATTTAGAAAATTAGCATTCCAGATAGCAGAAAGGACATGTGCAAAGGTCCTGTGGTGGACAGAGCAGGAGTGAGCAAGCTAGGAAAGCAGAAACAGTGGCCAGAGAATGGAAAGCAAGGGATGTGGGATGGACTGAGGCTGGAATGGTTGCCAGAGACGGGAGCCTCGCTGGTCCTGTATCCTGTAGGAACGATTGGACAAGAGTGGACGTGGCTGCAGGAAGACCAGTTAGGAGGTCGCTGTACAGGTGCTGGTAGGTTGGACTAATATTTGGTGATAGAATAAGGGGTGGATTTAGGAGATGTCGTAAGAAACTAGTGACAGGAATTAGCAACGGATCAGTTGGTGGAAGAAGAGAGGTGTCACGTTTGACACTCTAATGTTGATCTCGGGTATATGGTGTGGCCTTAAAAATGAGTCCTTTGGGAGAGTGACAGGTTTGGAGGAGCGGAGGCAGGGCAGGGAAGTGCAGGAGAAACTGCAGGAAGTGCAGGTTCTCATTTAGGTCTGTGTTCAAGTGGACTTTGTGATGGCGTTGAATATACGGAAGGCAGAGGAGAGGTCTGCTCTGGATTTACTTTGGGATCGTGTGTTGATTAGAGCGATGCCCATATGTGAGCTTGGCGAGGGTGTGAGTAGGGAAAGGGAAGAAAACGGGGCTGAAGACTGTCTTGTAGACAGAGGAAGAATGTCATCGCTAGTGACTGGACAAAGCAGCCTGAACCTGTGAAGGAGGAAGAAAGATGTAGGAGGAAAACCAGGAGGATGCGGAGACAGGAGCCAGGAGACGAGAAACGTTTCAAGGCGTGGGAATGATGCCCTGTGTTCATTGCCATGAAGAAGTCAGGTGACAGAGATACAGAAAAATGCCTGTTGGCGTCAGTGATTCTGGTTGTCTAGAGTTCACTGGGTGAACTTAGCGGGAGGTGGATTCTTTGGGAGTAGTGCCAAATGAGTGTGGAGTGAGAATTTAGCAGGAAATGAGGAAGAATAAGTTCTCACAATGTCTGGCTGTCAAGTGGAGAAGACAGACAAGACCAGAGTGGATGGTGGAGGACACGAATGTGTCTTCCGGGGCTTGTGTGTGTGCGTTTTGCTTGGGAAGGACTGTGTGTGTGCCTTCTAATCTGTTGCTGGCATTTTATGATGAAGGGGACAGAAGCGAGAGGAGCCAGTGTGAGGAATCGAGTAGAAAGAGTTAGAAAATATGGAACCAAAAGGGTGAGAGGGCTGAGATGACAGGGCTAGTTGGGATATAGAGCACCGATGGGGGGGTTAGCATCCGCAAAGGGCTACACAGCCTCCTCCGGTGAAGCGAGGGAGTCAGAGGGCCTGGTTTCCTGGTCAGGTAGGAAGTTGGAAGTGACCCTGAGTCTTCCTAGGTGATAAAGAAGATCATCTCCTACCAGGGAGGAGACGAGAAGACGTGCAGAGTTAGGTCGACGGTGGTGAGTCTGCATGGCTGTCTGAGCACAGCTATGGATAAAGCAGATGGCTGGGTCTGTCCATGACTGGAGTTTTGCCAGATGGATAAAAGGGCAAGCTGGACAAAGGGGATTATTTATGTCAGTTTCTTGCGGCTGCTGTAACAAATCACTGCAAATTTGGAGGCTGAGAAGAGCAGAAAGTTCTTCTCTCATAATTCTGGAGGCCAGAAGTCCAATATCAAGGTGTTGGCAGGTCGGTTCTGCCCAGAAGCTTTGAGGGAGAGCTATCCCATGCCTCTTGGAGCTTCTGGTGGCTGCTGGGAAGCCCTAGGTGTTTCCTGGCTGGTAGCTGCCAGACTTGAATCTCAGTCTTCACATGGTCCTCATCCCACCTGGTCTCTCTGTCTCAAATCTCAGGCTCCTTTCTCTTAGGAGGACACCAGACATTGCATGAAGAATCCATTCCATCTCCAGGATTGCTGTTGTTCAGTCCTGTCCAACTCTCTGCGGCCCCGTGGACTGCAGCACACCAGGCTTCCCTGTCCTTCACCATCTCCCGGAGCTTGCTCGAACTCATGTCCAATGAGTTGGTGATGCCATCCAGCCATCTTATCCTCTGTCATTCCCTTTTCCCTCCCACCCTCAATCTCTCCCAGCGTCAGGATCTTTTCCAATGAATCAGCTATTCACATCAGGTGACCAAATTGTTGGCTCTTCAGCATCAGTCCTTTCAATGAGTATTCAGGGTTGATTTCCTTTAGTATTGATTGGTTTGATCTCCTTGCAGTCAAAGGGACTGTCAAGGATCTTCTCCAACATTACAGTTCAAAAGCATCGACTGTAGCCACAAAATTAAAAGATGCTTGCCGCGTGGAAGAAAAGCTGTGACAAACCTAGACAGCATATTAAAAAGCAGAGACATCACTTCATCAGCAAAGGTTCAGATAGTCAACGCTGTGGTTTTTCCTGTAGTCGTGTATGGATGTGAAAGTGTGACCATAAAAAGGCTGAGCGCAGAAGAACTAATGCTTTTGACTGACCAAGACAGATGACCGCATCCAGAGATCCCTACCTTAGTTACATGTGCAGAAACCATATTTCTCAGTAAGGTTCCATTGATGAAGGTTAGGTCTTGAAGATCTTTTGAGGGGATACAATTCATCCCAGTGTGCTCCTGGAATTTACATTGGATAGGAAAGGAGAGGTCCAGTGGGTTGAAAAGAATTTTTAAAAAATCAATCTTGAAAACACTGATGAATGAAGAAATCAAGTTGTAGAAGGATGTACAGAGTAAGATATGTTATAGTTTTTACTGGCAGTATATATGCCCTGAAAACAGTGAATGGGAATGGGACGGATTCCTGATGACTTCAACAGAAACTGTAACATTTTATTTCTTTTAAACAATATGAGGCAAAAAGGTCTGGTATTAATGTGTATCCTGGGTGGTGGGTTATTCTCTACTGTTTCTGTATATTTGAAATTTGTGTAATTTAAATGAAAGAAATAATTCTAATAAAAAGTGACTTTCTCTTCAAGAGAATTGGAGATACCAAGGGAACATTTCATGCAAAGATGGGCTCGATAAAGGATAGAAATGGTATGGACCTAACAGAAGCAGAAGATATTAAGAAGAGGTGGCAAGAATACACAGAAGAATTGTAGAGAAAAGATCTTCATGACCCAGATAATCGTGAGGATGTGATCACTAATCTAGAGCCAGACATCTTGGAATGTGAAGTCAAGTGGGCCTTAGAAAGCACCACTAAGAACAAAGCTAGTGGAGGTGATGCAATTCCCGTTGAGCTGTTTCAAATCCTGGAAGATGATGCTGTGAAAGTGCTGCACTCAATATGCCAGCAAATTTGGAAAACTCAGCAGTGGCCACAGGACTGGAAAAGGTCAGTTTTCATTCCAATTCCAAAGAAAGGCAATGCCAAAGAATGCTCAAACTACCACACAATCTGTCTCTTATACACATCTGAGAGCTGAATAGAGCTCTCTTTAGGAGACCAAGCCAGGATTACAGTAATTGCAGGCCGGCTGCCGGCTCTCTGGCGACAGTGCCTGGTGGAGGTTGCCAGCTGGCCCTGCTAATTACCTGTCGCCCAGGATGGGGAGGAAAACTTGCAAAAGGACTGAAGAGGCCCAGACAGAAGGCACTGGAGCATGGCAGGCTGGCATATCTGGGATCCAGGCCGCCCTGCTGGCCCCATGGCAATAGCTCTGCTGTTGCAGAGAATGACTTGGCATGTTTCTGCCTTGTTCCTCCCAAACAGCTCCCTTTTGTGGGCTTGCCCGTCTCCCCTTCAGAGCAACAAACCTCTCTGGTCTTGAGTTTTCCCCAAGGCACTTCGGGAATTGTTAANTGGCGTGCTGCGATTCATGGGGTCGCAAAGAGTCGGACACGACTGAGCGATTGAACTGAACTGAACTTAAGTTCCAAAGAAGTCAAAGAATTTTAAGACGGTCAGTGGGATCAGTTGCCAGAAGGAAGCTGGAAGGACAGGAGCTCGTGTGTTCAGAACCGCATTGTTGAAGTTGCCATCTTCAAAGTTATGGAGACAAAATGCAGACTGAAGCTTTGGAAGTGGGTGGCTGAGGTGGAGGAATAGGTCAGGAAGTTATTTAGAATGTGAGAAATGATCCAGTCCCATACGTAGGGCAAACACCCTATGTATCTCTCTTATCGCAAAATCTTGTGCCAATTTAATTTCCTATTTTCAATCAAGTAATAAAAGGAACTGTCCTTTGATTCTAGTGTTCAAGTAATTGCTCATTGATACGTTCTTGGAAAGATTCTCTTTCTTTTATTCCAGTTGAGATGATTCAGCCCATAATAATTTCAGGCCAATAAAGTACTGCAGTTTAATTCATAGAAAATCAAAGTTTGCTCTTTAAACATTTACTCCAGCTATTAACAAACCCTCATCTAGCACAGATCAAGTTGTGTCGCAACAAGGCAGCAACTTTCAAGCAGGAATGGTGGATGGTCCATTCGCCTGCCCCAAAGTTGGGAGCCTGAGCACCACCCCTGGGTTTTGTTTGCTCCGTGAGTGCTAAGTCGTTCAGTCCTGTCCAACTCTTTGCGACCCCATGGACTGTAGCCCGCCAGGCTCCTCTGTCCATGGGATTCTCCAGGCAAGAGTACTGGCGTGGGGTGCCCTTTCTTTCTTCAGGTGGTCTTCCCAACCCAGGGGTTGGACCCATGTCTCTTATGTCTCCTGGCAGACGGTTTTTTTCACGCCTAGCGCCGCCTTACTTGGCTCCAGCCCCACCCAACTGCCAGCAGTGATGAAAGGCCAGGCCTGAAATGTGTTGGGAGCTCTATTCATATTAATAACAAGGTCCAAGAACAGTCTGCGTGATTTGCCCAGTGTTTTTCTGTATAGCCTGACATGAATACAACTGTGGGGTAGGAGATGCGTGGGGACTCACGTGAGTACAGAGCTCCAGCCTTTTCATTAGGTCCCCAGACTGACTGCCCTTCAGCTGTAGATTTTGCTTATCTCACACCGCCCCTCCCCAGAGCAGGAGCCAACCCTGAACCCTGGCTTGTACCTACTTCCGCTGCTTTCTAGCCACCTCTTTCCCTCAGGGCCAGACTCTACTTCCTTTATGTCTTCCATCCATTCATACAGAGTTACTGGTATCTTTAGCAACCACTAGCTTCAAGGAGTCCCTTCCTGGGTAGCCCATGTCTCTAGAATTGTTCTTCTTGAAATAAAACTGCTTAGATAGTGAAAGTGAAGTCACTCAGTCGTGTCCGACTCTTTGTGACCCCGTGGACTGTAGCCCACCAGGCTCCTCTGTCCATGGGATTCTCCAGACAAGAATACTGGAGTGGGTTGCCATTTCCATCTCCAGGGGGATCTTCCCGACCCAGGGATCAAACCCAGGTCTTCTGCATTGCAGGCAGACGCTTTAACCTCTGAGCCACCAGGGAAGATGGTGAAGACAGTGTAAACTGGATTCTGCCTTTGAACCTGGTGTGTTGGCTTCCTGGCTCTGAAGGGAGAGTCTGTCACTGATATCCAGGACAGCTGACCCCCCTGCTCGTCCCACCTGCTGATTCCTGTCTGTTAGGGATCCCTAGCATGCTGTGTGATCGAGGCAAAGTGTTAGTCGTTCAGTCGTATTTGACTCTTCTGCAACCCCATGGACTGTAGCCCGCCAGGCTCCCCTGTCCATGAAATTCTCCAAGCAAGAATACTGGAGTGGGTTGCCATTCCCTTCTCCAGGGGATCTTTCTGATCCAGGGATCGAAGCCCAGTCTCCTGAGTTATAGGCAGATTCTTTACCATCTGAGTCTCCAGGGAAGACCTGCAATTCCTGGAAGAGAGAATGAAACCCTAAACTTTTCTTCCAGGCTTATCGTGACATCCTTTTCTGGTGTAGAACTGAAAATCCCTTTCATAAGTGGAATCATTGCCTCAGATCCAGCACAAGACTGGCTGTGTTCACTACGAAGACCGTCTGGATGATCACTGGCACTCTTGAGCTGGAAGGTTTTTTTTCTTCCCATTCAGACCAAGAGCTGAAACAGACAGATAGAAAACATCAGTGATCATGAATAGACACACGTGTGCTTGGAAGAGAGCTGGTTTAGGACTTTGTGCCCTAACTTTAATGTTCTCTTGTAGCCGCGCTTTCCCAGCTGACAAGGTAATGTTATCTACCTGGCCAGAGGTTAGAATTTCAGACTTCTGTAAACCATAGCAAGTCCAGAAATAATACCAGCTTGGCGTGTTGCACCTATGTATATGTGCCAAGCACTGCCACTGTCCCTAAAGAAGGCAATGGTGACGACAGATGTGTCTCCCTGACTCCCAAAGGTTATGGCCTTAGGGGAAAACCAAGTAATGAAGCCAGTAGTTACAACAAAGCATTGGGTTGGCCAAAAAGTCTGTTCTGGTTTTTCCATAAAATGGTATGGGAAAATCCAAATGAGCTTTTTGGCCAGCCCAGTAAAAGTGATGAGAGATGCACAAGAGCTCCAGGAACTCAAAGGAGACAAAGCCCACTGCACTCTTAACTTACCAGGAAAGGTTTCCTAGAGAAAGGGGCATTTAACTAAGGAGTTAGGCAGTGGGGGTGAGGGAATCTTCTCTCCCAGTGGGAGGAAGCCTGGAAAAGAAGACAGGAGAGATTGGCAGTCTACAGCTTGCAGAGAGTCGGTGGTTTGGAAAGGACTGTTGACTGAGAGATGTTCAGAGCAGTGAGAGAAGAGGTGGGCAAGAGTCTGCTCTTAGAGGTTCTCATGAGAACATCATGGCGTTCTCATTAGACTTTTTCCTGATGCGTTATCCTAAGGAAGCCATCGGAAGACCCGCCTTTTTGAAAGCTCCTTTTCTGTACGACGGGGAAAGTTTGCAGAGGTACCCAATGTTGTTAATGTAGCTGCTTCTGTATATTCATGTTTGTAACAAGAGAAGATATGCTTGTAAGAGAATTAAGNATATTGATTCTTCCAATCCATGAACATGGTATATTTCTCCAACTATTAGTGTCCTCTTTGATTTCTTTTATCAGTGTTTTATAGTTTTCTATATATACGTCTTTAGTTTCTTCAGGTAGATATATTCCTAAGTATTTTATTCTTTTCTTCTTCAATGCTTCTCTCTTAATGCGTCCCCCTGTCTTCTTCCCCTGCTGTGTCCACATGTCTGTTCTCTGTGTCTCTGTCTGTATTACTGCCCTACAGACAGGTTCATCAGTACCATAAAATTATGTACTTTTACATAACTTAATTGAGTTATAGCAAACTTCAGACATTTAGCATTTTGGTAGGTGTGACATATGCTTACATTTGGTAAAATCACAGCCACTCTAAAGACAGTGGACACATCGTCATCCCAGTAGCTTACTTCTGCTCCCTTTAATCTCTCCCTTCTGCTTCTCTCTGTCCTCCATATCTTCAGGTAACCACTGATCTGCTTTCTGTCACTGTAGATTAGATTGCACATTTTCCAGAAGATTATATAAACAGAATCATACATGCATACACATATACTCCTTTTTTCTTTGATAAGGGAGTCTGACTTTCTTCATTAGGAATAATTGTTTTGAAACAAAAAAAAAGTTTCCTTGGGATAAAGAATTATAGGTTGACATATTTTGTTTTTTCTTTCAAGGGTTTTAAGATATTGCTTTCTTGTCTTTTTTGTACTGTTTTCAGTGTGAAATATGCTGCCATCCAAACATGATGTCCATAGAACTTGTGTACCCCTGTATATC
>SJYX01005156.1:507271-517927 GCA_006410675.1 Oreotragus oreotragus
TTTTTTTTTTTTTTTTTTTGCTTTACAGTATTGTATTGGTTTGCCACACATCAACATGAATTTGCCGCTGGTGTACACATGTTCCCTATGCTGAACCCCCCTCCCACTTCCCTCCCTGTACCATCCCTCTGGGTCATCCCAGTGCACTACTTTTTTAAATTAATGAAGTGAAAGTGAGAGTCATTCAGTCGTGTCTGACTCTGTGGCCCCATGAACTGTAGCCTGCCAGGCTTTTCTGTCCATGGAATTCTCCAGGCCAGAATACCAGAGTGGGTAGCTATTCCCTTTATCTTTGCAACCAAGGGATTGAACCCAGGTTACCTATATTGAAGGTGAATGAATTCTTTACCAGCTGAGCCATCAGGAAAGCCCAAGAATACTAGAGTGTGTAGCCTATTCCTTCTCTCGGGAATCTTCCTGATCCAAGAATTGAACTGGGGTCTCCTGCATTTCAGGCAGATTCTTTATCAGAGCAATTTGATTTGATGTATTTTCATATAGCTTTCCACATTTTTTTGTGCTTTTAGTTTTTTTGATCTATTCATTTATAATTCCTTTTTTTCCTCTTCTTTTCTCTTTTATTCTAATTAGGATTCTAATTGCATGTATTTCAGATTGCTTGAAATTGCCCCACAGCTTATCAATTCTCTGTTTTTTGTTTTTTTTTTAAAATACATACTCACAGTTTTTTTGTGGCTAGTTTTGATTGCAATGTGTTTGAGTTCATCAGTCATTTTCTTTTGCAATGTGTTTTCTCCCATAACACATCCAGTATAGTTTTCCTCTCAGACATTGTCTTTTCATCTCTAGAAGTCTGGTTTGTGCCCATTTTAAAAGGCTTTCTATGCCTCTATTTCACATATTCAGTCTTTCCTCCAGATTCTTAAATTTACAAAAGGCAACTAAAATAACATTCTTTTTCTACTAACTCTCTCTTCTGTGTCATTTCTGGGAAAGATTATTTTTTATTAAAGCATAATTGCTATAAAATATTTTGTTAGGTGTACAATACAGTGATTCACAATTTTTTAATTTGATTCACAAATTTTATATTTTTATAAAATATTGTCTATATTTCCTGTTTTGTATGGTGCATCCTTGTAGCTTATTTTATACCTAATAATTTCTACTTTTTAATCCTCTACCTCCTATTCTGCCTACCTCCCTTGTCTCTCCCCACTGGTAACAACTAGCTTATTCTCTATATCTGGGAGACTGCTTCTCTTTTTATTATATTTAATAGATTTTTGTATTTTTTTGGATTCCACATATAAGTGATATCATACAGTGTTTTTCTTTCTCTGTCTGACTTACTTCACTTAGTATATTTCCCTTCAAGTCCATCCACGTTGCTGCAAATGGCAATATTTTGTTCTTTTTTATGACTGAGTAGTATTCCATTTGGAGAAGGCAATGGCACCCCACTCCAATACTCTTGCTGGAAAATCCCATAGGTGGAGGAGCCTGGTAGGCTGTAGCCCATGGGGTTGTGAAGAGTCAGACACGACTGAGCGACTTCACTTTCACTTTTCACTTTCATGCACTGGAGAAGGAAATGGCAAGCCACTCCAGTGTTCTTGCCTAGAGAATCCCAGGGATGGGGGAGTCTGGTGGGCTGCCGTCTATGGAGTCACACAGAGTTGGACACGACTGAAGCGGCTTAGCAGCAGGAGCAGCAGCAGTAGTATTCCATTGTGTGTGAGTGTGTGTATTTTATTTTTGATATGTATCCAGGAGTGGAATCACTGGGTCATATGGTAGTTCTAGTTTTAGTTTTTGAGAAACCTCCCTACTATTTTCCACAGTGACTTTACCCATTTACCTTTCTACCAGTGATGTGCAAGAGTTGGGGCAATTTCAGTCGATTGATTCCTCTCCTCATGGACTTATTTTTCTTCTTTGCATGCCTGGTAATTTTTTACTAGATGCCAAACATTTAAATTTTTACCTTTTTGGGTGCTAGATATATTTATATTCTTTTACATACTCTTGAGCTTTGTTCTGGGACTTGGTTAAGTTACCTGAAAATGGTTTGGTCCATTTTGGCCTCACTTTTAATTTCTCTTAGGTGGGACCAGCGATACTTTTAGTCTGTGGCTAATTTTTTTTCTATTGGTGGTGGTTTAGTCCCTCAGTCGTGTCCAACCCTTGTGACCCATGGACTGTATCCTGCCATGCTCCTCTGGTCATGGGATTTTCCAGGCAAGAACACTGGAGTGGGTTGCCATTTCCTTCTCCAAGGGATCTTCCCGACCCAGGGATCAAACCTGGGTCTCCTGCACTGCAGGTGGCCTCCTGCGTTGCAGGCATATTCTTTACTGACAGATTCTTTCTTCTAGTACTAAGGCCAAATTGCTCTGACTGCTCTATCCAATGTCCTGTGCATTATGAGCTTTTGGTCTGTAGCTGGTGTGAACTGCTATATTCCTGGTTTTGTATGGAAAAAAGCTAGAATTAGAGTGAGGTGAGCAAATTATCGAGTGCATTTAAAAAACAATTCACATGTATTATTAATTGAAGAACATTTAAAATGTTAATTAAACTTTTGAAGTAATAATAAATTCAGGTGTAAGAAACAGTACCAAGAAAGCCCACATGCCCTTTCCCTTTATTGAACCTGATAGTACTGGGTTAGTGAAAAAGTTCCTTTGAGGTTTTCCATAACACCTTGTGGAAAGATTTGGCCAACCCAATAATATTTTATGAACAATAGGACAAAACGACAACCAGGATATTGACATTGATGCAGTTAAGATACAGGACGTTTGTATTGCCACAAGTTTTCTTCTGTCGTCCAGGACCTTTTTTGAGTGTTGGCTCTGGGCAGTGTGCTTGTCAAGGGTGGAAAATCTAAGGTGGTACTCTGAGGCTCATCCAAGTGCAGGATCTGCACCTGAGCTTGAGCACCTTTAAAATTTTGTGTCCTAGACACCATGTTTCCTTTACATCGTCCTACTTTTGGTTTGATGAGTGGTCATTTAAATGCAAGGATCAGCAAATTTTTTAAGGATGTAAATTGTAAATATTTTAGGCTTGGTGAGACATACAGATTCTCTTGCATCCACTCAACTCTGCTAGTTTAACACGAAGTTGTCATTACAGCATATGAATGATATGTTTGACTCCAATAAAATTTTATTTTCAAAAACAGATGGCTGACCCACTGGCTGAAGTTTGCTGATTCCTTTTTGAATCCCTTGGGTGCCCTTTACCCAGCCTTGGGTAGTTTCTTCACATGCATGTGCTAATTAGCACATAACTGAGTAATTGAGAGAGACTATGTAGATTTTCAGAGATTTTCTTTGTTCAACTCTCTTTGCTCCCCCAGTTTCTCTTGCAAACCCTAGTTACCTTGGCTTCCTTTCCTTCCAGCCTCATCTCTCCTAGTCAGGGAGACCACCTGGTTCTAACTGAGTTGTTTGTCTCATGGCCTCTTCATTGACCGACACCCAGGATCTTAGTGGGTATCCCTTCACATTTTATGTACAATTTTAAATTTATTTCTGGTGAGAGAATAAATTCACTCCTTATTACTTCCTCTTGACCAAGTGTGGAAATCTCTAGTATTGTGTTTTGAAATTAGATTGTGCTATCATCTCCTGTTATAAATAGAAATGAGATAGATTATTTGTATAGAATTCAGGAGGGCATCCCTCCCTCCTGGCTCAGTGGTAAAGAATCCGCCTGCCCAGCAGGAGACACAGGTTTGATCTCTGGGTTAGAAAGATCCCCTGGAGAAGGAAATGGCAATGCAATTCAGTATTCTTGCCTGGAGAATTCCATGGACAGAGAAGCCTGGTTGCAAAGAGTCAGACATGACTTAGCAATTAAACAATAAAAAATAACAACAAAAATAGAACTTAATATATTCAGAATCCATTATTTAACTAACTTTATGGACTTATCAAGTTATCATAGACTTCCAGAGTTTTAATTTTCTCATTTGTATGAGGAAGATAATAATATCGGTCTCACAAATTTGTTAGAAAGTTTAAATGAATAAATGAGAAAACACCTATGTATGTCTTACTTGTAGGCATAAAAATGTTTAATTCACTTTCCCGAGTTTGATGCATTGATTAACTAAAACTGGAGTACAATTTTTTAAGACTATGTTCTGAGGTTGGAAGGATGCTGAGGGATGTAAATAAACAGAAATTATATCGCTGTTCTTTTAATTGTACTGCCCATGTTTGGGAGTTGAATAGTGGTAGGAAACAGCTTGTATTTTACTTTTCTCCCTATGTCCCATAAAAAGGAGTTTAATTAAAGTAGTATCACATTTGACATTATGGATTTTCATTGGTAAAATGTCCCTTTATGTTTCTTCCCCAGTTTTTAATTGAATTAAACCATTTTTTTTGGCTGCACTTTTATGCATTGGAGAAGGAAATGGCAACCCACTCCAGTATTCTTGCCTGGAGAATCCCAGGGATGGGGGAGCCTGGTGGGCTGCCGTCTGTGGGGTCACACAGAGTCGGACATGACTGAAGTGACTCAGCAGCAGCAGCAGCACAGCATGAGGGATCCTAGTTCCCCAACCAGGGACTGAGTCTATGACTCCTGCAGTAGAAACATAGGGTCTTAACCACTGGACCACAGGAAAGTCCCTTAATTGAATTTTTTTAACTAGTGATTTTTGAGAATTATTGGTATATTCTAAACCTAAGCCCTTTGTCACATATTTTCTCCAATTATACAGCTTGTCTTTTCATCCTCTTAACAGAATCTCTCACAGAGCAAACTTTCCTTTTGAACTTTGATGAAGTCCAGTTTATTAAGTTTTTCTTTTCTGGATCAGACTTTTGACATTATTTCTGAGGACTCTTTACCAAGCCTTAGATCCTCAAAGTCTTCTCCTATGTTATCTATTTTTTATAGTTTTATGTTTTACATTTAAAGCTGTGATCTTTCAGATTTTATATAAGGTTTGAGGTCTGCATTAAGGTTCATTCTTTTACTTATGGATGTCCATTTACTCCAGTACCATTTATAAAAGATATTATACATATTCCATTAAATTTCTTTCGTACCTTTGTTGCAAATTAATCAGCCATACTTGCGTTGGTCTATTTCTGGATTCTCTATGACATTCCATTGATGTACATGTCTATCCATCTGTTAGTATCACACAGTCTTGATTGCTTTAGCTAGACTATAAAATAAACTTTGAAATCAGGTAGAAGAATTCTTTTCATTCTAGTTTTTAAAAATCATTTTATATATCCAAGTTCCCTCACCATTCCACATCTTTTAGAATAGTCTTGTCTACTAGACATTTCAAAAAGTTTTACTGGAACTTTGATAGTGATTATGATAAACCTTAATCATTCTGGTCATCTCTATATGTTGTCTTCCAATCCATGATTTTTGGTGAATTCATTTGTGTGTTCATTGCTAATATCTAAAAATACAACTGATCTTTGTATGTTTATCTTATATTATCCTGTGACCTTGCTGAACTCACTAAACAGCTTAGTAAATTTATTTGAATTTCCTTTATAGATGGTCATGTCATCTGCAAACGGGGACAGTTTTACGTCTTGCTTTCTAATCTGTGCTTGCAAGTGCAGGAGGAGATGCAGTAGATGTGGGTTTGAGCCCTTTCTCCTCTGTATGCCTGTTCCTCCCTTTACTTGCCATAATGCACTGGCTAAAACTTTCAGAACCATGGTGAATAGAGTGATGAGGGCAGACATTCTGTCTTGTGATCTTAGGGAAAGCTTTTAGTCTTTCACCATTGAATATGATGTTGCCTTTGTTATTCAGTTGCTACATTGTGTCTGACTCTTTTATGACCCCATGAACTATGGCCTGGCAGCCTCTTCTTGCCTGGATTTCCCAGGCAAGAATACTGGAGTGGGTTGCCATTTCCTTCTCCAGGGGACCTTCCCACCCCAGGGATCGAACCCATGTCTCCTGCATTGGCATGCAGATTTTTACCACTGAGCCACCAGGGAAGCCCAAATATGATGTTTTCTGGAGGCTTCTTGTAGAGGATTTTCATCAAGACGAGAAAGTTCCTCTCTTTATCTAGTTTGAGAGTTTGTAGTTTAAATGGGTAATGGGTGTGGCTGACTGCTTTTTCTGCATCAGATAATAATGGTCATGTAATTTTTCTTAGCCTATTAATATGGTATATTACATTGATTCACTTTTTAATATTGAACTATTCTAGCCTCCTTAGAGTAAACATACCATACGGTCATGGTATATAATTTTTAAAATTTATTGCTGAAGTCCATTTGTGTCAGGTGGGGTTCTCACTTGAATTCCATTGACACTGGTGGTAGAAGGGTGCTCTTTGTTGCTCCTGGGTGAGGGTGGGAGCAAGGCTCTCCATTAATAGCTAATTATTACTGTTACTCTCCACGAATGCATTCACTAATGGCGGTCTTGCTGGGAGGGGCATGCTTGTTCATCATTCCCCACATGGCCTCTCTGACACTGTTGTGCTGTGGTGCCGTGTTACTACTGAGTGTTGGCAAAAGACCTGATTCTCCACTAGGCCTCATCTGATACTGGCTCAACAGGAAGCCACAGAGGCATCAGTACCTCTGGTGAGTGTGGAAACCAGGTTTCCCACATAGTCTCCACTGATTCCACAGGGAAGGACACTTGACCATTCATAGGGGCAGAAGTCCCTTCCCATTTCTTAGACTTCATTGGAACCTCCCTGGTAGAAGAATTGGGGTGGCTTGCTATAGCCTGGTGAGGCTAGAATTCTAGGTTCCTCACTTGGCTTTTGGCAGAGCTATGGATGGGGTAAATTTTTTTTTTTTTTTTTTTAATGTCTGGCTGGAGTAAAATGGTTATTGTGTGATTGTGTAATTCAAAAAATTATCTTGGTAATTTGCCCCTTTTCTGAGTCTTTGGCTGGATTAGGGAGGCATTTTCTTGGGGAAATTATTTGTGCCTGTTGTTGCTGCTAGGTTGCCTGTGGTTTCAGCACCCAGTCTGGGATATATGAGGAGAGGGGAAAAAACACAGGGAACTCATTGCTCAGAAGTACCCATGCCTCTAGTTGCTGAAATATTTCTTCGGTTCTAATGTGCAAATTGGCTTACTTCTGTGCTTTTTCTTCCCTCGGGCTTATGTTTTAGCATTCTCAGGTTTTCTAGGTCAGTTGTCATTTTTCCATCTGCTTCCAATTTTTCATATTTTTCTGTTTAGCATCTCCTGATTATTCCTGTCCTTGTGGATTTATTTCTAAAAAGTATTTTATTTTATTAGATTTCCACAAACACTATGGATTTTATTTTTAAGGTTCTATTATAAATTTCAATTTTTCAAAAGTATTATTTTGTGCAAGTCTTTTATTGAAAATATTTTAGATCCATTCTCTCTGTGCCAGTGGCTGTATAGCATTATGTCAACAAGTCAAAGTTCATTAGGAGTTAGAAACCATACAAGTTACTTTAAGAGAGGGAATTCAACCTAAAGAATTGTTGGCTAGATATTTAGAACCGAGAAAGAAAAAAAAAAAAGAAACACAATCGTATCATGGAAATAGCAATTGTAACAAGTAGCTACCATTTGTAGATTTGGAAGAAGAAAGAAAAAGAGATGGAATGATTAAAACTTGGATGATTACAGAAGGGGCTCCATGAAGCTTAAATCTGGGCCTTGCCATTGGAGGTGCTTGTCAGATGTCCTTAATGTCTCTAAACTCAGAGACATCAAGGTGAAGTTGGGACTCAGCCCACAGAGGAGAATTATGGCTGGCTCTTCCTAAGTTCACTGAGGGTACGTAATAAGGCATATTGTGCAAGTGTTGGTAACACTGCAAAGTAGATTCAGTTGAGGCCCTGAAATAAACCACTGTTGCTTGGCTGAGGAAGTAAGCCTAGGGTGATGCTGAGAGAAACAAGATGCACAAAAGAAGCCCAAAGTGAGCAGATGAGAAAAGGTGGGCCCCTTGTTTACCCTCCATCTTTGAGGTCTTCCTCTAATATCTCCTATTTGCAGAATTTTCCAGAAGTATAATTTGCAGAGTTTCCACTCTGCCCTAGAATGAGAGAGCAAATTATAGAAGTTGGATTTGAACTTAGCTTAAAAATGGCTCCTTCCAGCTGGTTTATAGATTGTGTGATGTCCTTTGAGTTGCTCCCTCTTGACAACTGAACTCACACAGTGTGATACACTGTGATTATACTGTTTTCATCAGTCACATTTTTACAAATAGGTAGACTCATTCATCAGATAAGGCAATGGCACCCCACTCCAGTACTCTTGCCTGGAAAATCCCATGGGTGGAGGAGCCTGGTGGGCTGCAGTCCATGGGGTCACGAAGCATTGGACACGACTGAGAGACTTCCCTTTCCCTAAAAATGAATAGAATTATATTTATTTTTATCTTAAAGTATTTACATTCCTGATTTGTTCACATAATTGCTTATGTTTTCTAATTGTTTTGCTCAAAGATACTCTCTTACTTGTTTTTCACAGTACATTTATGATACGGAAGAGATAAAGTTTTTCTTATTTTACCTATGTGAAGTTAGAGCCACAGTGAAATTCTTTTAAAATTTTTTATTTTATTTTGAAGTATAGTCAGTTAACAATGTTGTGACAGTTGCAGGCAGACAGCAAGGGAACTCAGCCACACATATACATGTATCCTTTCTCCTCCAATCTCCCCTCTCATCCAGGCTGCCACATAATATTGAACAGACTTTCATGTTCTTTTCAGCAAGATCTTGTTGGTTATCCATTTTGAATATAGCAGTGAGAGCCACAGTAAAATTAAGTGATGTCCAAACCCACATAGCTGAAATGAAAACTCAGGTCCTCTGGATTCTATACCAGTGACTTTAGAATATGTTTGTTAATTTTGTCTAGTCTAATGGCTTAAATACCTTCTCTCTTGTTAATGTATTCTCTCATATGTGTATTTTCACCCCAGACTTTGCATTCTCTCAGATGTATGTTTTCACTCTAGACTTCTTCCTAATTCCAGCTCTCATCTTAGTATGTCTAAAAAGAGTTCAGAGCTTTCCTCCTTGAAACTCATTCTTCCAGCAAACTTGCCAACTTCAATCAGTGGCAGTTTTACTCTTCCAGTTCTCAGGCTAAAGACTATGGAGCAGTCTTTGACTCTTCTATTTATCTCTCATCTTCTAGTCAATCTAATAGTAAATTTTGAAAAAATATAATCAGGTTCCAATATCTTCTCACAATCTCCACTTCTAACTCTCCTATCTAAGCTATCACCATCTCTTGCCTGGATTATTTCAATAGCCTCCTATTAGAATTCCCAGTTTCCTCTACAGTCCCTTTTTTGTCTATTTTTAAGGAAAGAAGTTAGGCAGCAAGTGTAATCTTATTAAATTTTAAGTCTGAACGTTTTGCTGTGTGGCTCAAAATCTTCCAGTATCTTTTTGTTTTACTGAGCGTAAAAGAAGAAGTCATTTTGGGACCCCACTAAGTCCTAGGTAATCCAGCTCACCTGGAGTTAGCTGCATGAACCACTGCACAACTCCAGAGGGTGTCACCATAGAGAATAGGTTGTGTTGTAACAGAAACCCACCACTTCCTCCTTTTATCTCTCTGGACTTTCTTTTTTATTATTTCTCTTTTCATTTATTCTGTCTGGTCCTCTCAACATACTTACTAGCACTCAAACTTGCCAAATGCTCTTCACAGCCATTGTCCTGTTGTTCTTTGTGCTTCCTCTTCAGCGCTATGCATGGCTTCTTCCGTGCATTCAACTATCTGGGGAGGCTTTACAAATAGCTGTGAAAAGAAGACAGGCGAAAAGCAAAGGAGAAAAGGAAAGATATAAGCATCTGAATGCAAAGTTCCAAAGAATAGCAAGAAGAGATAAGAAAGCCTTCTTCAGCGATCAGTGCAAAGAAATAGAGGAAAACAACAGAATGGGAAAGACTAGAGATCTCTGCAAGAAAATTAGAGATACCAAGGGAACATTTCATGCAAAGATGGGCTCGATGAAGGACAGAAATGGTATGGATCTAACAGAAGCAGAAGATATTAAGAAGAGGTGGCAAGAATACATGGAAGAACTGTAGAAAATAGAACTTCACGACCCAGATAATCATGAGGATGTGATCACTAATCTAGAGCCAGACATCTTGGAATGTGAAGTCAAGTGGGTCTTAGGAAGCATCGCTATGAACAAAGCTAGTGGAGGTGATGGAATTCCAGTTGAGCTGTTTCAAATCCTGAAAGATGAGGCTGTGAGAGTGCTGCACTCAATATGCCAGCAAATTTGGAAAACCCAGCAGTGGCCACAGGACTGGAAAAGGTCAGTTTTCATTCCAATTCCAAAGAAAGGCAATGCCAAAGAATGCTCAAAGTACCGCACAATTGCACTCATCTCACACGCTAGTAAAGTAATGCTCAAAATTCTCCAAGCCAGGCTTCAGCAATACGTGAACCGTGAACTCCCTGATGTTCAAGCTGGTTTTAGAAAAGGCAGAGGAACCAGAGGTCAAATTGCCAACATCCGCTGGATCATGGAAAAAGCAAGAGAGTTCCAGAAAAACATCTATTTCTGCTTTATTGACTATGCCAAAGCCTTTGACTGTGTGGATCACAATCAACTGTGGAAAATTCTGAAAGAGATGGGAATACCAGACCACCTAACCTGCCTCTTGAGAAATCTGTATGCAGGTCAGGAAGCAACAGTTAGAACTG
>SJYX01005156.1:519289-603619 GCA_006410675.1 Oreotragus oreotragus
CGCTTACTCCTTGGAAGAAAAGTTATGACCAACCTGGATAGTATATTCAAAAGCAGAGACATTACTTTGCCGACTAAGGTCCGCCTAGTCAAGGCTATGGTTTTTCCTGTGGTCATGTATGGATGTGAAAGTTGGACTGTGAAGAAAGCTGAGCGCCGAAGAATCGATGCTTTTGAACTGTGGTGTTGGAGAAGACTCTTGAGAGTCCCTTGGACTGCAAGGAGATCCAACCAGTCCATTCTGAAGGAATCAACCCTGGGATTTCTTTGGAAGGACTGATGCTAAAGCTGAAACTCCAGTACTTTGGCCACCTCATGCGAAGAGTTGACTCATTGGAAAAGACACTGATGCTGGGAGGGATTGGGGGCAGGAGGAGAAGGGGACGACCGAGGATGAGATGGCTGGATGGCATCACGGACTCGATGGACGTGAGTCTGAGTGAACTTCGAGAGATGGTAATGAACAGGGAGGCCTGTTGTGCTGCGATTCAGGGGTCACAAAAAGTCAGACACAACTGAGCCACTGAACTGAACTGAACTGATGCAAAAGCAGTGTCTCCGTAAATTCTTACTCTGCCCTTTTTAAAAACGCCACAAGAGTCCTGCTTCTTGTGGACCCTGACTTCTTTCCTGCTTTATATTTTCATAGCACTCAACCCTCTGTGTGTGTGCTCAGTTAGTTTAGACATGTCCGACTCTGCAATCCCAGAGACAATAGCCTGCCAGGCTCCTCTGTCCACTGGACTTCCCAGGCAAGAATACTGAGTGGGGAGCCATTCCCTTCTCCAGAGGAACTTTCTGACCCAGGGACTGAACCCATGTATCTTGCTTTGTAGGCAAATTCTTTACCACTTTGCCACCTGGGAAATGCACTTAACCCTAAGCATATAACATAGCATTGCAGGCAGATTCTTTGCCAACTGAGCTATCAGAGAAGCCTATAACTAACAACATTATATGTTAAACGTTACTTATTTATTTTCTGTCCACATTCAAACTAAACTATAATGACTCAAAAGAAGGATTTTTGTCTAGTTTATAAGTGGTGTGCTCCAATACCTAGGACTGAGCATAACACATATTTCACTATAGATGTAGTAATCTTATATCACTATCTCCATAATTGTAAAAATTTGATCTGCCTTAATATAACTGAAAAAGAATATATAACTTTAAGTTCTAAAAAGAATGAGAATGTGTACCAAGTTGCTAATTTAATCTGCTAAGGCATGGCATTTATAAGACGGAAGTTATATTGCATTGAAAAGAATATATTTGTGTTAGTAAATCTGTGTCATATTGTCAAATTTGAGTAATATCTAAAAATCTTATGGACAATTGCTTTATTCATCACCATCACAATTTGGAACTTCCAAGGTTATTTAGTCAATGTGAGTCCAATAAAAAGGAAAAAAAATATTGTCCCATGCTATCTGGGAGACTAGATTTTCCCACCTTTTAAAGAAAGTGTACCTGCATGCAATTTTAGGATTCATTAATAAAAACAAATAGATTAAGAAAGAAAAATGTTTTGAGCCAAAATATGTATGTCACTGGAAAATTTAGCATATTGATAAAGCTGTGGTTTGATGGCTTCCCTGATAGCTCCGTTGGTAAAGAATCCACCTGTATGCGGGAAACCTGGTTTGATTCCTGGGTTGGAAAGATCCCCTGGAGAAGGGATAGGCTACCCACTCTAGTGTTTTTGGGCTTCCCTTGTGGCTTAACTGGTAAAGAATTCACCTGCAATGCAGGTGACCTGAGTTCAATCCCTGGGTTGGGAAGATCCCCTGGAGAAGGGAAAGGCCACCCACTCTAGTATTCTGGCCTGGAGAATTCCATGGACAGTCCATGAGGTCGCAAAGAATCAGACACAACTGAACGACTTTCACTTTCACTTTGGGCTTCCCTGATAAACTCAGTTGGTTAAGAANTTGGGAAGATCCCCTGGAGAAGGGAAAGGCCACCCACTCTAGTATTCTGGCCTGGAGAATTCCATGGACAGTCCATGAGGTCGCAAAGAATCAGACACAACTGAACGACTTTCACTTTCACTTTGGGCTTCCCTGATAAACTCAGTTGGTTAAGAATCTTCCTGGAATGCAGGAGAACCCAATTCAATTCTTGAGTTGGGAAGATCCTCTGGAGAAGGGATAGGCTACCTACTCCAGTGTTCTTGGGCTTCCCTTGTGGCTCAACTGGTAAAGAATCTGCTGCAATGCAGGAGACCTGGGTTTGATCCTTGGGTTGGGAAGATCCCTTGGAGAAGGGAAAGGCTACCCACTCCAGTATTCTGGCCTATAGAATTCTATAGTCCATGGGTTGCAAAGAGTCACACGACTGAGTGACTTTCACTTCACTATAGTAGAAAGAAGTAAAAAGTTATAGGGTTTGATCCTTGGGTTGGGAAGATCCCTTGGAGAAGGGAAAGGCTACCCACTCCAGTATTCTGGCCTATAGAATTCTATAGTCCATGGGTTGCAAAGAGTCACACGACTGAGTGACTTTCACTTCACTATAGTAGAAAGAAGTAAAAAGTTATGCTGCTTACTTTGGCAAAGGCACACATTTAAAAGGAATGGTAAAATGCAATGCAAACTTCAAGGTGAACTTTGGAATTACAGGATGTTGCCATGATTGATGTGCCAAGCTTGTTAGTATTCCCAGCCCAGTTGCTACATAAACAATGTTCCGTCTTGTTCTTTGATTCTGGCATTATTAATTGAAGATGTGTGGGCTATCTGTCTTGAATGGATTATAAGAAATAAAGGAAACCGTGACCTATAGAATGCATTTTCTGTTGATAATATCAACCAAATTAAACAGTGCAAAGTGGAAAATATATAATCCATCTTTCATGGGTCAGAAATAGGGAAAATATAATAAGCTCTAGAATGTATTCAGGACATCACAAATAAGGCATCACAAAGCATCCAGCATGTTAAGGTGTGGCACTATTATAGAGCTTGTGCTAGCAATTTATGTCAAGCCAAAAATTAACAGTGGAAAATAAATTTCTCTGGACACTATCTTTGTAACTCGACTCATCATATTGCTTGCATTTCTTAAAACTACTACTGATTTGATAAGGTTAATTTAATTAGAAAGTAATCTGCCAGAAATAAATGTCTAATAACTGAGAAATGAGATTATTAATGCTTTGGGGAATATAGGAAATGTGAAAAATGACTGCTGAGAGGGTCAGTTGGCCTCAGCAAATGTTCTTTTTTACTGTGTTGTTTACAGATATGGGTAGTAATGAGTGTGCTAACCATGTCAGTTTTCACTGACCTAACTTAAATTTCACACTGTAAGAGCTTTGTTTTGTTAAGATGGAGATGCTGCTGCATTTCAGAAAACCGGGGGTTTCCTCTGATGGTAGAAAGGCATAGTTAGCTTGTTTTTCTCATGTTTACAGGATGCTTTAGAAAAGCTTTTGGCAGGGCCAAATGAGAGGGAAAAAAAATCTTCCTTTGACTATAGATGCTTTTCTTTGTTCAGTTTTGTGATAAATGATATACTTGCTGTACTGATTGCCTTTCATAAATGTGTTAGTATTAGATGCTGATAAAGTAATCAGTAGAAATTCTGTATCTCAGCATCCCTTTTAAAATTTGTATTCAATTTAATAGCAGGTGAAATTCCTTTTTTTTCTCAAAATTTTAGTTCAGCTTTATTCAATTTTTTCAGTAATAGCTTAATTCCCATAATATAAAAAGGAGTCTTTTTCTGTTAATTGATTTTATATTTCACCTTGTGGATTGGAAAGTACATATAGCTCTTCCTCCTTGGGCCACACAGCCATGCCTGTGACAATTTACAAGGACCTAGAAGTCAGAGTGGGTTGAGATTATAACTAGGAAGCTAACTGGGAGATTGTGGCAGGTTAGGGGTTGGGATTGAGCATGTGGGTCAAGTTAATTGCCCAGGAAAGGTGGCAGGGGGCAGGGGAAATCTGAAGGTCAAGATGAATGAACCCATTGTCCACAGTATCATGGCTACAGGCATGAATCCAGGGTAGGAGTCAAGAAATCAAAGTGAGTCAAATTCAAGGGGCCATCCCAAACTACCACATCAAGGATGTGGACATGGAGATTGATGAGGGACATGGGCTGTAAATCTGGTTGGTGGTTCTTCTCCCTGAACATACATTTTTGTACTTGGAGTGTTAAAAAGATCCCATGTCTTCCCCCACCACCCTCCTCTTTTTTTTTTTTTTTTTTTTTGAGTATAGTTACTTTACACTGCTGTCAGTTTTTGCTGTACAACAAAGTGAATCAGCCATAGGTATACATGTATCACTTCTTATTTGGATTTCTTTCCCATTTAGGATACCAGAAGCCACCCAGTAAAGTTCCTGGTGCTATACAGGAGGTTGTCATTAGTTATCAGTTTTATAAGTAGTAATGTATATATGTCAGTTCCAGTCTCATAGTTCATCCCACCCTCTCCCTTCCCCCTTGGTATCCATTCATTTGTTCTCTATGTCTGTGTCTCTGTTACTGCTTTGCAAATAAGGTCATCTGTACCATTTTTCTAGATTCCACATAGTAATTTTTACACTTTGTTAATTAATCAATTCAGTTCAGTTGCTAGGTCATATCCAAATCTTTGTGACCCCATAGACTGTAGCATGCCAAGCTTCCCCATCCACTACCAACTCCCAAAGCTTACTCAAATTCATGTCATCGAGTCAGCGATGCCATCCAACCATCTCATCCTGTTGTCCCCTTCTCCTACAGTCTTCAGTCTTTCCCAGCATCAGGGTCTTTTCCAGTGAGTCAGTTCTTCGCATGAGGTGGCCAAAGTGTTGGAGTTTCAGCTTCAGCATCATTCCTTCCAAAGAAATCCCAGGGTTGATCTCCTTCAGAATGGACTGGTTGGATCTCCTTGAAGTCCAAGTGACTCTCAAGAGTCTTCTCCAACACCACAGTTCAAAAGCATCAATTCTTTGGCGCTCAGCTTTCTTTATAGTCCAACTCTCACATCCATACATGACTACTGGAAAAACCATAGCTTTGACTAGATAGACCTTTGTTGGCAAAGTAATGTCTTTGCTTTTTAATATGCTGTCCAGGTTGGTCATAGCTTTTCTTCAAAAGCACAATCATCTTTTAATTTCATGGCTGCAGTCACCATCCGCAGTGATTTTCCAGCCCAAGAAAATAAAGTCTCTCACTGTTTTCATTGTTTCTCCATCTATTTGCCATGAAGTGATGGGACCAAATGCCATGATCTTAATTTCTGAATGTTGAGTTTTAAGCCAGCTTTTTCACTTTCATTGAGAGGCTCTTCAGTTATTTTTCACTTTTTGCATAAGGGTGGTGTCATTTGGATATCAGAGGTTATTGATATTTCTCCCAGAAATCTTGATTCCAGCTTATGCTTCATCCAGGCTGGCATTTTGCATGATGTACTCTGCATATAAGTTAAATAAACAGGGGGATGATAAACAGCATTGACTTACTCCTTTCCTAATTTGGAAGCAGTCTGTGGTTCCATGTCCAATTCTAACTGTTGCTTCCTGACCTGCATACAGATTTATCAGGAAGCAGGTCAGGTGGTCTGGTATTCCCATCTCTTTCAGAATTTTCCACAACTTGTTGTGATCCACACAGTCAAAGGCTTTGGCATAGTCAATAAAGCAGAAATAGATGTTTTTCTGTAAGTCTCTTGCTTTTTCTATGATCCAATGGATCTCGGCAATTTGATCTCTGGTTCCTCTGTCTTTTCTAAATCCAGGTTGAATATCTGGAACTTCATGGTCCATGTACTGTTGAAGCCTAGCTTGGATAATTTTGAGTATTACTTTACTAGCATCTGAGATGAGTTCAATTGTGTAGCATTTTGAACATTCTTTGGCATTGCCTTTCTTTGGGATTGGAATGAAAACTGACCTTTTCCAGTCTTGTGGCCACTGCTGCTGCTGCTGCTACTAAGTCGCTTCAGTTGTGTCCCACCAGGCTCCCCCGTCCCTGGGATTCTCCAAGCAAGAACACTGGAGTTGCCATTTCCTTCTCCAATGCATGAAAGTGAAAAGTGAAAGTGAAGTGTCAGACTCCAAGCTACCCCATGGACTGCAGCCTACAAGGCTCCTCTGTCCATGGGATTTTCCAGGCAAGAGTACTGGAGTGGGTTGCCATTGCCTTCTCCTGTGGCCACTGCTGAGTTTTCCAAATTTGCTAGCATATTGAGTGCAGCACTTTCACATCATCATCTTTTAGGATTTGAAATAGTTCTACTGGAACTCCATTACCTCCACTACCTTTGTTTGTAGTGATGCTTCCTAAGACCCACTTGACTTCACATTCCAGGATATCTGGCTCTAGGTGAGTGATTATACCATCATGATTATCTGGGTTGTGAAGATCTTTTTTGTATAGTTCTTCTGTATATTATTGGCCACCTCTTCTTAATATCTTTTGCTTCTGTTAAGTCCACGCCATTTCTTTCCTTTATTGTGCCCATCTTTGCATGGTATGTTCCATTGGTATCTCCAATTTTCTTGATGATATCGCTAGTCTTTCCCATTTATTGTTTTCCTCTATTTCTTTGCACTGATCACTTAGGAAGGCTTTCTTATCTCTCCTTGCTATTCTTTGGAACTTTGCATTCACATGGGTATATCTTTCCTTTTCTCCTTTGCCTTTAGCTTCTCTTCTTTTCTCAGCTATTGGTAAGTCCTTGTCAGACAACCATTTTACCTTTTTGCATTTCTTTTTCTTGGGGATGGTCTTGATCACTGCCTCCTGTACAATGTCACTAGCCTTCATCCATAGTTCTTCAGGCACTCTATCACTAATTTTTGATTAATTTTGATTTTTAAGAAACATTGCAACTAAATATTTATTAATCTTGATTACTGTGTTTTTTGTGTCCTTTGAAATTTTGCACCCATGTCCAGGCCATGTCACTTTTCTTATTTCCTTCACTCTGATAACTTGGGAAGCACATACATTAAAAATTTTATTTAGGAAAAATGAATATACTTTGGCTTTGCATTCCTCAATCATGAATATAGTCTTTATTCATGATTTCTTTTATGTCCTGTAAGAAATATTTTTCTATTTCTTCCATGAAGGTCTTATACATTAAAAAAAAAAATTCTAGAACTTAATCATTTTTTTTTGCTCTTTTAAGTGTGTTTTTGTTATATTTAAAAATTATTATTTTGCAGATCACTTTTTATAATTCTGAAAAATTTATTCAGTTCAGTTGAGTTCAGTTTCCCAGTCATGTCCGACTCTTTGCGACCCCATGAATGGAAGCACACCAGGCCTCCCTGTTCATCACCATCTCCCAGAGTTCACTCAGACTCTAGTCCATCGAGTCCATGATACCATCCAGCCATCTCATCCTCGGTTGTCCCCTTCTCCTCCTGCCCCCAATCTCTCCCAGCATCAGAGTCTTTTCCAATGAGTCAACTCTTCACATGAGGTGGCCAGAGTGCTGGAGTTTCAGCTTTAGCATCATTCCTTCCAAAGAAATCCCAGGGCTGATCTCCTTCAGAATGGACTGGTTGGATCTCCTTGCAGTCCAAGGGACTCTCAAGAGTCTTCTCCAACACCACAGTTCAAAAGCATCAATTCNAGGCCCGCTAGAGTTGGGAGGAAAACCAGGAGGGGTCGTCGGCTTCCTTGTCCAGATCTCAAGAAAGGAGGGGGCTCCGGTCTGCCAGGACCTGACGAGATCGTCAGGACTGAAAAGTGCCTGTTGTGTTCAGTGACAGCTCATCCCTGGTGTCTTTGGGAAGAACAGTTTCAGGAAATCCATATGGCTTGGAGTTTAGAAAGCATATGGTTAAGGTGTAAATGAGCGTTGAGGAAACAGACTTCTTTTAAGGAGTTTGGCTAGAAGGGAGGAGAAATACGGAGTAATCACCAGAAGGGGTATGAGCTTAAGGGAAGCGTGTTTTGAGATTGACTGGATGGTGTCAAGATGTGAACTTCGTCTTCACATGGCTTTCGCATTCAAGGGGAAATGGAAATGTCAGCGCAGTGACTGTGGAGGCAGATTAAGGGTGTCTCCACACATTTTTTCAGTGATGACAAGTCTCCTGACGAGGAAAAACAAACATGCAAATAATCAGAGCACTACTGAGCATCTGATTTTAATAAGAAATCATCAAGTTACGTCGCTCTCAGCACCTGGCTGGATCACGGTTCTCCTTGTATGACTGGAAAATTCAGTTTCTTCAACAACAACAGCAAAAAGGCTGAGCACGGACAGGTGCAGAATCTTCTTTCCCGCATACCCATCATGGCCCGGAGAGGGAGCATCTAGGGGTTAGGAAGCGAAGTAGACATAGTGGTCCTCTTTTTAAAGCACAGCCCGAGGAGGGACAGGCTAAAGGCTGTGAAAATGAGCCCCCACCTGGAGTGGAGACTGTATGGAAATCACTGTTTCCTGCTGAAGTGAACTTTATGCAGTGTGCTTTGCTTACATGTCAAGGCTCTGAAGTCTTTGAAGATGGCAGTTCTGCCTGCCTTTGCCCCTCTGAACACCAGCATTAGGTAGAGCACCTGACATACTGGGTACCCAAGGGCAGTGGCTGGCCAACTGTATTGTTGCTGCTGCTGCTAAGTCGCTTCAGTCGTGTCTGACTCTGGGCGACCCCATAGATGGCAGCCCACCAGGCTCCCCCATCCCTGGGATTCTCCAGGCAAGAACACTGGAGTGGGGTGCCATTTCCTTCTCCAATGCGTGAAAGTGAAGTCACTCAGTTGTATCCGACTCTTTGCGACCCCATGGACTGCAGCCCTCCAGGCTCCTCCATCCATGGGATTTTCCAGGCAAGAGTACTGGAGTGGGGTGCCATTGCTTTCTCCAAACTGTACTGTTGAGGTCCTCTAATACTCTGAAAGTGGAGAGGTGAGGGCAGCGATTGAAGCATAAGCCAGAAGGTCCCAGCCTTGGAAGAACTTCCATGATTGCTTTTCAGTTTATCAGAGTTCATAGGTCAGGTTATCTGGGCAGTACTGTTGCTTGGGTTATCTGTTGCTTGGAATGAAAACCCCAAAACTTAGTGTCTTAAAGCAACAAACTCAGTTGTATTACATCCTGTGACTGGGCTCAGCTGGATGGTTCTTCAGCCTGTCACCCCTGGGGCCTCTCACGTGTTTGCAGACAGATGGGACTGGAGGCTCCTGGGGCCTCTCTCCTTCTCCGGGTCCTCTCAGAGCCATTCCACGGGGTCTCTTCCTGTGGTTTGTCCAGCAGGATGACTCAGGGCCCCTAAGAACGCAAACATAAAAGCTGCCAGGCCAGTTAAGACTCTTGTCCAGAGTTGGCCCAGTATCCCATTTGCAGGGTTCTCTTGCTTAAAAACAAGTCACTGGAGCAGCCCAGACTCTTTGTTGAAGCAAACCAAGCAAGAGTGTGAGTACCAGGAGCATGGTTCATGGGGTGCTGTTTTTGGAAGCCAGCAACCTCCGTTGTCAAGGTTTAAGAAAACTGCAAGTGCTACTAACTCCCTTCTTTCCATGTATAATGTGCTGTAACAGTTTTGTTGATAACAAGAGAAATTGTTATAATCTATTGGGTTTTCTGTGAATGTGAAATATGCATGGTCCTTTCCATGCCATATTACTTTACTCTCACAACAGACCTACGTGGTATTATTAGGCCCATTTGGCAGGTGGAGAAACTGATGCTTAAAGCAGCTAAATATTTTTCAGTTAGAAATGGCAGAGTAGGAACTTAAGCTTGGCATCTTGTCACTTATGTTGCATTTTGGATCCATGAATATGGGAACTCATAATTTAGATGCTAAAACATACCATTCATTTGCACTAAAGTGATGTTACAGGATCCTTTCCTTTTCCTACTTATCTCTGAGTGAAGTCGCTCAGTCGTGTCCGACTCTTTGTGACCCCATAGACTGTAGCCTACCAGGCTCCTCTGTCCATGGGATTTTTCCAGGCAGTAGTACTGGAGTGGGTTGCCATTTCCTTCTCCAAGGGATCTTCCCAACCCAGGGCTCGAACCCGGGTCTCCTGCATTGTAGACAGATGCTTTATCAGACATTAAACTGGTAAGAACAGATACTATACTTGATCTTTTACTTATCTCTAGAAAGCTGAAATGTGAAGGAAGAGAATCTCATCAATAAACACTGACGCTGGAAATGATGATTTCTTTCTTGAATGCCCTTAGAGGCAGGGGTTAACAACTTACCCATCTTTGCATCGCACAGTATCTAGCTCAGTGTCATGTACATGGCAGATGGTTTGTTTGTTGATTGACTAAGAAAGAATAAACTGAACTGGCTCCAAGCAAATACCATTCAAAACCATCGCATTTCTGTTTGCCCTGGAACATGGCGTCTTTCTGCTGTATGGCACGTAGAAACAAAAGATGCCTGGATTCGGTAAGCAGTCATTGACAGCACAAGCTCTGGAGCAAGTGCTTGTTTTAGGGCTGGACATCCGCAGCACTGATTCTGGAGGGACACAGCTTTACAGCGTTTGTGATAAGGTGTCTGCCTGGCTGCTGACTTCCAAGGTAATCGGGAGTCCCCTGTGACGAGATGGTGTGAACCAGTGACTAAGGCACAGACCCTGAAGCCTCTCTGCTCAGGTATCTCAGGGAAGTACTTTGCGGTCTCTGACCTTAGTTCCCTCAGCTAAAATAGGAGTAAAACCAACACTTCATAAAGCTGTGAAGACTGAAAAAGGAGTTGTGGAAGCTCTTAGGATAATACCTTGAACATAGTAAGTATTTTGAAAGTATTTATCTGCCATTATTGTTTTTTTCCTAGAAGTGCTTTAGAAAGCAAAGAAACATCCAAGAGTAACGAAGTACTTATTTCATAGTTTCAGTTTTTGAACGGTGTATGTATCAGACGACAGTTGTGATGAGCTCCTCTTAGATGTGTGTGTGTGTGTGTGTGTGTGTGTTTTCAGTCGTGTCTGAACTTTTGTGACCCCCTGGATTGTAACCTGCCAGGCTCCTCTGTCCATGGGATTTCCCGGGCAAGAATACTGGAGTGGATTGCCATTTCCTTCTCCAGGATATCTTCCCCATCTAGTGATCGAACCCACGTCTCTTTCGTCTCCTGCGTTGGCAGGAGAATGCTTTACCACTGAACCACCAGGGAATATTTGTCTGGGTACTAGGTGTAAGACTTTGCTTTCAGACACCTTGCACAGTTCCACACAGCTGAAGTTTACCCCGCGTTTTCCTAGGTGCCCACAAGTTAGATCACTAAAGTATTTCCTCTTCTCTGTGAATTTACAATTAAGTGAACACACCCAATGGCCCCCGAGGCAGGGCTTCATCCGGTTTCTCCTTTGCTACATCATAGGCAGAAATATGGCACCCCACCCCAGTACTCTTGCCTGGAAAATCCAATGGACGGAGTAGCCTTGTGGGCTGCAGTCCATGGGGTCGCTAACAGTCGGACAGACTGAGCGACTTCACTTTCACTTTTCTCTTTCATGCATTGGAGACGGTCATGGCAACCCACTCCAGTATT
The DNA here is from genome assembly GCA_006410675.1 of Oreotragus oreotragus. Classification (NCBI taxonomy): domain Eukaryota; kingdom Metazoa; phylum Chordata; class Mammalia; order Artiodactyla; family Bovidae; genus Oreotragus; species Oreotragus oreotragus. The sequence continues at coordinate 530,765 of SJYX01005156.1, forward strand.
CTTGCCTGGAGAATCCCAGGGATGGGGGAGCCTGGTGGGCTGCCGTCTATGGGGTCACACAGAGTCAGACACGACTGAAGTGACTTAGCAGCAGCAGCAGGCAGAAATACTGATTATAATGAGGTACTCTTGGGGGAAAAACAATGAAGGTGTAATCTCCTGAAAATCAGATCTCTGTGGCAAGTCCAGATGCTCAAAAGTAAACACAGACATAGGCAGGATAACCGACTGTGTACTTTATTTTCCAGACCTGGACATCTTTGACAGTAAAATGAGATGTCATTACTACTTCAGGCAGGACAACAAGCATGAACTGGGTCTGTGCCAGGCAAGGCGGGGAGCATGGTGACTCTGTACAAAGCCACCTGGACAGAAGCTACAGGCCCTGAGACCGGTTCTGCTGGGCAAACACAGCAGACAAGCCAGTTAACTTGCAAGGGAGAGTGGAAGGGGCCACTAGGACTGAAACTCTTAAGAACACTCACACGGCCCTCATTGTCTTCCAGTGGTAGCAGAGGATAATTGAGTTCCCACTGCATGGCAAATACTCAGTGAGCTGCGATAGAGCTCTTACAGCCTCAACAGTTACTGAGCAGTTACTGAGCAGTTTCTGCTAATACCTGTTTTATAGATAAACATAATATGAGGCCTAGGGTCAGTGACTTCCCCTGGTCACTTGGCTGGTTAATGGTAAAGCCCTAAAGTGTGTTGGAGAAGACTCTTGAGAGTCTCTTGGACTGCAAGGAGATCGAACCAGTCTACCCTAAAGGAAGTCAGTCCTGAATATTCATTGGAAGGACTGATGCTGAAGCTGAAACTCCAATCCTTTGGCCACCTGATGTGAAGAACTGACTCATTTGAAAAGACCCTGATGCTGGGAAAGATTGAAGGCGGGAGGAGAAGGGGACGGCAGAGGATGAGATAGTTGGATGGCATCACCAACTCGATGGACATGAGTCTGAGTAAACTCCGGAAGTTGGTGATGGACAGGGAGGCCTGGCGTGCTGCGGTTGATGGGGTCGCAAAGAGTCGGACACGACCGAACTGAACTGAAAGAGATTGAATGCGAGTCCATCTAATGCCAAAGTCGTCTAGGCTTTCTTTGCTCAGAAATATCACTGTTACATGTGACTTGAAGCAGTCAAAAGAGTGAAAAGGTTGAGATGTGTGTATATCTAGGTAGACATGTTAAACACACTTGAATTCAGGAAGCAGAACCCATTAAGAAAACAAAATAATATGAGAAGGAAGACTTGGTGATTCGGTGATTAATGCTGGCCTTCCTAAGCAGAGAATGATACTTACATGATATACATTAACTTGTCTCAAAAGAGGATGACTTCTTATGTTTCGGTTGATGTGTACTGGTGTTGGTTTCCTTGTACAGTTAGAGGAAATAGAGGAAAGACATTCGGCAGTGAATCAATTATGATTTGGGGCTCGTTTGGCTAAAACAAATTTCAAATAACCTTAATAGGAAAATAGATGGTGAGCCCACACATGAATCGTTTCTGAAGGTCAGTTTTAAAGGTCTTCCTTCTCTCTGTTAGCTCAGGGGTGAGTTGGGGTGGGGGCATTGCAAGAATAGAATGTGTGTTAACTATTCATGAAATCCTGTGAATGAAAGGAAGCAGTGTGTACCAAGAACCTGCCTTGAGTCTGACCTGGGGAAGGAGGCCGTGGGTGATAACCTCAGATGCCACAGAGGACTTCCCTGTCTAGTCCCTGTGAGTTATTAGTCAGCAGCGCTCTGAGAGGGCTTTGTGGGGTAGAAGTCAGAGAAGAGAGCCGATGATGTTCAGATGCAGATGTCGTTTCAGCATAGAAGAAGACTATTGTAACATTTCGTCTATTTTTGTCCTCCAGTTAACCCAGTGTGAGCTTCTAAAGAGGATGAATGTCCCTTCTCTGGTTGTAGCAGCTTCGCTGTGTCCTTGGAAAGACTGCTTTGTTAGGTGGTCTGGGGTTTATAGTGCCTGGCTTCTTGGGAGCTGTGAGAGGCTCCGCAATTGTACGAAGCTGCCTGCTCCCCCTGCACCTGGCTGTCAAGGGCGCCCGTGTAAAGGGTCTTTGAATGCTCCCCAGCCTCCAGGAAGGGCTTGTATAATGCAGTAGTTTGAACAGCATGCTAATTACATTTCCAGGTGTTTCTGTGAAGATTCTATGAAGCGATTATGAACTAGCATTTTATAACATCATTTACAATAATGTATTCCTAAGTGGGGAAAAAAATTATACAATTTCTCCACCGTGGCACAAAACTCTTATTTCATGCATGGACAACTGGAAAGATTTATGAACAGAAAATTTGCCATTACGATGAGGATCCTTCTTGCCTGCTGCGTGAATGACTAAAACCTCACTTGATAGATTTGGGTCAGGTCAGCATTTACAGAGGTGCTCATGATAACGGTGGAGAAAGCAATGGCACCCCACTCCAGTACTCTTGCCAGAAAAATCCCATGGACAGAGGAGCCCGGTAGGCTGCAGTCCATGGGGTCGCTAAGAGTCGGGCACGACTGAGCGACTTCACTTTCATGCATTGGAGAAGGCAATGGCAACCCACTCCAGTGTTCTTGCCTGGAGAATCCCAGGAACGGGAGAGCCTGGTGGGCTGCCGTCTCTGGGGTCGCACAGAGACGGACACGACTGAAGCAACTTAGCAGCAGCAGCAGCAGCATGATAACAGGCCTTCCTGATGGCTACAGTCACGTCTGTTGCTGGTTGGTCTGTAGAGACCAGGGCTCTCGTGTGTTGAGTGCTAGTGGAAGATATATAAATATCTTTAAAAAGAGTTGACTTTATGGTATTATCACCAGCTGTCTCCCCATGTAAGGAAATTAGTGTCGTAATTTTGTGTCTAGATTCTAAATAAGAAAGCTTGAGAGTTTTTTTTTTTAATTAATATTTCCATTAAAGTTTGAAAATAGAAAATTCACCCTGTATCCTACACGCTTATCGGTTATGTTCATTTACATATATATCTGCTCACATTCATTCAAAGTAACTTCACAAAGATGAAATCAAAATACAAATGTTACCGAACTCAATTTCATGTGCCCAATTCATAGTGAGGCCAGACAAACCGAAACATAAGATTTTGGAGCAGAGAAAGGTTTATAGCAGGGCCATTCAAGGAGAATGGGTAGCTCGTGACTCCCAAACCTCACACTCTTATAGGGTTTCAGCAAAGAATTTTTAAAGGCAAGGTGAGGGAGGGGTGTGGTTGGTTGTTCCAAACTTCTTGGTGTGGGATTCCTTTGTTCTTGCAGCTCTCCACATAGGTCCTGTAAACCTCCAACAGGACAAATGTTATTCTCTGTGCTGCAACTTTGTATCTCTATATGAATGGAAAAAATGTTATGTGTATTTCAGGCAACATCCTTAAAGCAAAAACAATAGAATGTGAAGTTTAAACAAAAAAATCTAATATGGAGTTAATTTTTATCTCACTCTCATTTTAATTTTTAAACTTAATGTTGGGTCATCCTAGAGCTCTTGCTCATAGCTATGTCAGCTTCCTAATGACTGTAAAACATTTCCCTCGGTGTGTGCTGTTATGAATAACCCTGCCACCGATATCTGTTTGGGTAGCATTTCCTTATTTTGTACTTTTTTCTTTAGGGTAGAGAATTGGTTCTGGGGCACAATGTGTTGTGCGTAAATATTTTTTGTCTCTTGCATTCCAGAAAGGTTGTAATGTGGTGTGGAGGGTAATGACTTTGCCCTCAGCAGGGCTGGAATATAAGGATGTGTAGGGGTATTAGTTCTAAGTGTGGTCAGGGAGAAATCAGGCAGGGAAGAGTAGGCTCGGGTGTGTATCTAGGATGTTCCAGCATGGGACTGTGTGTCCAGAGTGGCCCTCAGGTAAGCTGTTGTGATCTTTGGCCTCCATTTGGACCAGTTTCTTTTATGGTTGGTTTTAAACTCCTGGCGTGCATGTTGCACTCCACTTGTAGTTGCGTGCCTTCCCATCAGAATGATGGAACTTTGGTGAGAATCTAGTGAGAGCCGGCTGGAAGATATATAGATATTACCAGTATCACAGACACATTATTTACAAATGGTCTCTGATAATGGGATTAATAAGAAAAAAAAAATGCTCCAGAAAATAGTTGGATGTTGTGTAATAGTTCTTTATCTAAGGTGAATGGTATGAAAAGTGGAATTCCTTCATCCAGTCACAGGAGTCTTTATCAAAGAAGATATGATACAGGTTTGGAACCACAAGCAACTGGGTGTTACTAGATCTTCAATTTTTAGGCAAGAGGGGCAAGTACATGAGAAAGGCGGCTTCTGAGGGACCAGAACACAGGCTCCTTTGTGTTATACTAGGGATTCCAGACTTTATCCTGCAGGCAATGGGTCACCATTAAAGGGTTTAATCAGGGTTTTAAACACAGTTTGTATTTTCAACTTAACAAACTAGGCAAAGGAAGTAACTCGCAAATCAAAGAAGAGTATAAATGTCCCATAAATATAAAAGCATATCACAGTCATAATTAAAGAAACACAAATTGAAATGAGTGAGATACTACCATTTTTCACTTATAATTTTGGCAAAGAGAAGAAATTGATAACCTCACTGGGTCAGCTGGTGCAAGAGTAGAGTATGAAACAGACACTCCCATGTGCTGTGGGTGAAAGAATGAATCAGTGCAAGCTTTTTAGAGGACAGTTTGGCAAAAGTAGTCAACATTTTAAAAACACTTACCCTTGACCTTACAATTCATCATCCTAACAGAGGGTGGTGAAGCAAGGAAGAACACTCCAGAAAGAAGATGCTCCAGAGTTACAGGTCTGAGGAGGGGCAGGCACAGAAGGAATTGTACTTCTCCATGGGTTTAACCCGCATGTGTGCTTGCAGTAAGATGGATATGTAAGGTTGTTGGTTACAGATTGTGTATAATATCAGAAAACCAGAAATAAGACAAAAGCCTTCAGTGGAGGGCTAGTTATATAAAACATGGTCTTTTTACAAAAAGTGCCAATGAGCCACACACACACACACACATCTTTGAAGAGATATGAAGGGAACCTTAGGATGTACAGTTAAGTACAAAAAGCCATGTGAGATGCAAACAATAGGTGTATTATCTTATTCATGATTATTTTGTCTTTTTACTTCTCCATTTTGTCTTGCATGCATGCTAAGTTGTTTCATTGTGTCTGACTCTTTGCGACTCTATGGACTGTAGGCCATCAGAGCCTCTGTCCATGGGATTTCCCGTGCAAGAATACTGAAAGTGGGTTGCCGTTTCCTCCTCCAGGGGATCTTCCGGATCCCAGGGATCGAACCTGTGTCTATGTCTCCTGTGTTGGCAGACAGGTTCTTTACTACTAACGTCACCTGGGAAGCCCCTACATTTCATCTTAATTTTATTTTTAAGGTTTAAAATTATACATATTTAAGGTGTACGACATGATTTGCATGTAACGAGGTGATTATTTCAATCAGACTAGTTAACTTATCTCACATAGTTAGCATTTTTTTGTGTGATGAGAGTGCCAAAACTTTACTGTGAGCAAATTTTCAGTATTCAATACGGTATTGTTAAGGGATAGATTATATGTAGACGGGTTGGTTTCTGAATAAAAATTTTTTCTGCCAAAAATACGGAAGGAGCAGAAATGTAATGGACTTTGGGGAATAGAACTGGATATTGTGGCTAGATGAAAGAGGTGAGCTTGGCATTTCGTTGTATTCCTTTTTTTTTTTTTTTTTTGCACTTGACTGATTGCCACGGTCATGTGTTACTTTTACAGAGGATAATTACAAAGGATATATTCCTACCAAATCCTACATTGACAGGCAGATTCTTTTACCCTGAGCCCCTGGGAACCCATAGATACCATTGATTGTTACCAAATTGAAATTCTTTTTGTTCAGTCCCTATAAACAGTTTTATTTGTTAAGAGATTGAAGTTATTTCTGGCCTCTGTTCCAAAAAGTGCCTCTTTTTCAGATGCAGGATTTGTTCAGCCTTCATCTGCCACACTGAGGCCACCACATAAGGTGGGAAGCCCCTCCTTCCTCTTTATCAACCCTGGTTTTGCTCTCTGAAAGGGAAATCCACAGAGTTATCCCCTCCAGACATGCTGTGAGTCCCCAGCAACGGATGGGCTAGGACACATTCACATCTGTCTTCTATCATCTCGAGCTGCAGGCTCCCAGCCTCGGCTTCCTGGCTGCCCCAGAGCTTTATAAACTCAAGGTCATGTGCCAAAGAATCTTTGAGCTCTCTGACTGCCTACTTCAAGCTTAGAAAACAAAATACTGTAAGTTAAGCTAGGTCCAGGGCCAGCGAGATAAGAAAATACATCTTAAGAGTTTTTCTCTCTTCGTCCAGTGCTACTCAATGGCTCAGACCTCCCTGATAATGCAGTAGGTAAAAAATCCGCCTGCAGTGCAGGAGACCCCGGTTCAGTTCCTGGGTCAGGAAGATCTACTGGAGAAGGGGTAGGCTACCTACTCCAGTATTCTTGGGCTTCCCTTGTGGCTCAGCTGGTAAGCAATTTGCCTGCAATGTGGGAGACCTGGGTTTGATCCCTGGGTTGGGAAGATCCCCTGGAGAAGGGAAAGGCTACCCACTCCAGTATTCTGTCCTGGAGAATTCCATGGACTGTATAGTTCATGGGGTCACAGAGTCGGACACGACTGAGCGACTGTCGCTTTCACTCAGTGGCTCACGGTGCCCCATCGTTGTGTAGCTAAGGTTTCTCCTGAAAATTCCTTTGTTCAACAGATACTTACCTAAGATCTCCTAAATGCCAGGCATAGAAAATTGAGAGTTAAATAAGACAAAAATCTGCCCACACTGAACACACCCTGTGGAAGAAAGAGAATTGGCAACCAGTAATTCCAAGGCTGCCAGATTAGTGATCATGAGATATACACAGTGTTTGGAAGCACAAAAGTAGTAGTTCCTTGGCTCTTAATTTAGTTCCAGTTGCGAATTGCTGCTTGGGGAAATGACCAGAAGTTTCCATTGGGAAATACTTGGGTTATTTCAGCCCTTTATCTCTGCATGCATGTATGCAGCAAACACTTATGTAGCATCTAAAAATGTAAGCACTGATAGCTATAGGAGAAGAGTATGATAGAGAACAGTCCGTTGGGATGTTCACTCTTCAAGACACTCAACATCTGGTCTTGCATTTGTTTTGTGAGCATTTATTTTGTACTTACTGTTAAGTGCTGACTTGGACAGAAAGATGGAAAAATCTGGTTCCTACCCCTAGAGACTCAGGCCTCGCCCCACTGGTACAGGAGGAGAAATTATAATGAACACAGAGGAGCCAAGAAGACAGAGAGATTCTTCAACGACTTTGGAACTGGCGTTGAAGTTCTGTAGTTTTCCAGATAAAGGGAGAAATGCTGCAAAGTTGTGGAGAGGCAGGTCCAAAAGAAATGATAAAAGAAACTTCGGTGTCACAGGAGCAAATTGGGTGGAATGCTCAGCAAGGTCAGGGGAGAATGCTGTTACCTTTAACTCCCGCTAAAGTGTTTGTGAATCCTAGATGAACTTCAGTGAGTACTTAATCTGCTAGCTACCGTTCTAGATGTGGTTTGTGCATTTTCTTGTTTAGTTCTCGATGTATCCCCACAAGGCATTACATCCTCATTTTGGATTTGTGGAAAGTGAATCAGGAGGAAGTTGAATATCTTACTGATGTCACATCACCGTGAGTATGGGGCCAAGATCGAACTGGCTCTTCGCCTTCCCGAGCCTGAAAACTTAACTGTAGCAGTGCAGCCACAGTCCTTCAACAATGACTAGACTTTGGATAGAGGGAATGAAGGGAGAGAATATTCCAAACAGAGCAAATGGGATTAAGCAGAGGCACTGCAGCGGAAAATCAGAAGTGCATTCTGGAAGTTTGAGTTAGTTGGAGCATGGGCTCATAATAGGCAGGTGCTGGGATGTAGCTAAGATTAGATTGTGGAAAAGAGTCAAGACTGCAGAGCTGAGCTTTTATTCCCTTGCAGACTTTTGGGCAAGGAGGTGACACAATCACAGCTGGCCTTTGAGTGACTCACTGGCAGTTACAGATATAACCAATCAGGACAGTCGAGAGCCTGGTGAGGGCTGGCCAGTTAGTAACAGGCTAGTCAAGAGATAATTGGAGCCTGCATGGGGTGGTGGCATCAGGAGGTAAAAGTAGAGAAGGGATTTGAGAGACACAGAGGAAGTAGAAATGACAAGACTTGGGAGGCAGGATGTGGGGCTGAGGGAGAAGGAGCGATCAGAGGTAGCACTGAAGCTTTGACTCTGGGTGACTCATGACTACGTTTTGTTTTCTTTTGTGTTTTTAACAGGAATGGGTAAGAGTTCAGTTTAGGAGATGAGGGAAGGGGCATTCTGGGTTTTTTGTTTTGTTAACAATTACTTTTTTTTTTTTTTTTAATATTTATTTATTTGACTGCACTGGGTCTTAGTTGCAGCATGTGACATCTGGTTCCCTGACCAGGGATCAATCTGGGTCCCCTGCTTTGGGAACACGTCCCTGGGCGTTCTGTTTTTGACAGACTCCTCGAGGCCCCTGTCACACAAGGAAGGAGGGGCCATCTCCGGGGACTACGCGGAGCCCAGGCTGGGTTCTGTTGTGTCTTGAAAGAGAGCACAGTTTTAATTGCACGAGGCAGTGGTGTATGTTTACTAGGGCTCCTACAACAAATTGAGTTTAAATGACAGAATTATGGTCTTACATTTTTAGAGGTTGGAAGACCGAGATCAAGGTGTCAATATAACCAACAAGAAGGTCGGTTCCTTCTGAGGTTGTGAAAGAGGCTCTGGCCCCATTGCCTGCCCTCTAGTCCTGGTGGTTTGCTGGCAACCTTTGTCATTCCTTGGCTTACAGATGCATCACCCTGTTCTCTGCTTCATCCTCACGTGATGCTGTCCCTGTGTGTGTGTGTGTCCAAATTTCCTCTATTTACAAGGACTCTGGGTAGATTGGATTAGAGGCCCACCCTACCTCCAGCATCTTCTCATCCTAATCTAACTCGTTACATCCTTAATGGACTTTATTTCCAAATAATGTCACATTCTGAGATACTGAGTTAGGACTTTGACATGTGAATTTGGTTGGAGTGGGGGGCAGGAATAACAATTAAACCCACATCAATAGTGCATAAGATGAAGGCCTTCTTGCTCTCAAAGGATAACCAGGTTTCTCTTCTTCTGGAGATCTGTGAGCAAGTTATTACTGGCTTGAATTTTTTTTTTATTTTTGGCCATGTCAATCAGAGCTGAGGTCTCATGGCTACTTCTTACTGGGCTTGCAAATATTTTTATTCAGCAGAAGAATGTTAGCTATTTGCATGAACCAGCATCCTCCTGGTTTCTCAGCTCTAAAGCCCTTTTGAGCAGTCACAGTCCTTCTTCCAAGTCCTTCTCCCGGAAGAGTAGTTCATCGTAAGGAGCACGAGACTGATAGCTGCAGTGTTCTCACTTGGGAATAAACTGCTCCAGAGAAAGAACAGGTGAGAACCAGAGCCCCAGCTGGGAGGACTTGGGGTGTTCAGGTGTAAAGAGAGCCCCACAGTCAGTCCCAGTAGGAAGTGGTTTCTGCCCATTTTGTTCTGCTTTGGACATCAAACTTTGTCAACAAAATCACGTATCGCTTTTAACTCAGATTTTTCTTGGAAAATGAATTATATCACCTGGTTAGGAAAAAAAAAATCCTCCAAAAAGTTTTTAAGGTACCTGGTTTTCCCAAGTTCACCCTCATCCTCATCAGACTTATAGGCTGCTGTGCCCAAGCAGGATCAGAGGAAAAACACATTTGGGTCGACATGCACGGTCCTTCCTCATGAAACGCCAACCCAAGGAGACCTGGGCTGTGCTCTGTATGTCCAGTGGCCATAAGTGGGCATCTCAGATGGATGGACACCCAGGAATGAATCTCAAAGAGCTCTACCCTGGGTGTTTGTAATTCCAATCCAGTCCTTCCCTAAATGACTCTTTGGTGGTTTTCCATTTTTCTGTGGGTATATTTACATTTACTCTCTGTTTATATGATTTGCCAGAGCTTGAGGCTGATAGCTTAAGCCTTTCCCTTCGCTTCCAATCTTCATTACCCTTCCAATCTCTGTAGCCCTGAAAATGAGCTTTTCTGAGCTCCTCATTAATTTTTCACCCCTCTCCCTGTGGGAGACACACAGATACACAGCACTGGGGTTGCAAGCCAGTGACTGCTTGGCGAGTTACTTCTGCACCAGCAATAGGTTTCAGCAACATACCTCCAGAGACTTTTGACAAGTGAAGTGCCCAGGACCTGACTGCACTCTAACTATGGGGTTCCCATTGGTCCTTGAGAAAGTTGCACTATATCCCAGTATGATGGTGTGCACTAATTTGCTCTTTTTTAAAACATTGATGGTTAAGGGTAACAGTGCTGAGTGGATAGCCAACAAGGACCTAGTGTGTACAGCACAGGGACCTCTGCTCAATGTTATATGGCAGCCTGGATGGGAGGGGAGCTTAGGGGAAAGTGGATACATGTATATGTATAGCGGAGTCTCTTCACTGTTCATGTGAAACTATCACAATATTGTCAATCAGCTATAACCCAATACAAAGTAAAAAGTTAGAGAGTAGCAGTGCCCTGTATTAGCAAGGTCACCACTGATCTGACTGTTACTAACTGTGTGGCCACAGACAGGTGCCTTCACCTCTCTGAACCTTATCTCTTCGTCTTCAGCACGTGAGGCTTAGATTGGACCACATCCAGGCTTACATCTAAGCCTTCTCCCATTTTGACAGGAGCTGGGCATTCTTCTCTCTGAGTATAAAGAAAATCATTTCACCAGTTTCTCTCCCTGTCACCATTACTCTAGCCAAGAACAGAATCTATGTGTTGGAAGGCTAAAATATTCTCTGGCATCCAGCTTTATGTAAGAAACGTGACCCATGGAAAGCGTCCTGTTAGAACAGCTCTATCGCCAGCTGTCTTGAGAATCCTGACCTTCCCTGCCCTCCTCCCCCCTGGAGCCCACACAGCCTTCCCTCTTGATTTAGAAGACTGAACACTTTTCTTTAGGGACCTTTTAAAAAGGCAGATTAAATGCTAGAATTTAAGCTCCTATGGGACAAGAGTGGGCCAGAGACCTCTGTGATAAGCCTGCAGTCTTAGTAAGCACGGACTTGCTACACTGGTAAAATTAACCTGATTGGAAATTTTACCAACTGTCTTCGTTGGAACTGGGGTGTGTTCAGGGTCCAAACAGATAAGCCTTTCAGGTTGCTAAACTGAGTCTAGTGCTTGTGGTTTCTTTCTGCAAAGTCCTCTAAAATGAGGACTTTGAATACATAGGTAGTCCTCTAAGAACAGTGAATGAAATAGGATAACTGCTTTTTCCCCCCACTATTTTCATCACTGTGCACTGCCTATATCTGATGTCTAGAAGTAATTATCTTGGGAATAAACCTTTGATCAGGAGCCAGAAATGCTGTCTGAAAACAAATTCCCTTATACTGTCCTTGAGAACAATAAACAATGTGTCATGAGAGAGAAAACAAAGAGGATAAGGAAGTAGTAGGGACTGGGTAGCTCAGTGATGTTAGAACTGTCTCCACTTAAATTTTATGTCCTCTTAGGTTAGAACTTTTTGTGAAAGAAAAAAGTTTTTAATGGCTTGCTTCCCAGACTAATAGAAAACCAGAGGAGTTTTCAAGCTGAGCTAAAAATGAGAATATTTTTAGAAAAATACAGCAAGCACTGGGAGTACAGACAATTTGTTACATCAACATTAAATCAGAATGTGTTGAATAGCAATGGATTATTTCTCCCCCCGAGGAGAGGGTAGGATAGCGTGCAGTATTTAAAATAGCTCGGTAAGAAAGTCCTGAGTGTTGCTTTTCATGTACCCCAAAAGTGTTGAAAATTAAAAAAATATATATAGCAGTAATTATTCTGAGTGAAGCTCTGCCAGTATTTGATGTCCTTGATGTATCCCCATTTTCCTTCCCGAATGAGATTTTTTTTTTCCTGGATGAAAGAGTTCATAAAGTGAAGGGTTCAAAATAGATGGTCCCTGGGGCCCCTGCCAGCCCTCATGTTCTTTGGTGTTTTTTTTTTTTTTTTACATGAACTCCCAAACATGAACCCCCACCTCCCACCTCCCACCCCACATCATCCCTCCAGATTATCCCCATACACCAGCCCCATCAGCACATACGGAAAAAACATGTCAAATTTTATTAAGTTTTCTGTTGCAGTCAAATATAGTAACAGGAGAAATGATGAACAGAGTATTTACCCATTCTGTTAGCAAAATATCTCTCCTGCACAGTGCCCTCCCCAGCCACGGTTTCAGGCTATAATTGCTGGAAAAGGCTGTATGATGTTATCTGAAGACTTCTGTAAATAAGCCAAAAAGAAGTGTGGTTTGGCCCTGTCAATGCTACAGCAGGTAGCTTCCCTTACAGGGAATTCAGGAATACGATAACACCTGATGGTCCACTTGTCCTTGCAGCTCTTTTCCTAGAGTAACTAACAATTCATAAAGAATTGCAGGTAAGATCATTCTTACCACCTTTTCTTTTGAGCCACAGCAGATGTTATTTTAAAAGAACCCTTAGGAGCCAAGAAAGAGTTGCTTTAGGCCCAGGCACCGATTTGCGGGGATACTGCTGACAGCCCTCTGTTCGTGCACCCACGTTCTTCTGCCTCTTGTCCCTGTTTATCATAAGGTTGCCCTGCTTGCCCCTCCTCCCCTCCTCTTCATCTGCCGTCCTCTCCAGGTTTTCCTTCCTCCTCCACCAGTCACCGACAGCTCTCAGAAAGCATCAATTTGCTTTATGTCAACATGCTGGAAATGTCTGCTATTGAAAATTGTTTCTTTAGAGTCCTGAGGAGGAATACTGTTCACCAGCGATTTTGTGCTTAGGTAAACTAGTCAAATTAAAATATTTTGAGTGATAAAAATCTAAAAGAGTTTACCACAAACAGATAATCCCAAAAGAAATGAAAAAGATATAGTTTAGGAAGAAGAAAGTAAAAGAATAGAATGTTGGAAGCAATAATGATCAAATAAATGGCTCAAACTCTCAAGTGCCTATTGTTTATAAAATAATAGAAAAGTATTAACCATTGGAGGGGTAATTAGATAAAGGTGGAGCTCGTATACTAGATTGTTGTTGCTGTTCAGCCAGTAAGCTGTGTTTGACTCTTCACAAACCCATGGGCTGCAGCACACCAGGCTTCCCTGTTCTTCACTGTCTCCTGGAGTTTGCTCAGATTCATGTCCATTGAGTCAGTGATGTTATCTCATCCTCTGCTGCCCCATTCTCTTTTTGTCTTCAGTCTTTCCCAGCAACAGGGTCATTTCCAATGAGTCGGTTCTCATTGGTGGCCAACGTATTGGAGCTTCAGCTTCAGGATCAGTCCTTCCAATATTTGGGTTTGATTTCCTTTCGGATTGGATGGTTTGATCTCCTTGCAGTCCAAAGGGTTAGGGTGAGAGTCTTCTCCAAAACCACAATTTGAAAACATCTGTACTTTGGTACTCAGCCTTCTTTATGGTCTTTATCTCTCAACATCCGTACATGATTACTGGAAAAACCATAGCTTTTGATCTATGGATCTTTGTTGGCAAAGTGATATCTCTGTGTTTTAATATACTGTCTAGGTTTATCACAGCTTTCCTTCCAAGGAGCAAGTGTCTTTTAATTTCATGGCTAGAGTCACCATCAGCAGTGATTTTGGAACCCAAGAAAATAAAATCTGTCTACTATATCTTGTATATTAGATAACAACATATAGAGCAGAAGGATAAGACCTGAGTAAAGATGTCTAACCTCACAGTATTATTTGGAAGGCAAGGATAAGGATTTATTTTGAACTTGCAAAGTCAAGTAAGCATATTAAATATTCAAGGCTAACCATTAAAAGAATAGAAGCAGATACATAGCTTAAAATAGTTTAGAGGGAAAAGGAAAAAGAAAAGAAGCCTCATGGTCTAAAAGAAGGTTATAAAGAAGGAAAAATGAAAAATCATGATACTTAGTACAAATAAGAGTAGAAATAAACCCAAATATCCGTGATTATACGAAACATTAATGGTCTATCTATACTAGTTAAAAGATTGGGGTTGCTAAAAAGTATATAACAACATCAAGATAGAAGTTCTTTATGAAACATACCTCAAACATGAGGATATGGAAGAGTTTAGAATAAAAGGACACAAAAAGATACACCAATCAGTTATTTTTTAAAAAGAATGTTTAACCTGGGTCTCCTGCATTGCAGACAGACGCTTTACTGTCTGAGCCACTAGGGAAGCCCTTAAATACATTCAGTTCAGTTCAGTTCATTCACTCAGTCGTGTCCAACTCTTTGCGACTGCATGAACTGCAGCACGCCAGGCCATCCTGTCCATCACCAACTCCCAGAGCTCACTCAAACTCATGTCCATCGAGTCAGTGATGCCATCCAGCCATCTCATCCTCTTGTCGTCCCCTTCTCCTCCTGCCCCCAATTCCCAGCATCAGAGTCTTTTCCAGTGAGTCAACTCTTCGCATGAGGTGGCCAAAGTACTGGAGTTTCAGCTTCAGCATCAGTCCTTCCAAAGAACACCCAGGGCTGATCTCCTTTAGGATGGATTGATTGGATCTCCTTGCAGTCCAAGGGACTCTCAAGAGTCTTCTCCAACACCACAGTTCAAAAGCATCAATTCTTCAACACTCAGCTTTCTTCACAGTCCAACTCTCACATGCATACCTGACCACTGGAAAAACCACAGCCTTGACTAGACAGACCTTTGTTGGCAAAGTAATGTCTCTGCTTTTCAATTTGCTTTCTAGGTTGGTCATAACTTTCCTTCCAAGAGTAAGCGTCTTTTAATTTCATGGCTGCAATCACCATCTGCAGTGATTTTGGAGCCCAAAAAAATAAAGTCTGTCACTGTTTCCACTGTTTTCCCATCTGTTTCCCATGAAGTGATGGGACCAGATGCCATGATCTTCGTTTTCTGAATGTTGAGTTTTAAGCCAACTTTTTCGCCCTCCTCTTTCACTTTCATCAAGAGGCTTTTTAGTTTCTCTTCACTTTCTGCCATAAGGGTGGTGTTATCTACATATCTGAGGTTATTGAGTAGACCTTAGAAAGCATCACTACGAATAAAGCTACTGGAGGTGATGGAATTCCAGTGGAGCTATTTCAAATCCTGAAAGATGATGCTGTGAAAGTGCTGCACTCAATATGCCAGCAAATTTGGAAAACTCAGTAGTAGCCACAGGACTGGAAAAGGTCAGTTTTCATTCCAATCCCAAAGAAAGGCAATGCCAAAGAATGCTCAAACTACCACACAATTGCACTCATCTCACATGCTAGGCTTCAGCAATATGTGAACCGTGAACTTCCTGATGTTCAAGCTGGTTTTAGAAAAGACAGAGGAACCAGAGATCAAATTGCCAACATCGGCTGGATCATGGAAAAAGCAAGAGAGTTCCAGAAAAACATCTATTTCTGCTTTATTGACTATGCCAAAGCCTTTGACTGTGTGAATCACAATAAATTGTGGAAAATTCTGAAAGAGATGGGAATACCAGAGCACCTGACCTGCCTCTTGAGAAACCTGTATGTAGGTCAGGAAGCAACAGTTAGAACTGGACATGGAACAACAGACTGGTTCCAAATAGGAAAAGGAGTACATCAAGGCTGTATATTGTCACTGTGCTTATTAATACCAGGCAAAAATATTTCAAGTCAAGAAACATGTATAAAGTTGGATCATTATGTATTGATGAAAGGAACTGTTCATTAGGAAGATATAAGAATTCAAAATATATATCTAACCTCATAGTCACAAAATATATACAGCAAAAGTTTGTCAAACACAAAGATAAATGAATAAACTTATTAATGTATATCAGTAATTGATAGATTAGGCCAATGAAAAAGAAGGATGTAGAAAGCAAAAATACACTATTAACAAGCTGTAAAATGGCCAAAACCCATCTTAAGTTTAGAAATTGAAAATTAATATATTTCATGGATTACTTTATGGAGTAGATGTTTTATGAGTTATATTTTGGGGATTAAATAAAATTTTATAGATGAAAGAATAAATTATACTCTATTAAATATTTGTGTTAGTTGCTCAGTTGTGTCCGACTCTTTGCAACTCCTTGGACTGTAGCCCACCAGGCTCCTCTGTCCATGAGATTTCCCAGGCAAGGAGTGGGTAGCCGTATTCCCTTCTCCAGGGGATCTTCCTGACCAAAGGATTGAGCCCAGGTCTCCTGCATTGCAGGCAGATTCTTTACCATCTGAGCCACCAGGGAAGCCCAGATATTTGGAACTGACTGAAAATATACTGCATGACAGATACATGTGAAACATTGCTAAAGCAGTAGAGGGAAATATATAACCGTAATTGCAAACTTTAGAAAAGAAGAAAGGTTGAAAAGTTAATGAATCAGAAAACAATGAAACAGTAAAAAGATCTGTAAAACCTAAAAACAAAAGACCTTTTTTGTTAGATAAAAATCTAACAAAAGTAATTACATAGAAATAAAGACAAATTTTTTGAAGTATGAGAAATAAAAAGAACTACAGAGGTTTTTATTCAGAAGAAAAAACTATTTCATACGAAAAATTTTAAACCTAAATTAAAGAGACTTCCTAGAAGATAATATATATTACTAAAATGGGAGCTAGTAGGAATAGAAAATGTGAATAAACTATCAAAATAACCAGTATCCAAATTAAATCAGTGGTTTAAAAATCATCCTTTTCTAAAACTTTTTTAATTGAGATATTCCCTGGTGGCTCAGAGGTTAAAGCGTCTGCCTGCAATGTGGGAGATGTGGGTTCGATTCCTGGGTCGAGCAGATGCCCTGGAGAAGGAAATGGCAACCCACTCCAGTATTCTTGCCTGGAGAACCCCATGGACGGAGGAGCCTGGTGGGCTACAGTCCACGGGGTCACAAAGAGTCAGACACGACTGAGCGACTTCACTTATAGTTTACATAGTTTACGTACAGTAAGTTTCACCCTTTTTCATGTACAGTTCAATGAGTTTAGTTAATTATGTATAGAAATATAAACCCCATCACAATTAAGACATGGAGCAGCTTTATTGCTGTTAAAATTTTCCTCCTGCCCTTGTTTAGACGGCTCTCTCCCACCCCAGGCCCAGCAATGGCTGATTTGTTTTCTGTCCTCATGGTTTCGTCCTTTCCAGAATGCTACATAAATAGAATCAGGAAGTTTGTAGCTCTTTGAAAATGCGTTTGGACTCATTTCTCTTGTGCTGTACCGGTGATGCGCTTCTCTTTTCTTATCGGCAGTATTCCATTACATGGTTTTGCCACCTTTATTCACGGAACCAGTTGGAGGGCTTCTGGGTTTTGTTTTTCTAGTTTTTGACAATTACACATAAGCATGTCTCTGTGTCACCTGGGTAAATCACTGGATGTGGGGCTGCTGGACCGTGTGCTAAGGGTGAGTTTAATTCCATACGATACTGCCACCCTGTTTTCTAAAGGGGCTGCGCCATTTTGCCTTAACCATTCGCAAAGTAGTGAGTTCTGGCTGCTTTGCATTGTCACTAACACTTGGTATTGTCCATTCTTTTGTTTGGTAGTCGCTCAGTCGTGTCCGACTCTTTGCGACCCCATGGACTGGAGGCCCACCAGGCTTCTCAGTCCATGGAATTCTCATGGGCAAGAAGACTGGAGTGGATTGCCATTTCCTTCTCCAGGGGATCTTCCCCCACCCAGGAGTCTCCTACACTGCAGGCAGATTCTTCATCGTCTGAACGTCCAGGGAAGCCCTTCTCTTGCTTAAGCCATTCTAATAGGCATGAATGACATCTCACTGTGGTTTAAATTTGCATTTCCCTGATTAATGATGTTAAGCATCTTCTTATTTACTTACCATTTTTATATCTTTGTTCAAATCTTTTAACCATTTGTGCCGTTTGTTTTTCTATTACTGAATTTTCAGATTGCTTTATATATTCTGGATAGAAATTTCATGCAGTAGTCTGGGGGAGAATGAATGTGTAATGTGTATGGCTGAGGCCTTTTGCTGTTCACCTGAAACTAGCAAAATATTGTTTGTTAATTGGCTATACTCCAATACAAAATTTAAAAAGAAAGTTAGATTACAGTAAACTTCTTTTGACTGTTGAGGACACAAAATGATTTGTTCTTTAAAGATTTTTTTATGTAGATCATTTTTAAATTCTTTATTTAATTTGTTACAATTAAAAGGTTACATATAGTAGTTTATAGTTACCTTTCTTTAGAATATAGAAAAGATCTTTAGACCTAGATGGTTATTTTACATAAATTCTACCAAACTCTCAAGAAACAACTGCAAATTATTCTAGAACACAGAAAGGAGGGAAAGCTCCCAATCATTTCATGGTATAGTCATGAGCAGATTAAGAACACACTGTAAGAAAGGAAAATGTGTAGGTCACCTTTACTTGCAAACTAAAGTCAATAAATCTACTTTATTTGAAATAAATATTACCAAACTAAATCCAGTAATTGAGGGAAAAAATCACATCCTAGGGTTTATCTGTCCCAGGGTGGGTTAACATTAGATACATTGGTTAACATGTATTAATGTAATTCATCATGTGATCATATTAAAAAGAAAATCTTATAATTATCTCAAAAGAAGAAGCAAAACATTTAATGAAATTTAATATCTGTTCATGATATTAAAGAAAGAAAAAAGGTAGCTTGTTACAAATAAAAGCTGACTTTTTTAACCTGGTAAACTGCACCTACACAACACACTGGAAGAGGTTTTTATGATAATAGCTGAAAGAGAAGACTATTCACTCTCACTGCTTCTATTTAACCTAGCCTAGGGGTCCTACCTGGAGAAATGAGATGACGATTTCTACAGAGAATCTATGTGCAAGAGACTCTAGAGAATGCAGAACTGATTGGAAGATTTGGCAAGATTGCTGAATATAAGATTAGCAAGGTGTGTATTTAATAGAGGTCATATAATATCACTATGTAATCAGTAAAGGTCATACATACCAGCTAAAAGCAATAAGAAGATACAGTGATGGTTTTTAAAAAGACTGTTCTTTGCAGGGTTCAAAACCACTGGGAGCTGTGCCTCTGGTTTCTGTAGTTGATTCTCTGCTGCTGCTGTTGCTGAGTCGCTTCAGTCGTGTCGGACTCTGTGCGACCCCATAGACGGCAGCCCACCAGGCTCCCCCGTCGCTGGGATTCTCCAGGCAAGAACACTGGAGTGGGCTGCCATGTCCTTCTCCAATGCATGAAAGTGAAAAGTGAAAGGGAAGTTGCTCAGTCGCGTCCGACTCTTAGCGACCCCATGGACTGCAGCCCACCAGGCTCCTCCACCCGTGGGATTCTCCAGGCAAGAGTACTGGAGTGGGGTGCCATTGCCTTCTCTGAGTTGATTTTCTAGTTCATCCCTAAAGGACCTGAATCTTCTGACTTTACAAATAACCTGTTTCCAGGTTCTGTGCTCTGTATGTGGATATACTGACTCCTCTGATTTTATAAACCTTTATAAAGTAATTACTATAGTACTCATGACTTCCCTGGTGGCTCAGGTGGTAAAGCGTCTGCCTACAATGTGGGAGACCCGGGTTCGATCCCTGGGTTGGGAAGATCCCCTGGAGAAGGAAATGGCACCCCACTCCAGTACTCTTGCCTGGAAAATCCTATGGATGGAGGAGCCTGGTAGGCTGCTGTCCACAGGGTCGCAAAGAGTCGGGCACGACTGAGTGACTTCACTTTCACTATGTTGCTTACTTTTATCTAGCACCTATTTAAGAAGTTTGCTTTTTTAGATCTAGAAAAGTTCCTCTCTACATCGGTTCTGCAGAGCCTTCTAAACATGGATCAAATAGTCATTGTTGTGACCCCACTTTCTGTGTATAACAGTCTTTCCTCCCAAACTTTGCCCACCTCTGACTCTGAGCCTTTTGGATATCATAATGTTGTCCCCACAGTAATCCTGAAAAAGCCCTCTAAGCTCAACTCGACATTTAAATGACTGCCTTGTCTGCAGGAGGACAGAGGACACAACATAATAGATAATAAAATACTTCCTCATGTGCTCGCAGAGCCGGAACAGCGCGACACCATTCACCTCTGCGTCGCTTGAGCCTAACAGAGGGTCTTGTGAAAACACGGTGCCAATTATATTTTTAAGCAGATTAGACAGAACTTCAGAGGACCAGGAAACAGAGTGATTTATTTTAGATTCTCCGCAAGCAGGCAGGGAAGGTGCTGCTTTATCCCTCCTATCTGTTTTCCCTTCGCGGTCGCTGCTCAGTCATCAAGTGACCTCAGTAGGCCCTCGGCTGAAGTTGACCGGGACTGGATAAGAGGGCGAACGCCGCCGGCCTCCCCCTTGGCCCTTAGTGTGACTCCTCCTCTTCCTACCTAAGAGCCGTCCCCCCAGCCGCAAGGAGCCTCTGGGCGTGTGTGTGGACACCCACCGGCACACCTCTTCAAGACCCACCTTCTAGAAGACCTTGGCCATCTGGACAAGGACATAAATGCTCCCAAGTACCCAGTATCCAGAGTGGGGTTTAAATGGTGATGCAGCTTTCAGGTGGACATACTCCCTTGGCCCAGACAGCTTACCTGTATGGAGGAGCAGAGTTGTTCTTGGGCACCAGGCTTAGGACAGGCTTTCTCTGCCTCCTACAACAAGCATACACCAGTTTGTTTCCTGAAGAATTCCGACTCAATGCACTGCCATCTTTTTAGGTATAATCATAACATGTAAGAACTTGAAGAGACCTTCTTATCCAAACTTTTCATTAACTGAGGAAACCAAGACCAGAGAAATGAACTGACGTGCCGGTAGTCATATAATGGGTCAGCATTAAACATGTATTGGAAACCCAGGTCCTTCTCCAGAGACCAGATGGTGTATTTCTCGTTCCTGTCCTTGTAGCTCTGTGTTCAGTGCCTGTCACTGTAGTTTCCGAATGCTTTCCAAATAGTTTTCCTTTTAGCAAAAACTATGTTGCTAGTGAATAAAATTTGTATATTGTAACCACAGTGGAAGGGACTCAGGTGGGAAGGGCAGAGGAAAATGCACCCATATGCTCTGCAGCATCTACATAATTTAAGTTTCTCCTAATTGTGAAATAATAAATTCCCATGTGATGAATGGGACATGTCTTTTAGAATCGGAAGTGGGCACCATTGGCCTATCTGATGCGTTGAAATGCCAGAAACCATGTAATACAGTGGAAGGAAATAGCTTTGCATTGTTGACTTCGTTTAAAATCCATGTTATCCCTTCAGAGAGCCCTCCAGAGTAACATCCCCCATGGATCCTATACTGGATCCAGCTTGGCATCACAGATCAGCCATTGCTCATTCTTGAAAGCTGTAGTTTACTGAGTGTATTTTTAGCCAAGTGAGAAGAGAAGGAGGAAGATAGCTTGAATCTCTTTTCATTTTATATTGATTGTTCTTTCAACAAATATTTATTGAATAGTTTGGTATATGCTAGGTCCTGTGTTAGGAACTAGGAATATGGAGGTAACCAAGACAGATACAGTGCCTGCCCTTAAGTAGCTTCCAGTCTGTTGGGGTGAATTATATGAGACCTTCAAGAGGGCAGGGAGGTGTGTGAAAGACTGAAGTGAGATCTAGGAAGCCCCTGGTGGAGCGAGAAACAAAAAGGAACTCTGTGTCTTTGAGTCTGTGTCTATTTTATAAATAAGTTGATTTGTATTACCTTTTTAGATTCCACATATTAGTGATAACAGCTATTTGTCTTTCTCTACCTGACTTCCTTCATTCAGTATGATAATCTCTGTGTCCATCCTTGTTGCACAGATGGCACATTTCATTCTTTTTTGTGGCTCATTAGTAGTCCTGTGTGTGTGTACGTGTACACATGCAGTGGAATATTACTTCCTCCATTCATCTGTTGATGGATATTTAGATTACTTCCACGTCTGGTGATTACCAAAGGGGAAAGGGGAGGAAGAAGGATAAATTAGGATTGTGGAATTATTAGATACACACCACAATATAGAATAAACAACAAATATTTACTGTCATAAATGATACAAATAAATACAACTGTGCTGTTTACCGTATAGCACATAGGAAACCAGTATCTTTAATAGGCCGTAGTGGAAAAGAATCTGGAGCTGTTTACCTGAAACTAACACAGTATTGTAAACCAACTGTACTTGAATAAATAAAGCTGTAGAGAGAGAAAAGGAATGACTGAGTAAACAAACGCACTCCACTGGGCAAACCACGGTGGAGATGCTGGATGCTTCGTCACTGAATATGGCAAACGGTTTTCATCTTCATTGAGAAAATAGTGAACCACAGCCTGAAGGCTCACATGAGAAGTAACATTTCCATATTTAAAAGGCTTTAGAAATAGAAATCTAGAGGAAACTATGGAAGAGTCTCTGATTTTAAAGCTGCTGAGCTTTAAAATAGACCCTGTAGCCTAAGGTTGTTTGGCCAGGATCTTGTTTGTGTCTCTGAGTGATAAACTTAGGGAACCCCTCAGGGTCTGTCCTGGCTTGATTTAACTTTTTATGATTGACAGTGCTTGGTGATACTGAGTAATATGCATCTACTTTGTTATTTAGAAACTGGTGGTACAGGGCTGAAAAATGTTGTGAGATTTTTGTGGAACTCTGGGTGAGATATATTAATAATATTAATAATCAAATTATAATAATTAATCAAAATTAATAATAAAATAATATTAATCAAAAGCAGCTCACTTTTATTACCCTTACTTCATAGTATATTCATATGAATGACAAAGAGGAGGTATTTTCTGAGCCAGCCATGTGGTCTTATGTTTATATATTTTTTGCAACAGCTTAAGAAAATGTTTAGTATGTAGGTGTATTTAGCCAGAAGAATACCAAATGTATCCAAGTCCATAAATAGACAGTGAAGCTAAAAGTTATGTGAACAAATTGTCTTTCCAGTTATTAGAAATGGCCAATACCTGATTGTTACAATCATTCATTCACCTTATCTAGGTGGCTCAGATGGTAAAGAATCTGCCTGCAGTGTGGGATGCCCAGATTAGATCCCTAGGTTGGGAAGATCCCCTGGAGAAGGAGCTGGCAACCCACTTCAGCATTCTTGCCTGGAGAATCCCATGGACAGAGGAGCCTGGTGGCTAGAGCCCACGGGGTCACAGAGGAGCCTGGTGGCTAGAGCCCATGGGGTCACAGAGGAGCCTGGTGGCTAGAGCCCACGGGGTCACAAAGAGCCGGACCTGACTGAGCGCCTGACACACACACGTCCCTGTTACTGCCCTTCCCGCCAGCGCAGCGCACCAAGCACTATGGCAGGGAAGTCACACTTATGTACACGTTCTAGGTCAGTTCAGTTGTTAGCAGTTACACCCTCGATGGTGAAGAGTTTACTCTGGCTTAGAGGGTAAAGCGTCTGCCTGCAGTGCAGGAGACCCGGGTTCGATCCCTGGGTCGGGAAGATCCCCTGGAGAAGGAAATGGCAGCCCACTCTAGTATTCTTGCCTGGAAAATCCCATGGACAGAGGAGCCTGGTAGGCTACAGTCCATGGGGCCGCAAAGGGTTGGACACGACTGAGCGGCTTCACTTTATACCCTCAATGCTAATTTGTCCAACTTAGTGGAAATAAGACATTAACAGACTGAAAACAGGGGTCTCTATGCCTCAAATTAATTCAGCTGTGGCTAAAATGTGTTCCAGTCTATAACACTGACTGTGTTCCAGTCAGTATCCTGACTACAGTCTGTAACAGTTAGGTTCTTCTGTTAATGTTACATTGATGAATAGCTCTTCTGTGAGGCAAGGACAAACCGTGGACTGAAAACCAGAATGGAAATTAAAACGCCCCAGTAAATAGGCTTGGGGGCAAGGCGGAATCTGATTTTGAACAGCCATTCTTCCAGCAGGCTCTGCTGTTTTATTTTAGATTCAAGTTAGCTGAGCAAGCTTTTAATTTTAAAATTAAAATGTATTAACCGCATCATACTTTTACCCATGATTGTATTTTTTTAATATAAATTTATTTTAATTGGAGGTTAATTACTTTACAATATTGTATTGGTTTTGCCATACATCCACATGAATCCGCCACAGGTATACACATGTTCCCCATGATTGTATTTTTAAAATGGTAATGTAGCTTTGTGGTTTAGAGAAGGGATCAGGATGAGGTAAGGAGCCCAGAAAAAAANATTTTTTTATGTAGATCATTTTTAAATTCTTTATTTAATTTGTTACAATTAAAAGGTTACATATAGTAGTTTATAGTTACCTTTCTTTAGAATATAGAAAAGATCTTTAGACCTAGATGGTTATTTTACATAAATTCTACCAAACTCTCAAGAAACAACTGCAAATTATTCTAGAACACAGAAAGGAGGGAAAGCTCCCAATCATTTCATGGTATAGTCATGAGCAGATTAAGAACACACTGTAAGAAAGGAAAATGTGTAGGTCACCTTTACTTGCAAACTAAAGTCAATAAATCTACTTTATTTGAAATAAATATTACCAAACTAAATCCAGTAATTGAGGGAAAAAATCACATCCTAGGGTTTATCTGTCCCAGGGTGGGTTAACATTAGATACATTGGTTAACATGTATTAATGTAATTCATCATGTGATCATATTAAAAAGAAAATCTTATAATTATCTCAAAAGAAGAAGCAAAACATTTAATGAAATTTAATATCTGTTCATGATATTAAAGAAAGAAAAAAGGTAGCTTGTTACAAATAAAAGCTGACTTTTTTAACCTGGTAAACTGCACCTACACAACACACTGGAAGAGGTTTTTATGATAATAGCTGAAAGAGAAGACTAGTCACTCTCACTGCTTCTATTTAACCTAGCCTAGGGGTCCTACCTGGAGAAATGAGATGACGATTTCTACAGAGAATCTATGTGCAAGAGACTCTAGAGAATGCAGAACTGATTGGAAGATTTGGCAAGATTGCTGAATATAAGATTAGCAAGGTGTGTATTTAATAGAGGTCATATAATATCACTATGTAATCAGTAAAGGTCATACATACCAGCTAAAAGCAATAAGAAGATACAGTGATGGTTTTTAAAAAGACTGTTCTTTGCAGGGTTCAAAACCACTGGNAATATAAGATTAGCAAGGTGTGTATTTAATAGAGGTCATATAATATCACTATGTAATCAGTAAAGGTCATACATACCAGCTAAAAGCAATAAGAAGATACAGTGATGGTTTTTAAAAAGACTGTTCTTTGCAGGGTTCAAAACCACTGGGAGCTGTGCCTCTGGTTTCTGTAGTTGATTCTCTGCTGCTGCTGTTGCTGAGTCGCTTCAGTCGTGTCGGACTCTGTGCGACCCCATAGACGGCAGCCCACCAGGCTCCCCCGTCGCTGGGATTCTCCAGGCAAGAACACTGGAGTGGGCTGCCATGTCCTTCTCCAATGCATGAAAGTGAAAAGTGAAAGGGAAGTTGCTCAGTCGCGTCCGACTCTTAGCGACCCCATGGACTGCAGCCCACCAGGCTCCTCCACCCGTGGGATTCTCCAGGCAAGAGTACTGGAGTGGGGTGCCATTGCCTTCTCTGAGTTGATTTTCTAGTTCATCCCTAAAGGACCTGAATCTTCTGACTTTACAAATAACCTGTTTCCAGGTTCTGTGCTCTGTATGTGGATATACTGACT
The DNA here is from genome assembly GCA_006410675.1 of Oreotragus oreotragus. NCBI lineage: Eukaryota > Metazoa > Chordata > Mammalia > Artiodactyla > Bovidae > Oreotragus > Oreotragus oreotragus. The sequence continues at coordinate 556,429 of SJYX01005156.1, forward strand.
CCTCTGATTTTATAAACCTTTATAAAGTAATTACTATAGTACTCATGACTTCCCTGGTGGCTCAGGTGGTAAAGCGTCTGCCTACAATGTGGGAGACCCGGGTTCGATCCCTGGGTTGGGAAGATCCCCTGGAGAAGGAAATGGCACCCCACTCCAGTACTCTTGCCTGGAAAATCCTATGGATGGAGGAGCCTGGTAGGCTGCTGTCCACAGGGTCGCAAAGAGTCGGGCACGACTGAGTGACTTCACTTTCACTATGTTGCTTACTTTTATCTAGCACCTATTTAAGAAGTTTGCTTTTTTAGATCTAGAAAAGTTCCTCTCTACATCGGTTCTGCAGAGCCTTCTAAACATGGATCAAATAGTCATTGTTGTGACCCCACTTTCTGTGTATAACAGTCTTTCCTCCCAAACTTTGCCCACCTCTGACTCTGAGCCTTTTGGATATCATAATGTTGTCCCCACAGTAATCCTGAAAAAGCCCTCTAAGCTCAACTCGACATTTAAATGACTGCCTTGTCTGCAGGAGGACAGAGGACACAACATAATAGATAATAAAATACTTCCTCATGTGCTCGCAGAGCCGGAACAGCGCGACACCATTCACCTCTGCGTCGCTTGAGCCTAACAGAGGGTCTTGTGAAAACACGGTGCCAATTATATTTTTAAGCAGATTAGACAGAACTTCAGAGGACCAGGAAACAGAGTGATTTATTTTAGATTCTCCGCAAGCAGGCAGGGAAGGTGCTGCTTTATCCCTCCTATCTGTTTTCCCTTCGCGGTCGCTGCTCAGTCATCAAGTGACCTCAGTAGGCCCTCGGCTGAAGTTGACCGGGACTGGATAAGAGGGCGAACGCCGCCGGCCTCCCCCTTGGCCCTTAGTGTGACTCCTCCTCTTCCTACCTAAGAGCCGTCCCCCCAGCCGCAAGGAGCCTCTGGGCGTGTGTGTGGACACCCACCAGCACACCTGTTCAAGACCCACCTTCTAGAAGACCTTGGCCATCTGGACAAGGACATAAATGCTCCCAAGTACCCAGTATCCAGAGTGGGGTTTAAATGGTGATGCAGCTTTCAGGTGGACATACTCCCTTGGCCCAGACAGCTTACCTGTATGGAGGAGCAGAGTTGTTCTTGGGCACCAGGCTTAGGACAGGCTTTCTCTGCCTCCTGCAACAAGCATACACCAGTTTGTTTCCTGAAGAATTCCGACTCAATGCACTGCCATCTTTTTAGGTATAATCATAACATGTAAGAACTTGAAGAGACCTTCTTATCCAAACTTTTCATTAACTGAGGAAACCAAGGCCAGAGAAATGAACTGACGTGCCGGTAGTCATATAATGGGTCAGCATTAAACATGTATTGGAAACCCAGGTCCTTCTCCAGAGACCAGATGGTGTATTTCTCGTTCCTGTCCTTGTAGCTCTGTGTTCAGTGCCTGTCACTGTAGTTTCCGAATGCTTTCCAAATAGTTTTCCTTTTAGCAAAAACTATGTTGCTAGTGAATAAAATTTGTATATTGTAACCACAGTGGAAGGGACTCAGGTGGGAAGGGCAGAGGAAAATGCACCCATATGCTCTGCAGCATCTACATAATTTAAGTTTCTCCTAATTGTGAAATAATAAATTCCCATGTGATGAATGGGACATGTCTTTTAGAATCGGAAGTGGGCACCATTGGACTATCTGATGCGTTGAAATGCCAGAAACCATGTAATACAGTGGAAGGAAATAGCTTTGCGTTGTTGACTTCGTTTAAAATCCATGTTATCCCTTCAGAGAGCCCTCCAGAGTAACATCCCCCATGGATCCTATACTGGATCCAGCTTGGCATCACAGATCAGCCATTGCTCATTCTTGAAAGCTGTAGTTTACTGAGTGTATTTTTAGCCAAGTGAGAAGAGAAGGAGGAAGATAGCTTGAATCTCTTTTCATTTTATATTGATTGTTCTTTCAACAAATATTTATTGAATAGTTTGGTATATGCTAGGTCCTGTGTTAGGAACTAGGAATATGGAGGTAACCAAGACAGATACAGTGCCTGCCCTTAAGTAGCTTCCAGTCTGTTGGGGTGAATTATATGAGACCTTCGAGAGGGCAGGGAGGTGTGTGAAAGACTGAAGTGAGATCTAGGAAGCCCCTGGTGGAGCGAGAAACAAAAAGGAACTCTGTGTCTTTGAGTCTGTGTCTATTTTATAAATAAGTTGATTTGTATTACCTTTTTAGATTCCACATATTAGTGATAACAGCTATTTGTCTTTCTCTACCTGACTTCCTTCATTCAGTATGATAATCTCTGTGTCCATCCTTGTTGCACAGATGGCACATTTCATTCTTTTTTGTGGCTCATTAGTAGTCCTGTGTGTGTGTACGTGTACACATGCAGTGGAATATTACTTCCTCCATTCATCTGTTGATGGATATTTAGATTACTTCCACGTCTGGTGATTACCAAAGGGGAAAGGGGAGGAAGAAGGATAAATTAGGATTGTGGAATTATTAGATACACACCACAATATAGAATAAACAACAAATATTTACTGTCATAAATGATACAAATAAATACAACTGTGCTGTTTACCGTATAGCACATAGGAAACCAGTATCTTTAATAGGCCGTAGTGGAAAAGAATCTGGAGCTGTTTACCTGAAACTAACACAGTATTGTAAACCAACTGTACTTGAATAAATAAAGCTGTAGAGAGAGAAAAGGAATGACTGAGTAAACAAACGCACTCCACTGGGCAAACCACGGTGGAGATGCTGGATGCTTCGTCACTGAATATGGCAAACGGTTTTCATCTTCATTGAGAAAATAGTGAACCACAGCCTGAAGGCTCACATGAGAAGTAACATTTCCATATTTAAAAGGCTTTAGAAATAGAAATCTAGAGGAAACTATGGAAGAGTCTCTGATTTTAAAGCTGCTGAGCTTTAAAATAGACCCTGTAGCCTAAGGTTGTTTGGCCAGGATCTTGTTTGTGTCTCTGAGTGATAAACTTAGGGAACCCCTCAGGGTCTGTCCTGGCTTGATTTAACTTTTTATGATTGACAGTGCTTGGTGATACTGAGTAATATGCATCTACTTTGTTATTTAGAAACTGGTGGTACAGGGCTGAAAAATGTTGTGAGATTTTTGTGGAACTCTGGGTGAGATATATTAATAATATTAATAATCAAATTATAATAATTAATCAAAATTAATAATAAAATAATATTAATCAAAAGCAGCTCACTTTTATTACCCTTACTTCATAGTATATTCATATGAATGACAAAGAGGAGGTATTTTCTGAGCCAGCCATGTGGTCTTATGTTTATATATTTTTTGCAACAGCTTAAGAAAATGTTTAGTATGTAGGTGTATTTAGCCAGAAGAATACCAAATGTATCCAAGTCCATAAATAGACAGTGAAGCTAAAAGTTATGTGAACAAATTGTCTTTCCAGTTATTAGAAATGGCCAATACCTGATTGTTACAATCATTCATTCACCTTATCTAGGTGGCTCAGATGGTAAAGAATCTGCCTGCAGTGTGGGATGCCCAGATTAGATCCCTAGGTTGGGAAGATCCCCTGGAGAAGGAGCTGGCAACCCACTTCAGCATTCTTGCCTGGAGAATCCCATGGACAGAGGAGCCTGGTGGCTAGAGCCCACGGGGTCACAGAGGAGCCTGGTGGCTAGAGCCCATGGGGTCACAGAGGAGCCTGGTGGCTAGAGCCCACGGGGTCACAAAGAGCCGGACCTGACTGAGCGCCTGACACACACACGTCCCTGTTACTGCCCTTCCCGCCAGCGCAGCGCACCAAGCACTATGGCAGGGAAGTCACACTTATGTACACGTTCTAGGTCAGTTCAGTTGTTAGCAGTTACACCCTCGATGGTGAAGAGTTTACTCTGGCTTAGAGGGTAAAGCGTCTGCCTGCAGTGCAGGAGACCCGGGTTCGATCCCTGGGTCGGGAAGATCCCCTGGAGAAGGAAATGGCAGCCCACTCTAGTATTCTTGCCTGGAAAATCCCATGGACAGAGGAGCCTGGTAGGCTACAGTCCATGGGGCCGCAAAGGGTTGGACACGACTGAGCGGCTTCACTTTATACCCTCAATGCTAATTTGTCCAACTTAGTGGAAATAAGACATTAACAGACTGAAAACAGGGGTCTCTATGCCTCAAATTAATTCAGCTGTGGCTAAAATGTGTTCCAGTCTATAACACTGACTGTGTTCCAGTCAGTATCCTGACTACAGTCTGTAACAGTTAGGTTCTTCTGTTAATGTTACATTGATGAATAGCTCTTCTGTGAGGCAAGGACAAACCGTGGACTGAAAACCAGAATGGAAATTAAAACGCCCCAGTAAATAGGCTTGGGGGCAAGGCGGAATCTGATTTTGAACAGCCATTCTTCCAGCAGGCTCTGCTGTTTTATTTTAGATTCAAGTTAGCTGAGCAAGCTTTTAATTTTAAAATTAAAATGTATTAACCGCATCATACTTTTACCCATGATTGTATTTTTTTAATATAAATTTATTTTAATTGGAGGTTAATTACTTTACAATATTGTATTGGTTTTGCCATACATCCACATGAATCCGCCACAGGTATACACATGTTCCCCATGATTGTATTTTTAAAATGGTAATGTAGCTTTGTGGTTTAGAGAAGGGATCAGGATGAGGTAAGGAGCCCAGAAAAAAAAAGGCTAAAGATAAATTGATATGTGTATTGGAGAACACAGGTCAACTGTGAAGCTTTGACACAGATGAGAAAATAAAGTTATATACATCTGATGATAATTAGTACCTCAGAGATCTGCAGCATTGTTTCATCCCTTCTCTCGTCTCCGTGTGGACTGAATGTTGTGTCCCTCCAAATTCATATGCTGAAGTTCTGAAATAAGCAAACAAACAACTGAACGTGAGTGGTCTGTTATTTGTCAGCGGTAATCCTCATACCACCATCGACACTCTGTGGCTCAGTTTGGGTGATGCTCTGCTAAGTCTACAGGATGTAAGATAAAACAGGTATGGGTCTGCCTTCTTTGGGTTTTGGTTTATTTTAGTCATTGAATACACAGGAGATCCTAGGTATAGGGTCTCCAGAATATCCTGACTTTGTGGCATTCCTATGCAGGAATAGAGAGACTAACAAATAAATAAATAAACATACCCCCAAGGGAGAAGGTCATCTAAAGATTTCCATGCGTGGAGGATGCAGGTGAAGAGTAGAGGAAAAGATCTGACCTTGAACTTAACTTGGAAACATGCTTGATACTAAACGTTAACAGTTCAAATGGATCATATTGAAGCTTTCTGTTAGATCAAAGACTTAAAACGTAACTGGATGACTTATCAAGAAGAATTAGGTTTTATCTATTGGCATATCTTCTGTTGGCACGTCTGTGTGTTAAGTCATGTAAGTACAAGAAATTGAGTGGGTAGGAACAATTACAGTTTTTGAAACTCAAAAGGTATGTAGAAGGGCCAGCTCTTCTGATCTGCGTGTCCTTTCTTTGAACCGTGTGCCTTCTAATAGCCAGTGTCTGAAATAATCACAGAGGCAGGTGACATTCTTTTCCTTTGGGCGCTCTCGGTTTTAAAACTCATCCGCACAAATGATGTGAACGTTTGAGTTTTTTTAATGCCACTCCGCAGTCAGCCAGTGAATTAGGCTACCTCCAGAGGTTAAAATGAGAGTGTTTCTGACCCACACTTTTATTTCCCTCTCTTTCTACCAACATGCTTTTCTGGATAAAAATCAGTTGATAAAGAAATAAATATAGCCGTGTCTTTCCCACTCTCCTGATATTAATGCTGTTATCCTAAGAGAAAATAAGTGATGGGCTCCTTCACAAGACTCTAAAAATTCCTTTTCTGGCTGGAGATTAATGTGTCAGATCCTTCAAGTACACAGGTTATTAGAAATCGTTAGGCAGCCCTTAGAAAGCAGAGCCTGAGGAGGGAAGTGTGCTTACGTATGTATCATCATTTTTACTCTTTAACATAAGCAGATCCTGTTTAAGAAGTTTCTTGGGAAAGCAAATCACATGATGACACTGTGGGTGTAAATTAATGTTAGTAATTAGACTTGTGAGGTTGTGGACATTGTAAAAAAAAAAAAACAAACAAACAAATGATCACTGCATGGAAAAGAACAAGTACAAAGATATGAGGACATGTCAAAACAGAGAGAAATGAAGCTTGTACGGGTTGGTCATTTTTATTTGTTTCTAAAATATTCTGATTTGGGATATAAGTCAGTGTTGTGACAGATTTGTTTATTAAGTGTAGATTTTATGTTGCTTTTAGGGAAGGGCTGCAGATGTAGGGGTGCCAGGAAACATAACAAGGAGGTTGGATCTCTTCTGTGAATAGTTTCAAGAGGCATGTGGTTTCTCCCTGATGTCATGTGTGACCTCTGGAATAGTGAAAAGGCCCTTTCTTGCATTTGTGCTCCAAAGGAAAAAAACAGGGATGGCAGATAAAGGCAGGATAGCCTAAGTTTTAGATGCATAGGAAAGAACTAATGTGATACTATGCAGTAGAAAAGACAGCCTCTGCATTGTCATTAGCATTCATACTTGGAAACTGTTTCCTATCAATGCAAATTTAGACAAGTGAGGCACACCCACTATTTTTCCAGAACAAAGGTATTAACTCCTTGTAATCCGCAAGGTTTCAGATAGGGTCAATTTGAGTTTCCCTGAGCTCTGCTGGGATTCTAGCCAAGGAATGCTGTTTCTAAATCTCCAAATGTTCTACTGGATTTCTTTTATGTTTTCCATAGAGAATGGGAAGGATTGTACCTATTACAGATGAATTTGTTTCTAAGAAAATTGTATCCAGGTTGATGGGAATTAATAAGTACAATGCTCTCACGTTGTCAATCTGTAAATCCGGTTGATTTCAGCTCCTGTTTATTTGAAGGTTATGTTCACTTTTATCTAGTTCCAGCGGCTGCTTCCTAAGTCAACCACTCTGTTTCCTGTCTGGAATTTCACAATAGCCTCCTATGGTCTATTTCTGTGTACACTTTGGCGCTTAATAGTCAGGTCCGTATAGTCAAAGCTATGTTTTTTTTCAGTAGTCACATACAGATGTGAGAGTTGGACCATAAAGAAGGCTGAGCACCAAAGAATTGATACTTTCAAATTGTGGTGTTGGAGAAGACTCTTGAGAGTCCCTCAGATGGCACGGAGACCAAACCAGTCAACCCTGAAGGAAATCAAGCCTGAATATTCATTAGAGAGACTGACCCTGAAGGTGAAGCTCCAGTACTTGGGTCACCTGATGCAAAGAGCCAGCTCACTGGAAAAGACTCAGGCTGGGAAAGATTGAGGGCAGGAGGAGAAGGGGCTCACAGAGGATGAGATGGTTGGATGGCATCACCAACTCAATGGACATGAGTTTGAGAAACTCCAGGAGATGGTGAAAGAAGAGCCTGGCATGCTGTAGTTCATGGGGTTCTCAAAGAATGAGACAAGACTTAGTGACTGAACAACTCTGCCCTCTAACTACAGCGATGATATAAAAGTAAAAATATGGTCAGATTCCCTCTTTAATACATCTTAGTAGCTTCTAATACACTTACAGAGACCCGAGTCCTGGGTGTGGCCAGAAGGCCCTGCTGGAGCTCGCCATGCCTGCAAGCCTTCTGCACCCCTTCGCTCGATCACTGCAGCCACACAGCCTACCCTGTGCTCTTGTTCTCTCCCATCACCTTGGCACACGTCGTCCTGGTCTTCATCCGAGTGAGCTCTTAGGTATCCCTTTAGTCTTGTCTCGTGAGCCTCGCTCAGATATCCTGCAGCTTACACCAGGCACCCCGTCACAGCTCTTCATCAGACCTTTCTGTTTCAAGGGAACTCAGTCTTTCAGCTCGCTGCCATGTCTCCCGTGCTAATGACGTAACAGTTGTCACCCCCAGTAGACTACAAGCTATAGGCCCTCTGTCTCTTCAGTCCTAGATGTTCCTGGCATGTAACAGGTGCCCAATGATAGTTGTTGAATGAATCAGTGAGTGATGAATAGAAACATCCCCACGGAAGTGACCTAGACACCAGGGGTTCACACTGGAGCCTTTCGAGCCACTGGTGATGGAACAAGTCCTGTTCCCATGATGCTGTGTCTGAGGTATAGTCATGAGAGTTCCTGCTTCTCATCAAAAATCACTCCTGATAGAGATAATCTGTTGATATATTACACGCGAACCCTTTTACTTTCTGCCTCTGAAGAGTGTTTAAGGATTTCAAAATAGGCATGCAAGATAACTTATCTGCTAAAATCCAAACATAGGTATATTGACCCAGTAAAATGGCAATAGCTTTCGACAAAAGCTATTCATGCGTAAACACACTTTTCAGCTTTTACTTTATCATGATAGTTGTTGTTTTTTTTTTTTTTCAATTGGGAAAAGAAATAAAACAGACATTTGAAAATCAGCACCTGCCCCAATGAATGTCTCCTGTAATTTCTCAGTCTTGTGGAAGATGGTAAGTTAGGAAGGGTGGCTGATGTAATGTCACAACCAGGGTCAGTTTTACCCTATATAATAACCAGTTATATTTAAACAAGTGAACATTGTGCCATAAAATCCTGATGATGAGGGAATAGAAATAAAATTAATAAAAGGAAGCTAAACTAATGCAGGATTTCCCAGATGGGGCTTGTGGTAAAGAATCTGCCTGCCAATGCAGGAGACATGAGAGACACAGGTTCCATGCCTGGGTCGGGAAGATCCCCTAGAGGAGGACATGGCAACCCACTGCAGTATTCTTGCCTGGAGAATCCCATGCACAGAGGAGCCTGGCATGCTACAGTTCACAGGGTTGCAAAAAGTTGGACATGACTGATGCATCTTAGTGTGCGTGCACACACACACATGCACACACACTCACTCACTAATGGAGGAGAGTATCACTGGCAGTATCACTACACTCAAGGCCACTCACCAGCAGAATATTTCATTTTCCTTGATTATACGAGGTTGTGACCATTTCAGACTGTTTCTGTTCTGAATCTTTTTTCCATCTGTCTCATTTAATACAAGTAATTGAGCCAAGATACCATGTTTAACCTCTGAACAGTCACATTAGAAATCTCAGGATCTTGGAATAAAATGTTTTTCTAGGATTTGCAAAAAAGAACTACTAGCCTCTATCTGGCCAGTGGTTTAATTCCCAACCCTGAAACCTGACAGATTGTCTGCTTATGGTAGATAAGTCACAAAACTGTGGAGACACACTATTCTGTAAAGCTCTGGAGCGAAAATTCTTTTTTCAGTTCTACATACTCACCTTCAAAACTCTATATCCCTGTACCCTAGCCCCATATGTATGCACTGTATATTTATTCACAGATTCCTCTTCTACTCTGCAGTGGCACTCTTAATATTCCTTTTTCTCAGCTTCTTAAATCCTGCATGTGAACTAGCTAGCTGGTTGGTATTTTAACATAATTGTTCTTCTACACTGTGTGATTATCAGCTGGAGGAAACCCTCTGTAGATTGAACTCATCAATTGTCAAGCACTCTCTGTGCAGCTATGTATTGTAGGGAAGGCCTCTGCAGAAGATAACATGCTTAAACACTGTTTACACCTCCCCAGTTACTTACTGAGGCTCAGGTCACTGGGATAAAGAAAAGGTTAGGTGAAGAGATGCTTCCCAGATTGCAGTTGCAATGGTTCTAGCTTGTTTAATCCGGTTCCTCTCAAACTTTAGTGTACATCTGAATCTTTTGAAGATCTTGTTAAAACGCTTGTTCCTGGGCTTTATCACCCCCCAACCCAGTAAAGGTCCTGACTCAGTAAATACTACCTAGGGCCCGTATATGGTCATGTTTAAAAGCTTCCAGATGCTGCTGCTGCTGGTGGTCTGATCACACTTTGAGTAGAGCTGGTTTAGTTTAGCCAACAGCAGGAGCAACCGACACATAATTATCCTCTCTCCATTCTTTTTGCTACCTCCGCAATCCTTTTGTGTTAAAAAGAGGAAGAGGAAGAGCTGAGAAAACTTAGGAGAACCTCCAGTTATGTAACTCACAGAGTTGTGTGCTCAGAATATGGGGGGCATGGAATTTAAAACAGTGTGTTGAGTAGCGATGAGTTTGTCAGTGGCTCAGATGGTAAAGAATCTGCCTATCATGCAGGAGGCCGGGTTCGACCCCTGAGTTGGGAAGATCCCCTGGAGAAGGAAATGGCAGACCCACTTCAGTTTTCTTGCCTGGAGAATCCCCATGGACAGAGGAGCCTCATGGCCTGTAGTCCATGGGGTCGCAAAAAGTCAGACACAACTAAGCGACTTACAGGTTCCCTTTCACTTCATTGAGTAACAATGCTATTTCCTGGTGATCCCTAGGAAACTACATTGTATATCCAGATGCAGAAAGTATGTTGCCAGAATCTGAGTAGGTGGGAAAGCACAAGATATCTCTGAAGAGATTTAAAAAACAAAACAAAACATGGTGCTTAACTTTTGCAATAAGAATGCCAATCACAAACTCCTTGGTAAGGCTCAGTGATGATGCTTAAAATCAACGAAGAGTTCTCAGCCCGCTGGAGGCCCACCCTATCCTTGAAGGGTCTTCCTTGGGTAAAGTCAGATGCTTAGAATGCTCAGTTTTCTTGGGGAGGGGGTTCCCTGCTGCCCATGGGTTACTACCACCATGTTTCAGAGAGGTGGATGTCCACTCCCTTGATACCCCAGAGAGCTTTTGCAAAGGCTTTCCACACCAGCTAGAGGATGCTTGTCAAACTCGGCCTAGCTGGGAAAACATTGGTATTGCTCATTGACCCAGACCTGCACCTCTGCAATTAGACTAGCACTTTCCTTTGTTTTCCCTAGGGGTGAAACAGTTGCCAAGTCTTTAACAAGCAGCCTCTAACAAGCCCCATGCAAGGAGCTATTGATTGGGCTGGAGGAAAAAGCAAGTACAATTAAGCCTCAAACTAATCATCAGAATTCAACATTCACTGAATTGTTCCAGTGATTCATTAAAACTGCTCTCCTTGGCTTGGAGTATGGGAGTTTCTGGGTTTGGTGGTGAGGGTCATCTGCAGTGTGAAAAACCATGGTTCAGCAATTTGGAATATTTTCTTATTCTCAAAGGATCAAAAATGGAATGAATAAAAATTGTAATCTCTGCAGTAGGTTTTGTAATTAGAACAGAAAAGCAGGGAGAATTTTAGTATTTAACAGCATAGCCTGTTCATTCACCATATTTACATGAAGAAGTATGTATATTTTCTTTTTCTTTCTTTCTTTTTTTTTTTTTTTTTGTTGCTTGAGAACATTGCAGAGCAACCAAAGCTGTTGCCACATGCATTGTAGATGTCTGGATAGACTGAGTGCAACCCTGAGTTTGTACAGAATTGGGTTGGAGGGGAAAAAATAAAGTTTCCATAAGTATATATGCATTTAGCAGCAAAAACCTATTTTGAAAAATTCACACAACATCCTGATGTAATAGCAGTGTATTCTACCCAGAGAATGTAATTGATGTTTCATTATACATGACTCATAAGCAAAGCGTGCCTTTTAAAGCAATCTCTAAAGTGACAGATGGATGGACACCCACTGCCTAGTTTTTGGCCAGTCAACCTCTCTCCAAGAAGGGTACTCGTGACCTTAACTTCTCTCTGCAGAGCAGGCCGGTCCACACTGCGCTATATTATGTCTTCATGGAGCGGTGCAGTCTGCCCAGGCTCAAATGTGACTGGAATTCATTTTATGATACCATCAAAACAAACAAACAAAAAAAATTTCTACTTAACTCTGCCTATTAAGGTTTATCACACATATGGCTTGGAAACATTCTATGTAAATTATTTTGCCCTGTTGGGAAAAAGTGCCATGCTGTTAATTTTATTACTTTTCTGGCAAACGTATTAGTGTTAAGCAGTAGACCTAATTGGCTGCATATGATAATTTAGATGTGACCACTGTGAACCCGAGATCTATACCAGCTTTAGATACACGTAGTGTCTGAGTTCTTTTCCAAGGAAAAACTGGAGGGATGCAAGCACAGCCCTAGCAGCGGTTGGTTAATTGTTGCGAGAACTTACAAATACTTTTCACTAAGTTGGAAGGGTGATTACATGGCTTTCGTAATAAATCATGGTAGAAATAGCAAGTGATACAACTTATAGGACTGCTGCCACTTTCCTGACACCGCCAGGACCTACAGGAGCTTCCTAAAATGGATTTTTCTCATTCCAGACCAAATGAACTTTTTTAAGCTGTAAAAAATATTAATAAGGGGTGGAAATGCTTCTTTGCTTTGAACTTTTAATTTTGAACTAATTTTAGGCTTCTAGAAAAGTTGCAAAAAGTTCCTTATATCTTATCCTTCCTTGCTTTCCTTAATGTTGGCATCTTGTATAACCATGGGGCTTCTCTAGTGGCTCAGACTGTGAAGAATCTGCCTGCAATGTGGGAGACCCAGGTTCAATCTCTGGGTCAGGAAGATCCCCAGAGAAGGGAATGGCTTACCCACTCCATGGACAGAGGAGTCTAGCCGGCTACAATCCACAGGGTCACAGAGAGTCAGTCATAACTAACAGAATAGCACTTTCACTCACTTGCTGTATAACCATAGCACATAATCAGGGAGAGGATATTAACATTGGTGTCATGTTTTTTTTTTTTTTTTTTGTATTTATTTATTTTTTTACACGAACTCCCAAACATGAACCCCCCTCCCACCTCCCCCCCAGGTGTCATGTTGTTATTCAAGCTACGGTTTATTGAAATTCACATACTTCTCCATTAGTTTGATTTTCTTTTCTGGATTCTGTCTAGGCCATCAAGTTGAATTGAGTTGATATTTCTCTTTTAGTCTCCTATAATCTATAGCATTTCATTTGTCTTTTTCATAAAAATGTATCTTAAAGCAGATTTTTTGGTGTATTTAGTTGACATATACACAGGAAGATCATGTGTGTGTTTTCTTTCAATGGTGGGTATGATCATTGAGTAGGAAACACTTGAACTTCTGTTTTGCTTGGAAAAAAATATTCAAGCAAATATCGTCGTGGAGGCCTTTCCAAAATGTTAATGATATGATAACTTAGTTTTTTTCAATAAACTTTACTGATTCAGATTAATTTTTTAAAAACCCACTAAGGTTTGGCTAAAAATAAAGATTGAATTTTAATTTTTAAATATATTAAAGATAGTTTGGGTTTTATTTTACTAGTTTTAGAAAGCTGTAAACTGATACACATTTTTCATTCTAATTGTTGTCTAGGGGATCTTTTTACTACAGGAAAGGCTAATTTATAATTAGCATAAGTGTTATTTATATGTAGTAGATTACTTCAGCTTCAAAAAATAGTTTTTTTCTTAAATATTCTCCCTAAGAAGTATCTTACCTTTTTTTTAATTATAAAAAAGTAAAAAAGTGTTGGCTAAGCAAAGATAAACCACAACAGAATCTTGCCCATATTTTACAAATTTCAAATTAGTGATTCAAATTAATAGGTTTTTATTGTATGAGAAGCTTAAAGTTGTTACTAAAATATGATTTTGGAGAGCAGTGGAACCATTCGTAAAGTAATCTGTTCCTCTTAGCCTAGCCTGTTTGCTCCCACCAGAGTCACGTGTATACACGAGGGTTATGAACATAGCCCAGTGGGTAAACTTGGAGGAATTCTGGATGTTGCGCCTCTTCTAGTAAACAATCGTTGAATGGAGATACACGCACACACCCCAGTTCCACAGACATTGTTTGATTCTTCCATTCTGTTTGAACTATTCTGATACCAACTGAGTGTACTCCAATTCAGGTCTGAATTAACCCCACAAATTAAGGGCAAAATTCACCCGGTTGGCCTGACTTCAGAGACCAGCAGCAAGTGGGACCTGCCACCTGTACTTTTGACCGAGTGCCTGCAAATCCAGGGGTTCCCCTTTGTAGTTCAGTAATTTTCTTGAAGGACTCACAGAGCTCAGGAAAGCACTTATGACTACGTTTCTATGAGGATGAGGGCTTCCCAGGCGGTGCGGTGGTGAAGAATCCACCTACCAGTGGAGAAGACACAGGAGACGTGTGTTTGATCCCTGGATCAGGAAGATCCCCTGGAGTAGGAAGTGGCAACCCGCTCCAGCATTCTTGCCTGGGGAATCCCACGAGCAGAGGAGCCTGGCGGGCTACAGTCCATAGCACTGCAAAGTGTCAGACATGACTGAGCAACTGGGCACACGGGCACCCACGTTGTTGTTCATTCACTCGGCCGTGTCCGACTCTTTGCAGCCCCGTGGACTGCAGCACGCCAGGCTGCCCTGTCCTTCACCATCTCAAACTCATGTCCATCGAGTCAGTGATGCCACCCGACCATCTCAGGCTCCTCCTGCCTTCAATCTTTCTCAGCATCAGGGTCTTTTCCAGTGAGTCAGCTCTTCACATCAGGTGGCCAGAGTACTGGAGCTTCAGCTTCAACATCAGTCCTTCCAATGAGTAGTCAGGGTTGATTTCCTTTAGGATGGACTGGTTGGATCTCCTTGCTGTCATTGCTCCTCCCTTGTNGCCTTCAATCTTTCTCAGCATCAGGGTCTTTTCCAGTGAGTCAGCTCTTCACATCAGGTGGCCAGAGTACTGGAGCTTCAGCTTCAACATCAGTCCTTCCAATGAGTAGTCAGGGTTGATTTCCTTTAGGATGGACTGGTTGGATCTCCTTGCTGTCATTGCTCCTCCCTTGTTTCTGCATCCTCTCTTCCCTGATAACAGCTGTTTGAACCTGCTCTTTGGAACTCCAGGAACGTCGTGGAGGCTGAAATCTATTCCCTGCAAACAAGAAACAGGAGACACAGAAAGGCTTCCATGCCCAAGAGCCCCACAGGTTCCTGCTCACACAATGACAATACCACTAAATATTCTTGTATACATTTTCATCGTTTTTCTCTTCATTTTAAACAGTATTGGAGCTTAATTTATGGGTTTTTTTTGATAGTTTGTTAAATTACCCCAAGTACTTAATGTTGATGCCGTTGCAAATCATGTTTTTGAAACTTCATTTCCCGACCATTTATTTTTAGTATGAAAGTGAAAATGAAGCCACTCAGTCGTGTCCAACTCTGTGACCCCATGGACTGTAGCCCACCAGGCTCCTCCATCCATGGGATTCTCCAGGCAAGAATACTACCATTTCCTTCTCCAGGGGATCTTCCCGACCCAGGGATCGAACCCGGGTTTCCCTCATTGGAGGCAGACTCTTTAACCTCTAAGCCACCAGGGAAGCCCACTTGGCTCTTTAATCTTATTTAATTCTGAATTAGCTATGAGGTATGCATTACTGTTTCTATTTTTCAGATGGTAAAAACTGAGGTTCCAAAAGGTAAAGTGACTTAACCGAGATCATTCAGATAGTAATTGGTAGATCAAGATAACCCAGGTTGAACTCCAAAGCCTGTAGTTTTCACTAAGAGGACATTTACAATTGGTTACTGTAAACTCAGTCCGCAAAAGAAGGACTAAACTTCTAAACTTTAGAATCTAATTAGCATCTTAGGATAATAACTTTATTCACTGTATATTATTCATAGTCAAACTAAAGATATGGGCAACAATAATTAGAATTTTAGTAGCAATATAATATAATAAATTTATCAACTACATTACCTTGTAGCCTCATCTTCTAGTTTCTTTTTCTGTATTAACTCTGATCTTTTTCTTTCAATTTCCCTCAGTTTGTCACGTTTGATCTTATAAAGCTGTTCAATGGCTAACTGCTGTGTATTGTAGCTTTCTCTCAGTTCCTAAGGAGAAAATAAAAAGTTAATATGGCATGAATTTAAATACTTTTGCCTTACATAAAAATGTGGCAACTGCATTTAAAGATAAAAATCATAAAGCAAGTTAAACTAAAGTAAAAAAGATTAAAAGTCTTTAAAAAGATGATTTTAAAAAATCTTGACTACATTAAGTACTGAAGGTATATAGCCACTGAGGACAAATGTATGTTAAAATCAACTGCTTTTATACTAATTCATTCCTAAGGAACAAAAATCTTTTACAAGCCAAGTATTTGATTTGGTGTTTCGTTTTCAATAGAAAAGCAATCCATTAAAAATCCAGGGAAAACAGTTTGCTTGTTACAACACTTGAAGAGGAATTTTGTTCAGTCATAGTTTTGACATGTGTAGTTGAACCAAGTTACCCATAATTTTTATCCAGTCAGATATTGAACTAAACACAGAATTATTTAATAAACTATGCAATATTTATTTAATTTAAATAGTTTAATAACTAAAATGGAAAAGATAATGTCTATCTAAAACCACGACTAGAGTGGGTCAAAATAATGAAAAGTATTAAACAGGAATTAAATGTTTATTGAGCATCTAGTTCTGTGCAAAATGCTATAAAGATTCACAATCCAAGACCATCTGACTCCTGAGTCTATAGTCCTTGTCTTCAAAGAATTCAGCCTCAAAGTAGACAAAAATGCCAAAATCTGGAATACAGTTGAGTGTCTTAGCAGAAACCGGCAATTACCCGCTCAGCATCCCTTCCCCTTCCCTACTAACACACTCTTTCCCCTTTGGGGAAGTCGCTTTGCCCCTTGAAAACCACCCTTCTATGTGGTTTTGAAGAGTCTGTCACACTCAGTGCTCCTCCCACTTCTACCCAAGTGTGGTCATGTGATCTACACCATCACAGCACCTCACTGCCCTGGTAAGAATGACTGGTGCAAAGGACATGCACACGATCCAAGCTGGGCCACAATCCCTTCCCAGGATTCAGATATGAGGAGGGGAGAAAGAAGCCTTTCCCTCACTAAACTCATTAAAGTGAGGGTAAGGTAAACCTGGGGCTGCCCCATTTCCTAGTGAGGCCATCAGGGGTAGAAATGAAGTCGACACAGGAAAGAGAGAAGCAAAGATTAGAGAGAGAGAGGTGGAGCAAGGAGTGCTGGGGAACCAAATCTCTGACTTCACTCCCATGTCTAGGAACTGCCCCTTCTACTGATTCAGTTAGCGGTCCTAGTATTCTTCCAATTACCACTCTTTTTAGCTTAACTATTTTTTTTTTAAGTAATAAAGACAGCAAATATTTAATTATCACTTGCTTTATAACACAATATTTGCACAAAAGATCTTTGAGGAAGATACAATTATCATACTTGCTTTAAAAATAAGGAAACTGAGGCACAGAGAAGTTTTGTACGCCCAATATCATAATACTAGTACAAGACAGAACTGGGATAAAGTATGCTTTTATTATTTGCTTAATTAAAGGTAAAAATAAAATATCTATATGTAAAGAATATTGTCAGATTGCTTTATAGATGGATGAATATTGAAACCATCTTAAGTTCATATGGAATTTCAGGAAAGCCATATATTGTAGTGGGACTCCACAAACTTATACTTTATTTATTTTTCTATTATAAATTTACTTATTTTAATTGGAAGCTAGTTACTTTACAATATTGTATTGGTTTTGCCATACATCAACATGAATCCACCATGGGTATACAACTGAATTTCTTTTACTTGGAATCTATAGAATNCATCTTAAGTTCATATGGAATTTCAGGAAAGCCATATATTGTAGTGGGACTCCACAAACTTATACTTTATTTATTTTTCTATTATAAATTTACTTATTTTAATTGGAAGCTAGTTACTTTACAATATTGTATTGGTTTTGCCATACATCAACATGAATCCACCATGGGTATACAACTGAATTTCTTTTACTTGGAATCTATAGAATCCTGAATAAGATGGTAGAAAAAGGCTGGGATAAGGAAGGGGAAAAAACTCCAAAAACAAGGAAACTACCACAAAAACCTAAAGTAAACAAAGGAGGCTTCACAGCAAAGGTGGGCGCTTAGACCACATCTGGATAGAGTTTTTTGGTAAAAGATGTCTTGGGGCATCTATCTATACACAAAAACAAAAAGCCATGAGCAAACAAAGGAAAGCAGCCTAAGCTCTATTTCTTTCCAGAAATAAAAATATTTTATAGGTGAGCCCTTTTAACTAGACCGAGTAAACGTGGTATCCAGAGAGGATGTCCAAAATGTCTAAGATCAAGACTTAAGGCAATAATAATACAAATACCACCACTCACAGCAAAGTTTTCACAGCTCTCACCTCTCTCTTACAGAGCTCAGTTCTCTCTGTTGCACCTTTCTCTGGACTCTACTGAAAAGCAGAAGACTACCGTGGTTACATTCTATGGAGAAGGAGCCTGGTGTAGTGAAAGGACTTCAGGAGCATGGGTCTGGAATAAGACCCCCAAGATCTGAATCAGGCTCTGTCAGTGACTAGCTGAGTAACCATAGGAAACCTCACAGTCTCCTCATCTGTAAAATGAGGTTAATTACAGCACATGCCCCACAGCATTGCTCTGAGAACTGAATGGGTTAACACACATAAAGTGCTTACAATAGTGCAGGGCGCTGAGTGAGTCCTTAATAAATATTAGCTGTATTACTGACTGAAGTTGTAAAAAGGAGAATTTTAAGTTTAAAAAGCAAAGTGGTGAGGAGCCAAATTAATGTCTGATCTTAATATGGTTGCAAGGTTAGCCCTCTAACTTGTCCTTTAAAATATTGTTCCAGGGACTACTCTGGTGGTCCAGTGGCTAAGACTCCATGCTCCCAACGCAAGGCGCCTGGGTTCAATTCCTGATTAGGGAATTAGATCCTGCATGCCAAAACTAAGACCACCCAAATAAATAAACAAAGGTTAAAAAAAAAATACTGTTCCAAGTCTTCCTTCATTAGCCATTCCTCCTGTGTCTGAATTAACGAGCTTCTTTGCACTCTGCAAGGCATTATGTGCATTCTCCTATCACAGGCAGCATCTTCCAACTGTATGACTGTCTCGCCACTGGAGTGAGTTTCTTGACAACAGGACTGTCTTTCATCAAGATAATCCCAGCCAAGAGAAAGCCTGGTAGACTATAGTTATTTAGTTAGTATTTACTGGGTGAATGAAAATACATAAACCATAGGTAAGGTAAGTCATTCAGTTATGTGTGACTCTCTGTGACCCCATGGACTGTGGCCTGCAGGCTCCTCTGTCCATGGAATCCTCCAGGCAAGAATACTGGAGTGGGTTGCCAGGCCCTCCTCCAGGGGATCTTCCAGATCCAGGGATGGAACCCGGGTCTCCTGCATTGCAGGCACTCTTAACCGTACATAAACCATAGTCTATGCATATTAGTAAGATGTGTCAAGTACCATAGAGCTTGCCAAAAGCATTTCCTCTCCCTGAGTTACATTGATCCTAAAAAGTATCATTAGACTCATTCCTCTGAGTTAAGTCATGCTTCTGGTAAAATCTAATAGTTAACTATCACTTTGTAGGACAGCATAAGTTAACACAACACTGTAAAATAAGAATACTTTGATTTTAAAGATAACCTATTAACTGAAAACAAGTAAACAATTTGCATTTATGAACAGAGCTGTTCTCTATCTTAACAGAACAATAGATTATTCTTTTCAAGTTAAGGAAGTTTTCTTCTGTTCCTAGTATGCTGATAACTTTTTCATTTTTTAATCATAAATAGGTGCTAAATTTTATCAAATACACTTTCTGCATTTAGAGAGATGAGCAATTGTTTTTCTCCTTTAACCTGTTTATATGGCAAATTACAGTAAAACATTTTTACATATCAAATCATCTTTGCCTGGATAAGTTAAATCCCACTTGGTCATAGCTGAGTATCTGTCTTATGAATTTCCATATTCAACTTTTCAATATTATTTAGAATTTTTGCCTCTATGCTAAATTGATCTATAATGATCCTTTCTCACACTATTATCAAATTATGAGGTTTATGATAGTTTCATGTGATAAGTTGGGAATACTCCCTCTTCTATATTTTGAAACAGATGTGTAAAATTGGAGTTATTTATTCCATCAGTAAAATTCCAGGTCTGGACTCTCTTTTAGAGGAGATTTTACACTACAGAATTAAAATATTTCATGACAATAAAGCTACCTATTTTTTTCTTGAATCAGTGTTAACAAATTATAATTTGTTCATTTCACCTATGTTTCTATATTTATATGCAAAATTGTCATAATATTCCCTCTTATTGTTTGTAATATATTCAGTTATTTTTCCTTTTTACTTCTAACTTTATTTTTACTTCCTTTTAAAAATGTCTTGCCAAAGGTTTAATTTTTTTAACCTATAAAAGTAAAAATTTGGTTTTCTTAACTCTATTAAATATCTGTGTTCTATTTCACAATTTCCTTCTACTTTTTTCCTCCTTTATTATGCTAGTCTTTTTTTAGCTTCTTAAATTGAACACTTAGCTAATAAATTTTCATTTTTTTCCTAATATAACCATTTAAGGTCAAATCCTGACTCTCTGGGTTGAATTTCTTTTTGCTATCTGTGTGACTCTAGGCAGCTTAATTTACTTCTATGTGAAATGTGAACCAATAATAGAAGGTATATCACAGGGGTAATGTTAAGGATTAAATAAATTAATATAAGTAAAACATTTAGGACGGTGCCAGTCACAGAGAAAGCCTGTAATAATCTTATCTATTATTACTACAGCTTGATTTATGAATTAGAAAATAATTACTGACTCCTGATATGAAATATAAGGAATCTACTCATTTATACTATCCCACATCTCCTCTTCATTTCCCAATGTTTGGCTGTAACTTAAAAATAGACTTAAACTACTATTTCACTTTCATAAACATTTGACAACATTTTGCAACTCTAAATTTTTTTTTGAAAATTTTCAGATTTACAAAAAATCTGACTAAGTTGCATACACTGATGCTTTCACCCCCTAGAACTTCATTATTCCACATACTATTGTCAATGTTAATAGTGACATAGTAATTTAATACAGAACTTTTATTCCAAAAATGTTCCCAATCGTGTAAACACTGTCCTTAATAAGTCTTTTTTTTTTTTTTTAGATCCACTATCCAATCAAGGACCATACACTTTGTTCCACTGTTGTGAGGTCTCCTCCATTTTTTTATGAGATTCACATTTCTAGTGTGTGGGTTAGTATATTATAGACCAAACCACAATTTGGGTTTGCCTAATTATTCCCTTACATTTACACAGATGAAATATTTTTGGCAAAAACAGCATAGAAGTGATGTGTCTTTCTCAGTGCATCCTATCAGGAGACACGTAATGTCAGTTGTGCCATTCTGGTAATAGTAAATATGACTGCCTGGCTGAGGGTGGTTTACCTGGCTTCTGGCCTGAGGCAATAGTAAATATGACTGACTGGGTTTCTGGCCTGAGTATTCTCGCTGCTCTTTATTGCCTTTTCGAGATGACTATTTCTCCTCACTCGTACAAATTCCTTGCTTCTGAGGCTCAGAATACCATCCAGCAGTTCCACTCTCCCCTTCCTCTTAACTGTCATCTATCAATCACCTGGTCACTGCTCCTCACTCATTCATTATTCTCCCAATCTTTGACATCCACATAGATAACCCCATCAAAACCTAAATTCAGGCCGATCTCCTCAATGATGATCTCTTTTTTTGCGGGGGGGGGGTCCATTTGATCTATCACTTGCATTATTATATCTTGTCATCAGCTCAAAGAAAACTACCATTGATCAGTATCCCATTTGCCAAACATAAGTTCTTATCCTTCAGGCTTTTCTTATATGTGATGCATCCATTTCAACAGTTTTCAACCTCTCTGGGACTTCTCTTTTTCCATCAACAACCGTTTCTCTTTTCATAACCCTTCACGTTCAGAACATATTGCAGAGTTCATTTTTATCATAATTACTGTGTTAAGATCTGTAGCTCCCTTGTTCGTCCCTCTCTGCCCATGTCTATCAAAACCTCAAACCTCTTTAAATCTATGAATCTATGCCATTACCCTTTTCTGTGCTTACATACAAGCAGCTGAACTTTGGTGGAAAGAAAAAAGACCATTAGTCATGCTGTTTCTTTTTTAAATTCATGAACTCCAACTGTGAATAGGCATTCAACATTGCTCAGGATGTGGACTGCTTTCCTCTACTAAACTTGCACCCTCTAGCCACACTGAAATGTATTATTTCCTGGCTACTTTTCTCTCCTGAAATTTCCCAATCTTCCATTCATCCTCCCCACCACCAGCCAATAATCTTGCTACATTAAGCCAGACTAGATCTCCCTCATCTTTCCATCTCAAAAGCATTAAACCTTCCTGCATCTGATCCATCTCCTTCTAGTCTGAGTTATTCCGTGTCCTCAACTATTCATGATTTCTTGCAATGATCCAATTTGCTTCTGATTTTAAGTTTTGAAGCTGTCAACTTCCTACTCTCCACCAACAAATTTAACTGACTTCATGCCTATCTTATCCCCATATGCTATACTGGAAGTATTCTTTTTATCTTGAAGAACAAGATTATATCTTAATCTGCTTCCCTGGAACTTTATTCCATCAATTATCCCCACTTTAAAAGTCCCAATCTCTCACTTTTCTCCTCCCTCCCTTCCTCTCTCTTTACTATCTCCTTCAAGTCTTTTCTTTCCTTTTTTGAATTAAAAAAGTAGCCTTTACTTAAAAGAATAAAAGAATAAATTACATGAAACGAGAAGTGTTCTTAAAATCTGGGATATTTTGACTAATTTCTTTCTACTTTTTTCTTATAAACTCTATAATAACTCTAAATGGTGCCTATCTTCTGACTGAGAACATTCAAAACCATTCATCCATTCAGCAAGTATGTACTGCCACCCATGATGTTCCATGCACTGTTCTAGGTGTTGGGAATTCAGCAATAAAATAGGCTTGAGTAGGCAATTAAGACCCTCTGATGGATATGGTTAGTTACCCAAAAAGCTCAGTTTTCTCCATTTCATGCTTCTGTCCTAACAAAAACTATCCATTCCTCATGTACCCATATGCTGCACAAAAAGGTGATACCACTTTCAAGGGTGGCCCCAATTATTCTTTTACTTTTCAACTTTATTATAAAGTATAACTGGTAAATAAAAACTATATATTTAAGGTATACAACTTGTTTTAATACACATATACACTGTGAAATGATCACCCTAATCAAGCTAATTAACATATTCACTTCTTCATATAGTTACCATTCCCTCTCCTCATTTCCTCCCTCCCTGTCTTCTCTCCCTCTTTCTTTCTTTCCTGAGAATGTTTAAGATCTATCCTCTTAACAATACTGTATTGTACAGTTCAAATTTGCTAACTATAGCTTATAGTAACTATGCTGTGCATTGGATTTCACAATTTTTCCATCTTGCATAACTAAAACTTTGTATCCTTTGTTGTCTTTCTTAAACCAAAAAACCTCAATGCTCTCTTTTTAACTAATGCTTTCTTTTTCTCCATGCTCTCTTTTCACTCTCCTAAAGCTTTTCCCACTCACTCCACCCTTCCTTGGTTCCCATTCATTCCTGATCTGCAGCAATCCAGCTTCTGGTGGTCACTCAACTGAGATGACACTCTCAAAAAGGTCTTCAAAGGTCTCCTTGTTGGCAATTCAATGGATACTTTCCAGTACTAAGTTAACTGACTGCTGCTAAGTCGCTTCAGTCGTGTCCGACTCTGTGCGACCCCATAGACAGCAGCCCACCAGGCTTCCCCCGTCCCTGGGATTCTCCAGGCAAGAACACTGGAGTGGGTTGCCATTTCCTTCTCCAGTGCAGAAAAGTGAAAAGTGACTCTGTATCATTTCTAATGGCTACAGAAAGCCTGTTTTCTTGCTTTCTGTAAAGACAGTCACTCTCCTGACCACTCTGACAGCATAGGTTTCATCTCCTTTTAGATTCCTAAATTGCCTCTGATGAAAGCATCAACAAGCAGTGAAAGGTTGGAAGGCAGGAAGCGGAAGGAAGAAAGTAAAACAAGGAACAAGAATAATCTGCAGGCCTGTGGAGAATCAAATGCTAACNAGTCGCTTCAGTTGTGTCCAACTCTGTGCGACCCCATAGATGGCAGCCCACCAGGCTCCCCCGCCCCTGAGATTCTCCAGGCAAGAAAGTGCGCTTTATTAGGCAAATTTTCTTCTATCCATAATTTTGTGTGAGCTTTTTAAAAAAATCATAAATGGATGTTGCTTCTTGTCACTTTTTTTTCATCTTTTGAGATAATTACTTTATTTTTCTTCTTCTGTTGTTAATATGATAGATTGCAGTTTAAAGGCTTTTGAATGTTAGAGCAGCCTCACATTTCCTAGGATAAATATCACTTGGTCATGCTGTGTTGTACTTTTTAGGTACTCCTGTACTTATTAAGGATCTTCATGTTTATGTTCCTGAGAGATGTTAGTCTGTAATTTTCCTGAAATGTCTTTGTTTGGTTTTATTATCAGGGTCGAGCTGATCTTGTAAAATGAGTTGAAAAAGGTTTCCTTCTCTAGTTTATAATTTTTTTTAATTGCTATTAACTTCCTTTTTAAATGTTAGAGAATTCAGCAGTAAAGCTATTTGGACCAGAGTTTTCTTTGTAGGAAAGATTTTGGTTTCAAGTTCAATCTTTAATAGATATAGGGCTGTTTGCATTTTTTCCTTTCTTCTTATACGTTATGACTGGTCTTTCAAGCAGTTTATCTGTTTCATGTAAGCTGTTGAATTTATTGGCCTAAAATTGTTCACAATATTCTTTGGGTATTCTTTTAGTGTCTATCATATCTGTAATGTTGTCCCTTAGTTTTTCTTTCATCCCTGATATTGATAACTTGTGAAATTCTCTTTTATTCTTAATCAGTTTTACTAGAGACTTATCCATTTTACCAGTCTATTCAAAGAATCGGATTTTAGTTTTTTTTTCATTCATTTTTTTTCTCACTGATTTCCAGTCTTTATTATTTCCTTTACTCTACTTTTTTTAGTTCAGTTTTGCTCCCCCAGTTCCTTTAAAATGTGAAGTTTATGTCATTGATTTTTTTTCCTATAATCTAAGTTTTTAAAGTTTTATTCTTTTCCCTTTAAGCACTGTGTCAGCTGCATCCCACAAGATTGATAGGCTGTGTGTTCATCATTCAGTCAGTTCAGTTGCTCAGTCCTGTCTGACTCTGCGACACCATGAATCGCAGCACGTTAGGCCTCCCTGTCCATCACCAACTCCTGGAGTTCACTCAAACTCACGTGCATCGAGTTGGTGATGCCATACCGTGATCTTCGTTTTCTGAATGTTGAGCTTTAAGTCAACTTTTTCACTCTCCTCTTTCACTTTCATCATTACCCAGTTTCTAATGTTTCCTGGTTTTCCTTATGATTTCTTTCTTGGGCCTATATTGGTATTAATTTTGTATAAAACTACTTTAAAATATTTTTGGTTTTGACGGAAAATTTAGTTTCATTATAATCATAGGATACATTCTGTAGGAGTTCAGCTGATTTACATTTATTGAGACTTGCTTTATAGTCCCATACATAGAATACCTTGGAGAATGTTTCACATACCCTTGAAAAGAATGTGCATCTTGCAGTCCGGGGTAAAACATCTTATAAATGACAGGTCAAGCTGGTTGAGAGTGTTGTTCATATTTTGCTTGTTTTGTAAATCTTCTGTTCTAGCAAATAAGGCCACCGGAGTTTTGAAATTTTCAAAAAAATGATGAATTTGTCTATCAGAGTGTCAACTTTTGATGAATGTAGTTTGGAACTCTGCTGTTTGGGATCGTTAAATATGTCGTCTTCAAAAGTTGACTCGTATTGTAATGTAATGGCATACACTCTTCCTTGTCACGGATGTTATTTTGTCTGATGCAGTGTAGCTGGTCCAGCTTCCTACTTTGTGTGTCTGAATAATATATCTTTCTTTCATTTTTTGTACTTTTGGCCAATCTTTGTCTTCATATTTAAAGTGTGTTTTGTTTGTAGTTGATGGCATATAGTGGGTCTCTGCCTCTTAATTAGCGTGTTATTTTAGTGGAATTATCATTATGGTTGGATTTAATCTACCATTCTTGCTGCTTATTTCCCATCTGTTCTCTGTCCCATTTTTATGCCTTTTTCTGGATTGAGTTTGTTTCTAACATTAATGTTGCTGACTAGCTATATTCCCTTGTTTTATTATTTTTGAATGCTCTGCTGCTGCTAAGTCGCTTCAGTCGTGTCCGACTCTGTGTGACCCCATAGACGGAAGCCCACCAGGCTCCTCTGTCCATGGGATTCTCCAGGCAAGAACACTAGAGTGGGTTGCCATTTGAATGCTCTAGGATTTAGTATATTTACAAACTACCTTTATGCCACTTTATGTGTAATGTAAGAACCTTAAAACAGTAAATTNTCTGTGTGACCCCATAGACGGAAGCCCACCAGGCTCCTCTGTCCATGGGATTCTCCAGGCAAGAACACTAGAGTGGGTTGCCATTTGAATGCTCTAGGATTTAGTATATTTACAAACTACCTTTATGCCACTTTATGTGTAATGTAAGAACCTTAAAACAGTAAATTGTCATTTTTCTGCTCAGTCCTCTTCTTACGTATATTATTATAAACCCCACAATATATTTTTATTACTTTTTCATAGGTATTTACCTGTTAAATAATTTAAAACTGAGAACAAGAAATCTTTTCCGTTTTGCCACTTTGTTCTTTTGTGTAAATCTAAATGTTTATCTGATATTAATTTCCTTCATCCTGAAGAATTTCCTTTAATATGTTTTATAGTGGAGGCCTGCGTGCAATGAATTTATACAACTTTTACTTATCTGAAAATTTATTTTACCTTCAGTTCTGTAGAATATTTTTCTTTTTTTTAATTTAAAGGTATTAATCCATTGTCTGATTCTAGATGGCATTGTTTCTGGTGAGAAGTTAAGGGTTATTCTTATTTTTGTTTGCCTGTATGTGATATGTCTCCTTAGTTGGCTACTTTGAAAAGACTTTATCCTGATAATTAATTTTCAATAATTTGATTATGATGTATATTGTTGTTACCCTATTTTACCCTGCTTGGGCTGTTGAGTTTTTTAATATTTTATAGTTTTTAAAGTCAAATTTGGAAGAATTTAACCTTATTTTTATAAAAACTGTCTCTGCCGTCTCCTTTCTGTCTTTTGGAATTCATATGTATACTAGGACATTTCCAATCGCTCCGTAGGACTTCTAAGCTCTGTTCAAGTTTTTCTTAATCTCTTTTCCTTTTTTTCAGTTTGGATAATTTCTAATTCTATGTCTTCAAGTTAACTGATATTTTCTTCTGCATTTGTTCAATCTTTGGTTAAAGCCACTCAGTGAAACTTTTCATTCAGATATAGTATTTTTAACTTACAAGTGTTATGGGTTCTTTTTTAGGTCTTAAGTTTTCTTTTCTCAGCTTCTTTTATATTCACACTTAGTTTTCAATTCTTGGTGCAAAGAAAACAGTTGTTTTAAGTTTGTGCGTGTGTGCTTAGCCGTTCAGTCGCGTCCGACTCCTTATGACCCCAAGGACTGTAGCCCGCCAGGTCCTCTATCCATGGGGTTCTCCAGGTAGGAATACTGGAGGGGGTTGCTGTGCCCTCCACTGGGGGATCTTCCCAACCCAGGAGTCGAACCTGTGTCTTTAATGTCTCCTACATTGACAGGTGGCTTCTTTACAAGTAGTATCACCTCGGTACTTGTCTCTAAATCCCATTATCTCCATTATTTCCAGGTCTGTCTGTTGATTGATCTTTCTCCTGGCTTTGCTTAACATTCTCCCCCTTTTTCTTTTGTCCAGTAATTTTTGATTGAATATTGAGCATTGTGTAGACTCTGGATTTTGTTTTATGCAATTACAGAGTATTGAATTTTGCTCTAGCTCGCAGTCATTTGCACAGTTTTTCCACAGCTTGTTTTCACAGTTTTGGGTGATTCTAGGGTGTTTTTTTTTTTTTTCCCCCTCCAGGGCTAGTTTAGCCCTTCTACTACAGCATTCTGGAGTATGTACAGAATACAGCCAGTGTTCAGTGAATTTTCCCTATTCTTAATGATCAGAATTTAAATGAATCTGGTTTTCCAGTAATTTTTCTTTCCCCAGAAATTGTAGTTTGCACAGAGCTTTGAATATCAGCTAAAAACTCAAGAGAATTTCTGCACCTCTACTCTGTAGCTCTTTCATCTCTGGCACCCTAATTCCATATTCCAGCACCTCAGTTTCTGTCTCTTCAACTCGACAGGACCGCTGAACAATACTTGATACCACATCTCAGTACCACATATGTAAAATGCTTCCAGACAGGAAGCCGGGGAGATCACAGGGCTCATCTCGTTGGGATTTTTTTCCTTTTCTCATAGATCCCAGTCAGTGTGTTTTAACTATCTGAAACATTTATTTTATAAATTCTGTGCAGATTTCCGGTTTTTTACTGTCAAGGGTCAAGTTAGATTTCTCTGTCTTGTCTAAAAGCTGAAATTCTGCCTTTTCTGTAGAGTTTTGTATCCTGTTTTTTCTCTCTCTCCCTTTATATTTTGAAATATTTTCCATGCTTTTCAGAAATTCTCTTTTGAATGACTGGAGAACAGTTTTTCTAGTTGATATACCATCATTTACATTAGAATTCCCCATAATTTACATAAAAACAATGACCCCAATTGTAGTACTTAATATTAATGCACTTTTTTTTTATTATTTCCATAGGATAAAATGAAATTATGTCAAAAGAAGTAGATATTTGCATGGTTCTTTGCACAGATTATGAAATTGCCATCCAGAAAGGTTATTTTGGCTTAAACCCAGCACCTCTATATGAGATTGTGCATATCCCCATGACATTGTTAGTGCTCAATATTAAAATGTTTCTTTAAAAAATCTTCAATGTAAGTAAAAATTGATACCTTATTATTGAAAAGTCATTCATCTGGACATTCATTATTTTATTATTGCTATGCTTGAATTTGCATAATACCTATTGGCCATTTGTTAATTTAAATCCCATCAAGTTAAATTCTCTACATGTTTTAAAGCATCAAATAGTGGAGAAGTTGTTAAAATGAAAACAGCCACTCTCTGCATATTCAATTATGTGCTTCTCCTTGCTGAAATGTTAAAAAGCTTTTAAAATCAGGAAAAAGGCAAGGATGCCCACAGTTCAGGCTTCTATCTCATCATTGTGCCAGTGGCCTCAGTCACTGTAGTAAGAATATTATATTAAAATTATGAGGATAAGAAGGCTTCAAACTGTCATTATTTGTAGATTATACGATAGTTTAGGTAAGCACACATATAGACATGAAGTTTCTAGACTAGCTACTAGAAATTATAAAAGTTTTGAGCCAAGAGAAGCTGTCAGTAACCAGGTTTCAGCTAGATAAAAAGCAATTTAAAACTCCGTTAATTTTAGAAAAACAAAAATATTAAGAAAATCCAAAATGGAAATAAAAAGAGGTACAGAAACATTTCATTAACAGCCACACACAACACAAACGCCTGATCCTGAAGGTAGCCAAGTCCAAGCATAGGTTGCTGGTACCACCAGGCTTGGCTTTCGTGCCCTCCAGTTCCATTAAAGTGAAACTGTTAGTCAGTCAGTCATGTCTGACTCTTTGTGACCCCATGAATAGCCCGCCAGGCTCCTCTGTCCATGAGATTCTCCAGCCAAGAATACCAGAGTGGGCTGCCATTCCCTTCTCCTGGAGGTCTTTGGGACCCAGGAATCAAACCTGGGTCTCCTGCATTGCAGGCAGATTCTTTATCATCTAAGCCACCAGGAAAACCCCAGTAGTTCCATCAGCAGAGTCTTCCTGATGGCTTCAGTTTCTCTTCCCTCTTCCAGGACCTGTTCTAGCTACTTCTGTGGATTAGCTCAAGAACAGGAAAGACTACAGTTCTTTCCAAAACCTCTTGCTCCCTTGAGACATCTCAGAGCGGTCTCTGGAGTGGGGAAAGCATCTGGTCTGTGTTCATCCCTAAAGCTCCTGGTATCGATATGTACACAAGAGTAATTTCTCGGTCTTTCCGGACTCAGGTGCTCCTTTCTGACTTGATCTAGAGCATCTGCTTAAATCCCTTACCCCTGGGAAATGATATCCTATTGGAGGATGAGAGAATCAAGATAATATAAGTATTAAAATGTATTATGAACATTAAGCTTGCTAAGAGTATGGTCCATGGGGTTGCAAAGAGTCAGACACAACTGATGCGACTTCACACACATGCAAGAGACTAGATCTTAGTTGTTCCCAGGTGGCACTAGTAGTAAAGAACCTGCCTGGCAGTGCAGGAGACATAAGAGACCCGGGTTTGACCCCTGGGTTGGGAAGATGCCCTGGAGGAGGGCATGACGACCCAATTAAGCTTGCTAAGAGTATGGTCCATGGGGTTGCAAAGAGTCAGACACAACTGATGCGACTTCACACACATGCAAGAGACTAGATCTTAGTTGTTCCCAGGTGGCACTAGTAGTAAAGAACCTGCCTGGCAGTGCAGGAGACATAAGAGACCCGGGTTTGACCCCTGGGTTGGGAAGATGCCCTGGAGGAGGGCATGACGACCCACTCCAGTACTCTTGCCTGGAGAATCCCATGGACAGGGGAGCCTGGCGGGCTGCAGTCCATGGGGTCGCAGAGTCAGACATGACTTAATGACTAGACAACAGCAGCCTCAAGAACAAATGAAATGATGTGACTCGATAGTGTTAGCTAAGGCTACAAGGGCAGTCATATTGCAATCTAAATAATCAAATCTATATGGTGTTACGTATGCAATGTTTTGTGTCAGCTGTATTTCAATAGAAATTGACATTTGTACAGTATTTGGAAAGCTGAATACTAAAGTGTTAAGAAACAAACATATACAAATATATATATATGCACCCACACACAGCAAGAACACATTTTGTTACATGATAAATTGCAGAATCAGTAGTCGACAGGTCTGTTTTGTAGCTTGATTTCTGGGTGTGCTGGGTGTCCATTGCCGCGTGGGACTTTCTCTAGTTGCGGCGAGTGGCGGTTACTCTCTGGCTGCAGTGCACAGGCTTCTCTTGGTGCAGCGCGTGAGCTCTAGGTCACATGGGCTTCAGTAGTTGCAACAAGCAGGCTCAGTAGTTGTGGTGCATAGGCTTCCGCATGTGGAATCTCCCTAGACCAGGGATCGATCCCCTGTCTTCCGCATTGGCAGGTGGATTCCCAACCAGGGGACCATCAGGGGAGTCCAATCAACAGATTTAGAATTAGAATCTGATTCCTCTAGCTCCAGTTCTCAACTGAGGCATTTTTGCCCCCAGGGGACACTTGGCAATGTCTGGAGACACTGTTAGCTGTCACAACTCGAGGGTGGTGGCGGTAGGTGTTGGTGCGTCTAGCATCTGATGGATAGAGGCCAGGAATCTTGCTAACCATCCTACAACACAAGACCTTGACAAGCAGTGATATTCCTCAAAATGTCAATAGTGCTGAGGTTGAGAAACCCTGCTATAATTCAGTTCCTCCAAAAGTTATAACTCTTAGCCATCATCACCATAATAACTGTGAACGTGTATTAAGCACTTACTGTATCCCTGACACGTGCTAAGAAAATCCTGTGTATGTTCTCGTGGAACTTCCCGCAGCTAGTCCTGTGAGGAGGATGCTATTCCTGTTTTACATGTGAGAAAACTGAAGCTTAAAGAGGTTTAAAAACTTGTGAGATGACCCAATGACTAAAAGATAAAGGTGAAATTCAAACTGGTGTGTCTAACCCCATGGCCAGAACTTCTAAGGAGGCTTGCTTGCCTCCTGGGGTAGGGCCAGTGTGAGATTCTAATGTAACCTTGCTCCTTGGCCAGTCCTTCTAGTTAAACGTTCTCATGACACGGGACAGGTTTATCCGGAGTTGTTGTTCTTATGCTGCCGGAGATCTGTTTGATGGAAGATCTTGTTGTCCTAATACTTGACTTAACCTACAGTGACCCCTGTAAGGCCACGAGGCTGGTTAAAGCTGGAACTAAGAAAGTTCCCCCACCCCTTCGCACATGCCCAAGTATCCGTCCTTATGGCACTTGGCTCTGTCACCACAAAGGAATATCTTTGAAGCTTTTCCTCCTTTCCTCTTCCACCCATTTCTTAGTTTGGGATAACCCGAAAGCAGAGCCTGAGGCAGGGGTTTGGGTGCATACATTCCATTTGGGAGGTGAGCTCAGGAATGAGGCAAAGTCAGGAAGAAAAGCCAATATTAAGTAAGGCATGTTACTGGGGTTCCAGGGAGTATGTCAAGGCTGTATATTGTTACCCTGCTTATTTAGCTTATATGCAGAGTACATCATGAGAAATGCTACTGGATGAAGCACAAGCTGGAATCAAGACTGCCAGGAGAAATATCAATAACCTCAGATATGCAGATGACACCACCTTTATGGCAGAAAGTGAGGAAGAACTGAAGAGCCTCTTGATGAAAGTGAAAGAGGAGAGTGAAGAAGTTGGCTTAAAAGTCAGCATTCAGAAAACGAAGATCATGGCGTGGTCCCATCACTTTATGGCAAATAGATGGGGAAACAGTGACAGACTTTATTTCTTTGGGGGCTCCAAAATCTGCATGCAGATGGTGACAGCACCCGTGAAATTAAAAGACGCTTGCTCCTTGGGAGAAAAGCTATGACCAACCTAGACAGCATATTAAAAAGCAGAGACATTACTTTGCCAACAAAGGTCCATCTAATCAAAGCTATGGTTTTTCCAGTAGTCGTGTATGGATGTGAGAGTTGGACTATAAAGAAAGCTGAGTGTTGAAAAATTGATGCTTTTGAACTGTGGTGTTGGAGAAGACTCTTGAGAGTCCCTTGGACTGTAAGGAGATCCAACCAGTCCATCCTGAAGGAAATCAGTCCTAAATATTCATTGAAAGGACTGATGCTGAAGTGGAAACTGCAATAGTGTGGCCACCTGATGTGAAGAACTGACTCATTGGAAAAGACCCTGATGCTGGGCAAGATTGAAGGCAGGAGGAGAAGGGGATGACAGAGGATGAGATGGTTGGATGGCATCACTGACTCAATGGACATGAGTTTGGGTAAACTCCAGGATTTGGTGAAGGACAGGGACGCCTGGCCTGCTGCAGTCCGTGGGGTTGCAAAGAGTCAGACACAACTGAGCAACTTCACTGAACTGGGTTGCCAGTGTGGGCACTGGGCGCTCCTGTACCCATTGCTTTAGGCCCACCCATTTCAAGCTGCACTTGCACTTGGGCTGAACATAAATGGCTTGGGACAGAGACTGTGGTGATGCAGGTGAGTGTGTACCCTTGAGAAGGGATTGTTTCGGTAACATTGGGCCCGAGTTCACATGGAACTGTACTCTGCAGCTACAGCTGAATTCAGAATTGGGCCCAAGGCTATGAACCCATTTCGTCTGAAAGGCTCACCAAGCGCAGTGACAGAGCAACAGAGCTACAGTAATTTCTCCACTAAGTCCTGATTATTCTGCTTCTGATAAATAGAAAAAAGTCTGCTGGTGTACCAGGGAGCTCTCAGGGTATGTGATCAGATGGGTCCCTGTGTGGCTGGTGTACTGCAGGCAGACTTTCTTCTGGATACATGATCTCTTCTCCTTTTTCTTTCAAAATACTGCTGGAATTATCTGTTTTTTTCTGAAAAAGTTGTGGACAAATCCAACGAACAAAAGGCAATCATTAAGATTCCATTTCCTCATGGCTGCTCTTGAGGATCGTACTTTACTAGACCGAAATTGGAGGGATGTGCTTTAAATTAATACAGTTTTACAAACCCGGTGTGCTGTGAAGTCTGAAAGCCATATCCAGAATGACAGATGCAACCTGGTATGTCCTGAGACAGGTTGGGTGAGAGGCATTACACAGTGCAATTTTGGAATGAGATAGAAGGAAGCAGAAAACTGCTTGAGTGTACCTTGTATTTTCTTTAAAAATCAGTGACCAACATTTATTGAGCACTTACCGTTCATTAAGTCTTTTAAGGCCACCTTGAGAGAGTGTGGTAGTAAGTTAGAAAATGTATATTTAGGGAGCATAGCGGCACTTGGGCTGGGGGAGAGCCATGTGAAGATCTCCTGTGGAGCTGACAAGGCCCTATTTCTTATTTCCAAGTGGTGGTTACAGAGATGTGCCCTGCGTAATATGCAGTACGTTCATGCTGTATGTACCTTTTATTAAAATGCATGACCTTTTGTGATCGAAAGAAGGTTAAAATATTAAACATTTGTTTAATGACTAGATACAAAAATTATAGCTTCTGTGGAGGAGAGAATAATAGTAAGAAACAGGTACGGCTACTGTTTGCATTATCTCACTTCATCCTTGGAATGCCCTATGAAGTAGGTGACACTATTATTATACCTGTCGTCTGGTAAGAAAACCGAGGCACACAAAGATCAGATTACTTGTCCCGAGTCACACCGCTGTTACTGAATACGGTTCATGTGCCCAAAGCGCACTGAGGTCAAGCAAACTGAGACAGGGTTTGGAGCAGAGAAAGGTTTATTGCAGGACCAAGCAAGGAGAGCAGGTAGCTTGTGTTCAAAGCTCCCCTGGGACAAGAGCAAAGGGCCCCAATGCCCCAGGGAGGAAGTTGGTCACCATGTTCTTTCAGAGCAGCTGACATTTTTCTGCAGAAACCAGCCACTCTTCTCCATCTCTTGGGTTTCCTTTAAATTAAGAGTCACTAGTTAATTGTAGTTGCAAAGACAAGAGACCCCTTAATCGAGTTTCTCCAGACTTAATCCCCTTGCCGAGCAGGGTGCCGTATTGACTGGGTCTGGGGTTTGGTTTCAGTTGATAACCTTTCCGTCCTGTGTCAGCTCTGATCATTTTTTTCAGGTAATCTCTTCTTTCATACTGATGTCACGTGGCTGTGTTTGGTACGCGTATCTGAATAACCTCAGATGACTGTTAATAAAGGGCAGTTTAAATATCAAAATACATCCTTAGCTCTTAAAGGGCTAAAATTTGAATGCCAGTCACATCTGACATGCTTGATGCAATCAAGCAAGCTTGTATTTGGCATGCGTCTGGTGACTAGGTAGTGTGTAGGTTTAACAAAAATGTGGCCTTTAGTCGGGAGGATGGGGCATGTGTGAATGTGCAAATGTATTTGAAATTCTACCGGGATGGGCTTTGAAACTGACATATAACAGAATTTTCAGTAATTCACCTTGTAATCTTAGCCCACGAAAATCACAGCGCTTCTCGATTGTTTTCACTGATGATTCTAGCCCTCTAATCCTTCTGTCACCCTTTGGGTATTGTAATCATTTTTAGCTACTTTCTTTTTCCCCTACCTTTTCTCCTCACCCTTTTAACAGCTCACACTCAGCTTTGCACCTGGTAAGCACTCAACAGATGTCTCAAATATATTAATGCACACCAGAGCCTCTCCACTCAATGCTTGGTTTTTTTATGAACAGGAGGAGAATTTTAAATATTGATGTTGTGTGTAGAATCTCATATTACCCTCTTCCTTAGACCAGGATGCAGCCCTCAGTGCCAGTCCTCGAAGCTGGACGGAATCAAATTCAATATTCAGTCAGTTTCCACCTGTGCATCAGAACTTCAGAGAAGTATTTTAAACTTTTCTAACATGGAAAAGAGAAAAATGAACTGAAGATATGATAGATTGTTCTGTTCTGTCCATTTTTATTGCCCAGAACCACCTAGGCTTCCTGAACGTGGATGAAGAGTTACATGTTCTCCATCAGTTACACTCAAGCATTGCGGCTCCTTTCCATTCTTCTGGAAGGCCAGAACTCAAGCATTTGGCCTCATGGAAGCAAGAACCCAAGAAGCCACTTGCCTGGGTTTTTTACCCAAGTCCTGGTGGCTTTCTGTACTTCTCCAGGAGGTCATTGCTCGGATACATGCCCCAGCAGGGCCCCTTCTCAGAGAGGACAGTGGTACAGAGCGAAGAACCTATGCCCTGGAGCTGGAACCACCAGGGTGGCCCTCTGGCCAGCCACGTTCCAGACTCAGTCTTTCCGTCGCCTTTCCTGCAGTGCTGAGTCTTAGGTGCCCCGTCCGTAGAGTGGGAGCTGGAGCACTTACAATGGTGGTATTGTGGGTACCTGTGAACTAAAGGCACCTGGCCCCAAATAGGCCTTCCCAGGTGGCTCAGCGGCAACAAACCCGCCTGGCAATGCAGGAGACGCAAGAGACGCAGGTTCAGTCCCTGGGTGGGGAAGATCCTCTGGAGAAGGAAACGGCAACCCACTCCGATATTCTTGCCTGGAAAATTCCATGGACAGGGGAGTCTTGTGGGCTACAGCCCATAGGGTCGCAAAGAGGCAGACATAACTAAGCACACACACACACACACACACACACAACATAAATAGGCTCTGAACAAATTGTTCTTCTCCCCTTTTTGGAGAGTTTATAAGAAACCTCCTTTCCCTGTTTTTCCTTTTCAGGTTTGCTCTTTGTTTTGTTTTGTTTTTCTGAGTCACTAGGAAGAGTGAGGTGCTTCTTTTCAACATCCCTTATTCTTCCACAGCTTATTATCCACATAGGAGAAGACACCAGATGGGGCCTTGTGCATGGGAGGAAGGACATCTCTTATAGTGAAAGGCCAGTGTCCTGCAGTGTGTCTGTGATAACCCGATGATGGGATTAGGTTAAGCTTGGGATGCTGGTCGGAAAACACCAGTTGACTTTGGAAATGACTTGAGCTTTTTCGGTGATAAAGATGAGCAGTTTCACGATCATCCGTCACTTTTTTCCTGACGCTGGGAGGCTCCAGGAGAGTCCTGCCTATCTTACGCTAAAGTGAATGGTCCTCAAATCAGAGGAAGCTGATGCTGTCTGACGCACACGGCGGCTCCTCTGGTCCCTGGATCAAGGCAGGAGCAACAGCTTGGAGCACATGGTTGGCTGCGTTCTTGTCTCTGCTTCCCACAGAGAGATCTCAGATGGCTGCGTGTGCTAGAGTTTTAGCACCTGTGACCTCAAACACCACACCCTGAGCTACGGGAACACTTCCAGCAGAACGGACATTTCCCTGAAAAGCTGACCTGTGTTTTTCACTTCCCCTCTCACTATTGCCCGTGTCACCTCAGGAATCTAGACTCAGAGACAGAGACCCCACGTGGGAAAGTGTGCTGAAGGATCTTTCTTGTACGGAGGCACCCAAGTCAAACCCCACCTCCGTCTGATGAGGAGGTTGCTTAGTGACAGCACGTGGTCCGCAGCTAACACCGACTTGGGGCCAGGGCACGTGACCCGTCTCTAATCCTGGCTCCTGTTTAGTTTTGGTTCTTTCTCCCATTCCCTGTGGGGGAAGCACTCGCCCCCGGCAGTGCCTCAGGGCTGTACAGATCTTTTAAGAATTGTTCCCACAAATAAAGGGTAAATGCAGAAATAGAATAAAGGGCTCCTCTCCCGATCTACAGTCTAGTGCCTTCAAAGAACCTCTTCCTCCCTCCCTCTATTCTGGCCTCCTTTCCTAAAAGGAAATTAACCCATTTACACAAACTAGGGAAACAGAAGACCCGGCAAAGCTGAGTGATGAGCTGTCCCCACTGGGGCATGCTACACCCACGCCTCTGAGAAACAAGAGATGCTCCTTCATGTAGGGGGTTCCTAGGAAAATGCCGACGTGAAGTGCGTTCAGCGCAGTCAGGGCTGCTGGCTGGCTTCTGTCCTCTTGGGGTAGGGATGCGGGAGGGTGGCGTGGCCGTCCTGTGTGCGTCTCTCGTTTAACCCTGCAGGACACGGATGGCCTTGGTAGCCCAGGACGTGCCGCCCGGCCTGTCTCCCTGGCACCCTCCGGTCATCTGAGGGGCAGCCAGGGCTGGAGGAAAGACAAGAGTCTGTCAGGACTGATGTAGCTCTTGTTATCCACGTGACTTTAAAGTCTGTGTTTGCTGCTTTGGGAGAAAACATACCCAGCATTGTGGCCTGTGAGGTCATCCCATTTCTTCCCCTTTTTATAACTCAAATCAGTAACCAGTAGTTGAGAGCCAGTCTTCCAAGTGATAAGGAATAAGTCAAGCTCCCCCCAAACTAAAGGACGGATCGTTGTGGGGTGTTCAGACAGGTGTGCAGTGGACAGCAACGCAGGGCAGAAGCAGAGAAGGTTCAGGGAGCTGGGGAGCTCTCAGTGGGAGAGGATGAGGCTAACTCAGGTCTGGGGGAGCTTGGCCAAAGAAATTCTACACACACTGGATGTTTCCCAGGTGAGAGAGGCAGTGCCAACAGAGAAGATCCTTGTGCTCAGAGAGAATGACTGGCTTAGGGGTGGAGGCACCAAGAGGAAGACCTGGGTGGGGAGACGGGAGAGAGCAGTGGTTAGAGCCCAGACCCCAGAGCTGGACGGCCTGGGCTCAGCTCCTGGTTCTGTCACTTCATAGCTGGGTGACCTTCGGAAAGTTACTCAACCTCTCTGTGCTTGTTTCCCCATCAGTAAGATGAACATAATAGTACCTCCTTCATAGAGTTGCTGTAGAGTCAGCACTCTAATGTATCATGGATCTTACTTTATTGATCATGTGACATGTAATAATTATAATTTCATGGAATGCACATATAATATGTGCTGTGCTTAGTCGCTCAGTCATGTCCGACTCTTTGTGACCCCGTGGGCTGTAGCCCGCAGGCTCCTCTGTGCACGGGGATTCTCCAGGTAAGAATACTGGAGTGGGTTGCCATGCCCTCCTCACATATAGTATAACAGTTTGTAATTATAACTTTAGGTTCCATGAAATAGGGCCTAATATGCCAATCTGATGCATGTCAATTTATTCTGTAAGCAGTGGGGAGACTCAAAAGGGGCTCGATGTGTATTTTATGTGGTCTGACATGATTTTTAAAAGATAATTCTGGCAGCAGTGTGAGGGTGAGAATGAGTGAGTCTGGGGACAAGAAGACACATCAAATATCTCTTTCTGTCCAGACAGGGTGTGAAAAGGATGATAATCAGAGGTGCCTGGAATGGGGCTATGGATAAAGTGATGTAGATCATAGGAACAGGATTCCACAGTGAGCAGATGAGGGAAGCAGGTGGAAGGGAACTTAGTGGATTCAGATTTATATCCAGCAGCATGAAGTTCAAGGCAGCTCTGGGCTTTAAATATGTATATTTACATGCCTGCATTGGAGAAGGAAATGGCCACTCACTCCAGTCTTTTTGCCTGGAAAATCCCATGGATGGAAAATGCCTGGCAGGCCCCAGTCCATGGGGTCACAAAGAGTTGGACACAGCTGAGTAACGCACACACACGCCTGTATATGTGTGTAAGTGCATCTCTGTGCATGCATGCTCCGTCCCTTAAGTCGTGTCTGACTCTGTGAGACCCCATGGACTGTAGCCCACCAAGCTCCTCTATCCATGGGATGCTCAGGCAAGAATATTGGAGTAGGTTACCATGCCCTCCTCCAGGGAGTCTTCCCGACTCAGGGATTGAACTCCAGTCCCTTACATCCATATCTAGTGCAACCTGGGAAGCCCATGGGCATCTATGAATGTGTCTCCATTTGTGCCTGTGTATATATGTATCCATATACAGAGTCAGTGTTGTAAGAAAAGTTACAGGCAGTGTTATGGCCTGCCGTGTGTCTATGGTATGATCATGTGTTTGCTTCAGTGTGATCGAGGAGCAGCCTGTTCCAGAGCCCTGGGGCCACCCCTCTTCCATAAGAACTCATCTCCCGTCGAAGTGTTTGCCGGCGTTTTCTAAATAGTAAAGAAAAAGGAAAAATCTAGTGACAATTAAAATGATGCCTTAAAAATCACTTTGAAGAGTTTCAGTGCATAAGGACTTGTTTTTTGCATCTTGGTGCCTTGTGTTTTTATGAGTTACTTTTAATTAGAGTTGCGTGACCTGTGACTGATTTAACCCCCAAATACATATTCCAGTTCTATCTCTAATTAGAGTAATGAAGAGAAGGTGTGATGAGCTTCCTCCACACCTGATCTAAAAAGAACTTTATAATTGTCAGAAGAAAGCAGGCAAGCTTTAACAGTTTGTACACTCATGTACATCAACATAGCGCTTACAGGTTAAGACATCCTGACAGTGTTAAGCTATTGCTCTACTCAGTTATGGGGCTTTTACTCCAGAGATGTGCTAACCTGTTTATCAACCTGGTAAGAGTTTTAGTGACACTTGTTGAAGACAGAGAATGCATAGATGGGGCTGAGTGAGAGAGTGAAGTCGCTCAGTCATTTCAGACTCTCTGCAACCCCATGGACTGTAGCCCACCAGGTTCCTCGGTCCATGGAATTTTCCAGGCAAGAATACTGGAGTGGGTTGGCATTTCCTTCTCCAGGAGATCTTCCCGACCCAGGGATTGAACACGGGTCTCCTGCATTGTAGGCAGACGCTTTATTGCCTGAGCCACCAGGGAAGTCTAGAATGTGGCTGCTGCTGCTGCTAAGTCGCTTCAGTCGTGTCCGACTCTGTGCGACCCCATAGACAGCAGCCCACCAGGCTCCCTGTCCCTGGGATTCTCCAGGCAACAATACTGGAGTGGGTTACATGGTACTAATTTCTCCACTTTAAAATGCTTTTAAAATCTCTAATTTTTTCTTTGGTTTCTAAGGAGAATTACACTGAGAGGAATTAGAAGATGCTATTAGGAACCATTCTTAAGAGAGAATATGGCATGATTTAAGGCCACTGGAGAAGACCGTTTATCCTTTCAGCCTAGTGATGTCCCCACCAGGCTGAGCGACTCCATCAGTGAAAGTCATGCCTTGAGCCCTTTTGAAAATGAACCTGTGAGTTACACAGTGCTCCAGAAGTATTCATTAGACAGCAGCAGTTTGCTTTGGTTTGCTTCACTTATTTAATGAACAGACTCCTTTAGAAGCCAGAGGTGTGATGTTTAGGCCTCTCAAGAAACAACTCATGGGATGAACATTGAAAAAGTGACCTAAAGATAAAGAACTTAGCAAGCTGCCCGAAGACAGTGGCTCCCAGATCTTGGAAGGAGGAAAAAAGGACCTAAAAAGGTGAAAGTGTAAGTAGTTTTGATACTTAATTTCACCTAAAGCCAACTCAGCCTGTCCTCAGCTCCTAGGTGTGGAGAATGATTTAGAAGAGAGCTTTACTGCCTTTTTCTTGAATGGCCAGATTACAGCTGAGCTCCCAAGGGATCAGATTTAGTAGTGGGAACATTCTAAAGATGTTGGGAGAATCCAAATCTGCATATTTTCATGATTGGAAGAATAGCGAGCCCTGGAGAGGGCTGTCACCAGAAAATAAATGAAGGACAAGGAGAGAGAAGCTTGATAGCTTGTGCCTGTCTCTCCCCAGGTGCAAAGCAGGAAACATTTAGGCGCTTATAATGGGTGCATGTCTCTTAAAATGAGAACTGGAAGGCCACTTAAATTTAAATCCTACAGCCAGCTCTGGTGGGGGAACATCACACTGGCCGACCTCTGTCTGTCCTTGGTGGTTTGAGGAGGGTTGGTTGGACCTAAGTGAGGTGTTCTGTTGTTCATCGCTGAAGTTTTGATAAGAGTTCCAGCATCCCTAGACAGTCCTCTAAAACAGATAAAAGAATATCAAGTCAAAATCAAGAAAATAGTTATGAATGACATCTGTATGTGTTGCTAGAGATGC
Source organism: Oreotragus oreotragus (assembly GCA_006410675.1). Lineage (NCBI taxonomy): Eukaryota > Metazoa > Chordata > Mammalia > Artiodactyla > Bovidae > Oreotragus > Oreotragus oreotragus. The sequence goes on from SJYX01005156.1 coordinate 597,821, forward strand.
TGGCCCTCATCACATCCCCTTCGTTACTTGCATCCCACGCTGGGTAGAGGTCACTTTGTATTCAGGCCATCACAGTGACATGTGGTCAGGGACTGGGGGGCTCAGACAGCCGTGAGGGGCGGTGTTGCAAATTGCTGATTTGCCAATGAAGGCAGTGCTTAAAGGTCAGACAGCACAAGTCTCAAAGAGGCAAGAGAGCTTGCTGTCTCAGGTTCAAGAAGGGGAACTGGTCCTCCCATCTTCAAATAACCCAAGGAAATGCCCCAGGATTTAAAAGGCTGAGCAGGGTTTTTGTCAAAGCGTCTAGGGGTGTTGAGCCACAGAGAGCTCATTTGTGAGCATCTGTGAGGTCTCCCTCTCCCCAAGTTTTAACCAGACACATTACCACTGGGACCTGGAGGTGTGCATGCCTGGGCAGGGGTTCCTCCAGCTGACTTGGAAGAATCAGAGCATGGCTCCCCATCCCATGGAATTCCCTGACCAGTAGTATTTCCTGGGGTTCAGTTCATTAAAGGCAATTGTAATGGCTGTTTCCATGTATTTTCTTAAATTAATGAAATAGTTGTGTGTTCTTTATGAAATGAAACCGCCTGAGGCCATTCAGGCACACGTCCATGCTAGTCCAGCATGCAGGCTCTTTACGACTCCGTCTCTTGGTCAGTTTATTGTCACTGGGACTCCAGTTACCTCTGGGCCTCGTGGCCACTAATGCAGTTCAGTTTTTAGTCAAATACTGTCTCATGTATATCTAGAGAGACCTTCTGATTAAAGACAGGATCTTACATTTGGCAGCTCCGGCTGCTGTAACAAAATATCACACACTGGGTGACTCGGACAGAAATTTATTTTCTCACAGTTCCGGAGGCTGGAAGTCTGAGATCCGGGTACCAGCATGGTGGGTTCTGATGAGGACGGTCTTCCTGGCTTGCAGACGGCCACCTTCTCAGTGGGTCTTCACGTGGTGGAGAGAGAGCGACAAAGTTCCTGGTGCCTCTTTTTCTAAGGACGTTAACCCCATCATGGGGACCGTCCCTGCCCACGTGACCTCATCTACTCCTCGTTACCTCCCAGAGGCCCACCTCCAAATACCATCACATTGACTAACTTGCAGAGGGATGGAGGGGATACAAATATTCATCCAGGTCAAGACCCAGATCTTGAAGTGCCCCTTAAGGGCGTTCAGGTAATATGGTGGACTGAGTCCATGACTTTATCACCACGCCTTCCTGAAACACCAGTAAGTGATATTAAAGGGCAATAGACATGTGAAGCTACTAGGACAGAGAAAATAACAGCAGAATAATAGAAATAAAATTCAACAGAACTTTCAAAGCTGAAAAGCAGATGAACGGATTGAACAGACCAGAGAAAGGCAAAAACTAACTCTTCAGTTTGGGAGCCATGGGCCAGAAAATTCATGCTATAGAGCCCCAGAAAGTTTCAGGAGCCAGAGGCTTCAGGCAGCTCTAAAGACAGGGTGGAGAGTGCAGGTGGGGCTGGAAAAGGTGGATGCTTTAAAAGATCATGTAAGAAGCAGTTAGATCTCTGGATCCCCTCATTCACCCCATGCAGAGAAGCAACTGCTCCCTGCCTCAAATCCTGGCAAAAGAAGTGGAGCTCAGCCATTGTGGAGCTTGAACCAATGTGGTTATGGCCACGTGGGCCTCACCCACTGGGGTAGTCGGGCTCCATAATGAATAATGTATGACTGCTTGCGGACCTGTGATGAGGCCCATCTTTTCTCCCACCCCTGCCCTGAGCTAGGCATGCCAGCAGCCAAGGCTTGTGTTTCGCAAGGAGACTAGAGGACTCAACTAGGGAATGTGTTCAGGCCTTGGGAAAGCTCCCAGATAGGGACAGTCTGGGATCCTCCACTAAACAGAGGGGTCTCCACCTGAAGCCCCTCACCTGATACCTCACTGTGTACCAGTCAGAACAGTGACCCTGGGCACATGTGACCCCAGCCACAGAGCACTTGAGCTGTGGGTGGTAAGACTGAGGAGCTAGGTTTGTATTTGTGTTTGACTTTAATGAACTTGGACTTCCCTAGTGGCTCAGCTGGTAAAGAATCTACTTGCAATGCAGGAGACCTGGGTTCGATCCCTGGGTTGGGAAGATCCCCTGGAGAAGGGGTAGGCCACCCCCTCTGGTACTGTGGCCTGGAGAATTCCATGGACTGTACAGAACATGGGGTCACAAAGAGTTGGACACGACTGAGCAACTTTCACTTCACTTTATGAACTGAAATAGTCATGGGGGTGGGGGGTATGGGGGTGGGGTGGGTAGGGGCTACCATAGTGGATGGCATGAGCCAGGAAAACTGAGAATTTGACTTTGTTTTTCGAAAGGTTCTGGCCTCCATTTTCACTGAAGCAGTGGTATTAAGTTTTATACCCGCCAGACAATTCCTGAAGAATTTCCTTTCTGCCAGACAAACACTTACTGTGTAAGTCACTGATCTTATTCTAATCCCGTATGTTCAAACCCTGGCCCCCACGGCTGGATTTCCATGCTTTTGCATCAGTGTAACGTCGTCCATGAGTAAGTAATCCTGCATCTGGGTTGCCGATTCCACGTGTTAATATTTATGTGGGTACAGATTTGGGCTTCGTCTTACACACAAAAAAAGGCACAATTCCTTCCAAATCTTGTTCCTATAAGCAGGTACTATAATTAAGGCACCAGGGCAATTTGATTATCAGTCTATTGTGGCTTCATTTGTAACAAGAATAGAGTTAAGAACTGTTCACAGATTTGATGTCTCTGAATTCACCTACTCTCTGACATGTACTTGTAACCCCAACGTCAGGGCTTGTGACGCTTTTGCAGTCATCTGCAGACACCTGCGGAGCAGGGAAGAGCTTGAGCTGGCTGACAAAGCGCACCTTCCTTGCTGAGACGAAGCAAGGCAATCATCTGCCATCTTATTTCGGTTCTCATATGTGACTAAGTGCCCTTTTGCAGTCTACCTAGTGCCGTGTTCTTTGTGTTTTCACGCTTTTTGTTGGTGGTTTCTCCGCTTAAAATGATGCCCACACGCAGCGTTGCAGCACTGTCTGGTGTTTCTTACTGCGGGAAGGTTGTGCTGTGCCTTATGAAGGAAATGCATGTGTTTGATAAGCTTTTGTTCAGGCATGGGTTATAGTGCTGTTGGCAGAGTTCAAGGTTAATGAGTCAACAGCATGAAATATATATGTGAGGTGATAGGTGTGTTAATTAATGGAGACATCTTCTCACTATGTGCATGTGTTATCAACCACTTTGTACACTTTAAATATCTTAAAATTTTGTCAATTACACCTCCGTAAAACTGGGGAAGAAAAAAAAAAAACAGAAACACGTGTAAAAGAAAATTATGTTGATCCCTTGACAAAAATACTGTGACCCGAGGTTTGAAGGAACCTAACCCTGTGTTTCCCCTGGGAGAAATGGTTGAGTGTTCGTTAATCCAGTATTCTTACCAGTGTTAGAGAACATAGCAGACAGTGGGCATTGACTGTAATTACTTCCTGCTGTTGTTGTAGTTTTAGGTACTTTTAGGAGTAATCTTCTTGAACATTCTTATGTACTTGCTCTGATTTTTATTTGTATTCTTAGTAACTAGTAACCTCAGTGGCAGTCTTGCTATTATGACTATCTTCCTATCTTGATTTTATCTTGTGTTCAAGGCCAGCAGCTTTTTCAGGTGTTCTAGTTTACCTTGCAGTTTTCTTTAAAAAATTTTCCTACTTATTTTTGCTGTGCTGGGCCTTGGTTGCTGTGCGCAGGTTTCTCAGGTTGCAGCGAGCAGGGGCTGCCCCTGGTGGGCCCCGGCCTCTCGTTGCAGGGGCTTCTGTTGTGGAGCGCCGGCTCCAGGCAGGTGGGTTCAGTGTTGCGGTGCGTGCACAGGCTTAGTTGCCTTGTAGCGTGTGAATCTTCCCAGACCAGGGATTGAACCCGAGTCCTCTGCACTGGCAGGCAGATTCTTCATGACCGGCCAGCCAGGGAAATCCACCTTTCAGTCGTTTTTTAGTGTCACTGTCAATGGAAGAAACCCACTGAAAAATCATCTATAATGGCTGGTCCTATGGCTTCATCTTCTATCTCATCCATCAATGGAAGTAACCCACTGAAAAATCGTTTATAATTGCTGATCCTATGGCTTCATCTTTTATCTCCATCAATGGAAGTTAACCCACCGAAAAACATTTATAGTTGCTAGTCCTGTGGATTCATAGGACTATCTCTATCCAACAAAGGGAGAAATATATCATTCCTAAAAGTTCATCAAAATTTGAGTCTGTGGCTAAGGATTTAAATGAGAAAAATCCCAATATTTAGAGGCATAGTTCTTGTATTTTAAAAAAATATTACATTGAACATAGTCCAGGTTAAATAAATGCTTTTCGTGTGAAGATATTTCCACGTGGAAAATGTCCAGATTCTACATCTGTGTCTGGTTAATGTCTAATATGAATTTAATAATATTTAAGAAACATTTTTCTTATTCAAGTAAGACTTCCTTCTCGAGATTCATACCACCAAATAACCATGCAGGAAGAAAAAAAAGACACGAAAGGAGCATAATGCTATGACTGAGTTAGTTCTGTTTATATGTGTATGTGAATTAGAAATTATCTCAATCTACTAAATGGTAAAGATACATTATTGTGTTTATGCTTAAGTAATAATAAATATCAGTGTATCCTGAATCTAGTAAGTACCAGATCAATGTTTTGGGCAGGATAGGGGAGGTTTAAAAAAAAAAGGGAAAGGGAGACAATAAAAAAAGGAATGAAACTACTCAATTCTTCAAATGAGCAGGAAAGAAAATAACCACAGATGCCTATAAAAGACTACTTGCTAATTTTAAGTGTGTTAAATGCTGGTTAGACTTCAAGGTAAGAGAATGAATGACTGGTTTATACCAAGAGACTGAGGCCTGGTTCCCAGTAAAGATTGGAATGGCCGTGAATAAGGCTTTTCGCCCTAGAACCAAAATGTGTAACCCACTGTAGTATCTAAGCTAAATGTCTAGCATGTGTTTGGTATCTACCTGCTCATTAAACATCAGAGCCATGTTATGTGGATCACACATCATCATTTCTGATCTAGGAAACTGAGGAAACAAGGAAACTGAGGCTCAGAGAGGCCCAGTAACTTATCCAGGGTCTCACAGCTAGTAAACAGTGGAAATGCAATTTGAGCTCAAGTCTGTTGGACTCCAAAATCTGTTCAGTTCAGTTCAGTCACTCAGTCATGCCCAAGGCTGCGATCCCATGAATCGCAGGACGCCAGGACTCCCTGTCCATCACCAACTCCCGGAGTTCACTCAGACTCATGTCCATCAAGTCAGTGATGCCATCCAGCCATCTCATCCTCAGTCATCCCCTTCTCCTCCTGCCCCCAATCCCTCCCAGCATCAGAGTCTTTTCCAGTGGGTCAGCTCTTCACATGAGGTGGCCAAAGTACTGGAGTTTCAGCTTTAGCATCATTCCTTCCAAAGAAATCCCAGGGCTGATCTCCTTCAGAATGGATTGGTTGGATCTCCTTGCAGTCCAAGGGACTCTCAAGAGTCTTCTCCAACACCACAGATCAAAAACATCAATTCTGCGGCATTCAGCCTTCTTCACAGTCCAACTCTTACATCCATACATGACTACTGGAAAAACCATAGCCTTGACTAGGCGGACCTTAGTCGGCAAAGTAATGTCTCTGCTTTTGAATATGCTATCTAGGTTGGTCATAACTTTTCTTCCAAGGAGTAAGTGTCTTTTAATTTCATGGCTGCAGTCACCATCTGCAGTGATTTTGGAGCCC